>OX244274.1:21707983-22287983 GCA_945867215.1 Epinotia demarniana | reverse complement strand
TAAAATAATTTATTTTTTATTGTAATTAGTTAGGCACATTTTAAGTGGGTTATCAATAATAAGTATCTTAGTAGTACCTGATATCCTTATTATTAAATACTAAAATGCCATAAATTCCAATAAAAGACATGCGTTTTATACAGTATATAATATTATCCATTGTACTGAAGTGACATTTAGACTGTAAAGTCACTATAACTATGTAAACTTGAATACAACTTCTTACAGATCTAGTAATCAATTACTTGTGTAACTTACCTGCCTACCTAAAATAGTTTTTTCTTCATTAATTGAGTAAGGTGCTTTCATTGTTTAACATTAAGTAGGTGTTTCGTGCCTTTTTATTAGCCATGCATAATTTGAGTTTAACACTGCTGAATTCCCAAGATATTTTCGTTATAAGGTAAGGTAACTCCCTCTGTGGCCTATTTGTATACTTATCTGAACACTGATTTCGCCTCTATTCATCTTCATTCCTTCATATAAGTCAGCAGTCAGCAAAAACCTAATACAAATTAATACTAAATCGAGGCAAGTTGCAACAAGGGAGGTGGGTTGAAACAAGGTGTTTCAATTTACCTCTGCCTCGAAATTAACGGTATTGTATATATCATCGTGATTTTTAGCTACATGCCATTAATTTATTTAAAAAATAAAGTGACTGCATAAAACCTAATTAACTACATATGCTTTAAAAATGATCAATGCGCGCCACAAGTAATATAACAGCGTAGAAAAAAACATAAAAAACCTACTTTTCGTGAAATTTTGAGCACTGATGCTGTGGCTCCACAACCATTCGCCTGGTGGCCTCGGCGTGTACTGACGAGTTGGTCAACGGGAAGGCGCGGTTAGAACTACGTTGATGCCAGATTTCTACTGCTTATAGTTTTTGAGATTTTGACGTTGTGTCAACTTACCTTTGTGTCAACTTACCTCGTTCTCCCCTACCTACCGCGTTTACCTACTTTTTCTTATTTTATTCTTATATAACTTCACGAAGCTTATTTAATTTTTCTTAGGTGCCTATTCTAATCAGATTTAATTAGTCACATATTGGCCCTCCTTTGCGTCGCGCAGAGCAGTATTAATACTGAACAGAATTACTATAACTTTATAACGTTATAGAATATAAATGGTCACTCTAAATGAAAAACTGTAAAAGAAACCTAGAACTGATTTTTAAATACCTATTCAGTGATACCCCACTCGACATATTTCGTTCACTTTTTTTTCTTTTTTTTTTCAATTTTGGCGTCTGGTTGTCGCCATATTGAATTTTGATTTCTGTCATGTCTTTAGTGACACACGCAAGAGTAAGACGGTTCGATTGACGTAAGAATTATCAAAATCGGTTCACGCGTTTGGTCTCTGGAGTGCCACATAGGAACAAACATACATACATATATAGGCTGATAAACACATTACCCTCCTTTGCGTCGCGCAGTCGGGTAAAAAGGCCAACGACACGAGGTGTTCCCAGGCGGTCACCCATCCAAGTACTGACCTCGCCCGACGTTGCTTAACTTCGGTGATCGGACGAGAACCGGTGTGTGCCGGTGTATTCAACGTGGTATTGGACGTTGGCGTATGCCGTAATGAATAATGTTATCGTAAACTATAAAACAGTGTGACGTCATCATGACACTGAATAGACAGAGGAACTTAGCATTTCGTTAATATATAGCCTTATATTTTAATGAATGCAAAAATAGTGTGTTTACTTATATCTGCATTCATAAGAAAAAACCGAAAAAAAGGATCTATGACAAGTAATGTATGATGGTCTTAGACTCATCTAACGAAAATAGTCGACAAGTTCAAACATGGAATTGATTCAGATATACGAATCAATAAAATGAATAAAACACCATCAAAATTATAATTTGAAGCAAAAGGCCAACGACACGAGGTGTTCCCAGGCGGTCACCCATCCAAGTACTGACCTCGCCCGACGTTGCTTAACTTCGGTGATCGGACGAGAACCGGTGTGTGCCGGTGTATTCAACGTGGTATTGGACGTTGGCGTATGCCGTAATGAATAATGTTATCGTAAACTATAAAACAGTGTGACGTCATCATGACACTGAATAGACAGAGGAACTTAGCATTTCGTTAATATATAGCCTTATATTTTAATGAATGCAAAAATAGTGTGTTTACTTATATCTGCATTCATAAGAAAAAACCGAAAAAAAGGATCTATGACAAGTAATGTATGATGGTCTTAGACTCATCTAACGAAAATAGTCGACAAGTTCAAACATGGAATTGATTCAGATATACGAATCAATAAAATGAATAAAACACCATCAAAATTATAATTTGAAGCAAAAGGCCAACGACACGAGGTGTTCCCAGGCGGTCACCCATCCAAGTACTGACCTCGCCCGACGTTGCTTAACTTCGGTGATCGGACGAGAACCGGTGTATTCAACGTGGTATGGACGTTGGCAAATGCGGTAATGAATAATGTTATCATAAACTACAAATAATGTGACGTCATCATTCATTCATTCATATTCATTTATTAGTTGCAACCATGGTATTACAGCTTTATTACAGGTGTTCTTAAATTAAGGTGAGTACTAGAGATGCAACGGATAGTTGTTTGGCCGGATACCGGATACCGGATATTCGGCCTGATCACCGGCCGAATATCCGGTATCCGGCCGCCGAATATTCGGCCGGCCAAACGATACCTACATTTTAGCTTGGCGGCGGGCGCGTCGTTCAGGTTTCAACCTGTTACGTATTGTAGGTTCGCGCGGACCGTTTTCTAGGCAAGAAACGAGTTTTATTAGGGCAATGTACGGAACTATTTCGTATGCAGTACACGTGCGCCCGCCTATTTTGCTGAATAGGTAAGTTTTTAGTATTACTATCCATTTTTCAAAATTAAATACCAAACAGAATCACTATTCGGTATCCGGCCGGATAGTGCGTAACTATCCGGTATTCGGCCGGATAGTAAAATAATGGCCGGATAGGCCGGATACCGGATAGCAACCGGATATCCGTTGCATCTCTAGTGAGTACAATCATGGACCCTACTAGGGCGTAGCAACATTTGTATTTCTACTTACTTCTCTCACTCTCACTCTCTTATAAAAATAATAATCTATAAACATTAATAAAAAATTGAATAATAGGTTATTAAAAATCTAGTATTTACAGTATTAAAATAATTAAAATCAAATGTTTACAGTATTAAAATAATTAAAATCTAATATTTACAGTATTAAAATAATTAAAATCAATCATGACACTGCATAGATAGAGGAACTTAGCATTTCGTTAATATTTGGCCTTATATTATAATGAATGCAAAAATAGTGTGTTTACTTACATCTGCATTCGTAAGAAAAAACCGAAAAAGGATCTATGACAAGTGATGTATGATGGTCTTAGACTCATCTAACGAAAATAGTCGACGAGTTCAAACATGGAATTGATTCAGATATACGAATACGAATCAATAAAATTAATAAAACACCATCAAAATTATAATACGAAGCAAAAGGCCAACGACACGAGGTGTTCCCAGGCGGTCACCCATCCAAGTACTGACCTCGCCCGACGTTGCTTAACTTCGGTGATCGGACGAGAACCGGTGTATTCAACGTGGTATGGACGTTGGCAAATGCGATAATGAATAATGTTATCATAAACTACATATAATGTGACGTCATCATGACACTACATAGATAGATAGAGGAACTTAGCATTTCGTTAATATTTGGCCTTATAAATGAGTGCATAAATAGTATGTTTTCTTACATCTGCATTCATAAAAAAAAAAACGGAAAAAGGATCTATGACAAGTGATGTATGATGGTCTTAGACTCATCTAACGAAAATAGTCGACAAGTTCAAATATAGAATTGTTTCAGAAATAAGAATCATTAAAAATAAATAAAAACAATGATTTGAAGCAAAAGACCAAAGACACGAGGTGTTCCCAGGCGGTCACCCATCCAAGTACTGACCTCGCCCGACGTTGCTTAACTTCGGTGATCGGACGAGAACCGGTGTTTTCAACGTGGTATGGACGTCGACGAATGATCATTCGAATAATGTTATCGTAAACTACAGAACAGTGTGACGTCATCATGACACTGAAGAGACAGAGGAACTTAGCATTTCCTTAATATTTAGCCTTATATTCGCTTATATTATAATGAATGCAAAAAGAGTGTGTTTACTTACATCTGCATTCATAAGAAAAAACCGAAAAAGGATCTATGACAAGTGATGTATGATGGTCTTAGAGTCATCTAACAAAAATAGTTGACAAGTTCAAACATGGAATTGATTCAGATATACGAATCAATAAAATTAATAATAATAAAACACCATCAAAATTATAATTTGAAGCAAAAGGCCAACGAACGACACGAGGTGTTCCCAGGCGGTCACCCATCCAAGTACTGACCTCGCCCGACGTTGCTTTACTTCGGTGATCGGACGAGAACCGGTGTATTCAACGTGGTATGGACGTTGGCGAAAGCGAGATCGAAAAATGTTATCGTAAGCAACCAACTGCAGTGACTGTGACGTCATTAATTCATAATACAGAGGGACTGCTGCGAAGTGAAAAGGAACTTTGTTCGAGTATCTCCCTCTCTGTCGCTCGAACTAGTAAATATTGCAATAGAGAGGGAGATACACGAACGTTTCGAAAATTCGTTCTCGTTTCGCGGTAGGGCCTCTGACCTGCCCGGTGAAATAGTAACTTCGTTCGTAAATTTCCCTCTCTATAGCTCGAATAAGCAAGTGCGACAGAGACGGGGCTACACGAAAGAACTTCGCTCTCGTTTCGCGGTAGCCGCTAAGTTTGACTTATTCTTATTATACCCAGACTTACCTAACTTTATTACAAATCGTACGTGCAGTAGATGTCAATTACATCGAAATTTGGACTCTATTACCGGAAGCATACCAGTCGTGTATTCAAATATTTCAGACTAAAGTTTTATTCCCATTCAATGACAAGAAAGAATGTGATGCATACATAAACAGACATTCATTAATTCATTATCATCCTCCTACCGTTATTCCCGGTAGTGCCCTTAAAGGAGCCCGGGGTCGCTTTGACACCTAATCCCAAGATTTGACATAGGCACTAGTTTTACGAAAGCGACTGCCATCTGACCTTCCAACCCAGAGGGAAAACTAGACCCTATTGGGATCCAACCGGTTTCCTCACGGTGTTTTCCTTCACCGAAAAGCTAACGGTAAATATTGCGTACATAAGATCCGAAAAACCCATTGGTACGAGCCAGGATTCGAACCCACGACCGCCGCTTGACAGCCGCAATGCCTGAACCACTAGGCTAGTACCGTAGCTCACTCTAAATGAAAAACTGTAAAAGAAACCTAGAACTGATTTTTAAATACCTATTCAGTGATACCCCACTCGACATATTTCGTTCACTTTTTTTTCTTTTTTTTTTCAATTTTGGCGTCTGGTTGTCGCCATATTGAATTTTGATTTCTGTCATGTCTTTAGTGACACACGCAAGAGTAAGACGGTTCGATTGACGTAAGAATTATCAAAATCGGTTCACGCGTTTGGTCTCTGGAGTGCCACATAGGAACAAACATACATACATACATACATACATATATAGGCTGATAAACACATTACCCTCCTTTGCGTCGCGCAGTCGGGTAAAAAGGCCAACGACACGAGGTGTTCCCAGGCGGTCACCCATCCAAGTACTGACCTCGCCCGACGTTGCTTAACTTCGGTGATCGGACGAGAACCGGTGTGTGCCGGTGTATTCAACGTGGTATTGGACGTTGGCGTATGCCGTAATGAATAATGTTATCGTAAACTATAAAACAGTGTGACGTCATCATGACACTGAATAGACAGAGGAACTTAGCATTTCGTTAATATATAGCCTTATATTTTAATGAATGCAAAAATAGTGTGTTTACTTATATCTGCATTCATAAGAAAAAACCGAAAAAAAGGATCTATGACAAGTAATGTATGATGGTCTTAGACTCATCTAACGAAAATAGTCGACAAGTTCAAACATGGAATTGATTCAGATATACGAATCAATAAAATGAATAAAACACCATCAAAATTATAATTTGAAGCAAAAGGCCAACGACACGAGGTGTTCCCAGGCGGTCACCCATCCAAGTACTGACCTCGCCCGACGTTGCTTAACTTCGGTGATCGGACGAGAACCGGTGTGTGCCGGTGTATTCAACGTGGTATTGGACGTTGGCGTATGCCGTAATGAATAATGTTATCGTAAACTATAAAACAGTGTGACGTCATCATGACACTGAATAGACAGAGGAACTTAGCATTTCGTTAATATATAGCCTTATATTTTAATGAATGCAAAAATAGTGTGTTTACTTATATCTGCATTCATAAGAAAAAACCGAAAAAAAGGATCTATGACAAGTAATGTATGATGGTCTTAGACTCATCTAACGAAAATAGTCGACAAGTTCAAACATGGAATTGATTCAGATATACGAATCAATAAAATGAATAAAACACCATCAAAATTATAATTTGAAGCAAAAGGCCAACGACACGAGGTGTTCCCAGGCGGTCACCCATCCAAGTACTGACCTCGCCCGACGTTGCTTAACTTCGGTGATCGGACGAGAACCGGTGTATTCAACGTGGTATGGACGTTGGCAAATGCGGTAATGAATAATGTTATCATAAACTACAAATAATGTGACGTCATCATTCATTCATTCATATTCATTTATTAGTTGCAACCATGGTATTACAGCTTTATTACAGGTGTTCTTAAATTAAGGTGAGTACTAGAGATGCAACGGATAGTTGTTTGGCCGGATACCGGATACCGGATATTCGGCCTGATCACCGGCCGAATATCCGGTATCCGGCCGCCGAATATTCGGCCGGCCAAACGATACCTACATTTTAGCTTGGCGGCGGGCGCGTCGTTCAGGTTTCAACCTGTTACGTATTGTAGGTTCGCGCGGACCGTTTTCTAGGCAAGAAACGAGTTTTATTAGGGCAATGTACGGAACTATTTCGTATGCAGTACACGTGCGCCCGCCTATTTTGCTGAATAGGTAAGTTTTTAGTATTACTATCCATTTTTCAAAATTAAATACCAAACAGAATCACTATTCGGTATCCGGCCGGATAGTGCGTAACTATCCGGTATTCGGCCGGATAGTAAAATAATGGCCGGATAGGCCGGATACCGGATAGCAACCGGATATCCGTTGCATCTCTAGTGAGTACAATCATGGACCCTACTAGGGCGTAGCAACATTTGTATTTCTACTTACTTCTCTCACTCTCACTCTCTTATAAAAATAATGATCTATAAACATTAATAAAAAATTGAATAATAGGTTATTAAAAATCTAGTATTTACAGTATTAAAATAATTAAAATCAAATGTTTACAGTATTAAAATAATTAAAATCTAATATTTACAGTATTAAAATAATTAAAATCAATCATGACACTGCATAGATAGAGGAACTTAGCATTTCGTTAATATTTGGCCTTATATTATAATGAATGCAAAAATAGTGTGTTTACTTACATCTGCATTCGTAAGAAAAAACCGAAAAAGGATCTATGACAAGTGATGTATGATGGTCTTAGACTCATCTAACGAAAATAGTCGACGAGTTCAAACATGGAATTGATTCAGATATACGAATACGAATCAATAAAATTAATAAAACACCATCAAAATTATAATACGAAGCAAAAGGCCAACGACACGAGGTGTTCCCAGGCGGTCACCCATCCAAGTACTGACCTCGCCCGACGTTGCTTAACTTCGGTGATCGGACGAGAACCGGTGTATTCAACGTGGTATGGACGTTGGCAAATGCGATAATGAATAATGTTATCATAAACTACATATAATGTGACGTCATCATGACACTACATAGATAGATAGAGGAACTTAGCATTTCGTTAATATTTGGCCTTATAAATGAGTGCATAAATAGTATGTTTTCTTACATCTGCATTCATAAAAAAAAAAACGGAAAAAGGATCTATGACAAGTGATGTATGATGGTCTTAGACTCATCTAACGAAAATAGTCGACAAGTTCAAATATAGAATTGTTTCAGAAATAAGAATCATTAAAAATAAATAAAAACAATGATTTGAAGCAAAAGACCAAAGACACGAGGTGTTCCCAGGCGGTCACCCATCCAAGTACTGACCTCGCCCGACGTTGCTTAACTTCGGTGATCGGACGAGAACCGGTGTTTTCAACGTGGTATGGACGTCGACGAATGATCATTCGAATAATGTTATCGTAAACTACAGAACAGTGTGACGTCATCATGACACTGAATAGACAGAGGAACTTAGCATTTCCTTAATATTTAGCCTTATATTCGCTTATATTATAATGAATGCAAAAAGAGTGTGTTTACTTACATCTGCATTCATAAGAAAAAACCGAAAAAGGATCTATGACAAGTGATGTATGATGGTCTTAGAGTCATCTAACAAAAATAGTTGACAAGTTCAAACATGGAATTGATTCAGATATACGAATCAATAAAATTAATAATAATAAAACACCATCAAAATTATAATTTGAAGCAAAAGGCCAACGAACGACACGAGGTGTTCCCAGGCGGTCACCCATCCAAGTACTGACCTCGCCCGACGTTGCTTTACTTCGGTGATCGGACGAGAACCGGTGTATTCAACGTGGTATGGACGTTGGCGAAAGCGAGATCGAAAAATGTTATCGTAAGCAACCAACTGCAGTGACTGTGACGTCATTAATTCATAATACAGAGGGACTGCTGCGAAGTGAAAAGGAACTTTGTTCGAGTATCTCCCTCTCTGTCGCTCGAACTAGTAAATATTGCAATAGAGAGGGAGATACACGAACGTTTCGAAAATTCGTTCTCGTTTCGCGGTAGGGCCTCTGACCTGCCCGGTGAAATAGTAACTTCGTTCGTAAATTTCCCTCTCTATAGCTCGAATAAGCAAGTGCGACAGAGACGGGGCTACACGAAAGAACTTCGCTCTCGTTTCGCGGTAGCCGCTAAGTTTGACTTATTCTTATTATACCCAGACTTACCTAACTTTATTACAAATCGTACGTGCAGTAGATGTCAATTACATCGAAATTTGGACTCTATTACCAGAAGCATACCAGTCGTGTATTCAAATATTTCAGACTAAAGTTTTATTCCCATTCAATGACAAGAAAGAATGTGATGCATACATAAACAGACATTCATTAATTCATTATCATCCTCCTACCGTTATTCCCGGTAGTGCCCTTAAAGGAGCCCGGGGTCGCTTTGACACCTAATCCCAAGATTTGACATAGGCACTAGTTTTACGAAAGCGACTGCCATCTGACCTTCCAACCCAGAGGGAAAACTAGACCCTATTGGGATCCAACCGGTTTCCTCACGGTGTTTTCCTTCACCGAAAAGCTAACGGTAAATATTGCGTACATAAGATCCGAAAAACCCATTGGTACGAGCCAGGATTCGAACCCACGACCGCCGCTTGACAGCCGCAATGCCTGAACCACTAGGCTAGTACCGTAGCTCATACATAAACAGACATTATGAAAACCTATATTATGAATCAATTTACGAGTCATATTATACAGGATTAAAATTACCTGTGTGTATCCTCATGTGGTCATTCAATGTGTTTTTACTGGAGAAGCTCTTCCCACATTCTGTGCAGTCGTGTGGCCGCTCCCCTGCAAACATTTCATCTTGTGAAGTCAGAGGCGTCTTTACCTATGGTGCAGGGTGTGCGTTGCATACGGGCGCAGCGGTCCTAGGGGGCGCCGACCGCCGCCCGCTATGGAGCCCCACTCAGCGCGCGCTTAGTTACTAGGGGGCGCTAGAGTAATGTTTGCACACGGGCTCTAAATGAGCTAGAGACGCCTCTATGTGAACAGTCACCAGCAATAAAATCTACAATACCTAACAAAGTCGGCAACAATATCTGACATATCCTAACGGCACTAGAAAGAGTGGTAGTAGCAGATATTAATGCTAGTGGCTGTACAGCACATATTTATTTATGTAATTAGAGAATTGGATTTGAATCCAATCAAGTACTTACAAGGAAAAAAATGTAAGTTTAGCACCAGAGGAAGCAGGTCATATGAAATACTTAACTCAAAAACCGCTGAACAGATTTTCATGAAACATGGCTAAGAACACTCTGGATAAAATTTTATATGAACCAAAAAAACGAATCGTAAATCAGTTCATCCGGGAGCTACGATACCACAGACAGATAGACAGATACACAGACACGTTAAACTTGTAACACCCCTCTCTTTGCGTCGGGGGTTAAAAATGAAATTAAACTACTTATTTACCTATGAGATAAATTAAAGTCTGAGATTAGTTTGATTACATTAGTTGATTGAGAGTGTTTTGTACATTGAATTGGAAATGACGTTTTGAAACAAAAAGGCCAACGGCACGAGGTGTTCCCAGGCGGTCACCCATCCAAGTACTGACCTCGCCCGACGTTGCTTAACTTCGGTGATCGGACGAGAACCGGTGTATTCAACGTGGTATGGACGTTGGCGAATGAATAATCGAATAATGTTATCGTAAACTACAAAACAGTGTGACGTCATCGTGACACTGCATATAGAGGAACTTGACATTTTGTTTATTATGAGTGCAAAAATAATATGTTATTTAAATCTGCATTTATAAAAAAAAGAAAAAAGGATTTATGAAAAGTGATGTACCTATGATGTTGAAGGTCCTAGACTCATTTAACGAAAATAGGCGACAAGTTCAAACATGGAATTGATTCAGAAATAAGAATCATAAAAAAACTTTAAAAAAAATGACTTTGAACCAAAAGGCCAACGACACGAGGTGTTCCCAGGCGGTCACCCATCCAAGTACTGACCTCGCCCGACGTTGCTTAACTTCGGTGATCGGACGAGAACCGGTGTATTCAACGTGGTATGGACGTTGGTAAACGAACAATCGAATAATGTTATTATTAACTTCAATACAGTGTGACGTCATCGTAACATATAACAGTAATTGGGAAAAATAGTAGATTTGAGAATTGGATTTGAATCCAAGTACACAAGGAAAAAAAATATGTTTAGCACCAGAGGCCGCGGGTCATATCGGTGCACTGGGTATAGTGTGAAGCGCACTTAGTGAGCTCAGGGAGGTAAAAGGGGTATCACATTAGGGAGGTGCACAAATATTTTAACCAGGTAGTAAAAGATGACACAATATTCTCGTAACGGTATGGTCATAATAATCAATCTTTTCGACATTACTATTAAGTAATGTCTTCATGTAAATTCTCATTTTTAAATCTTGTTTTACTCTATATTTATCTTAATTTTTTTTTTGTTTTCGTCCTATTTTTATTTACTATTTCTCTCTGTTATCTGTGTTTGTCATAAATAAATGTTTTACTTTCTTTTCTTACTTATAAATTGAATGCAAAATATTTACCATTATGAACTCTAATATGTGTTGCCAGGTTAGTGTTGGTGGTAAAAGTTTTCTCGCAGCCAGGCACCGGACAGGGACGTCTCGGTCGCCTGCAGTGCCGAGCAGCAAGCCATCGAGTCAGCAGCAGTGCTCCGCAGGATGGACATGGCCAATCGCGCTCGCCCAGGTGACGCTTGCTGAAATATACCAATACAATTGTTTAATTCAGATAATTCTACTTGTTGCAAAATACTATTCAAGTTGTTAGCCAAAAAGCAACCACATATCTAAATAAGAGACATGATAGGCAGACATTTATTGTTCTAATACATTTCCTGAGGTTATTATTACTTCTTGCTATGTTTTTGCCATTTCACTTGTATCAGGAGAAGTACTGCTATGTTATAACTTATTTTGCATGACTTACATGTGCAGGTTGTAATTAAATTTCCTAGTAAACACTTTTTTACAATACTGGCAGGTATGGGTGGCTGGTGGGGCCCAATGCTTGCAGCGCCTTTTAGAACCACACTGTGGACATTGTATTTGTGAAGTTAATTCAATTTGTTTCCTTTCCTGATTATCTACACACCCCTTAAGTGGCTTAATAGACTCCGATTCAACGCTCTCCTCTTGAGAAAAACAAGGAACAGTGTCGTTGGGCACCTCGCATTCCAAATTCAAAGTTTCTTTTTTCTCATAAACAAAGTTGTATCTAGTGGCCAGTATTTGATTGGATTTTTCACACTTGTTTAAAAAGTTGATGGTCGTGTCAAGATCTGTGAGGCACTCCAAACAAATGGAAGCAGGACCTCCGTCGTCTATTGCTATTTTTAGCTTTGTGTATTTGACTAGTTTGTCATAAGGAGACGATCCCTTTCGCTTTCTGAACAGTGAGAATATTGTGTCTTGACGTTGAAAGCATAGCCTGCAAACGTTATCGTCACCGTATTCATTCATTATATGATTGTCTTTCACAAAATCTAATACATAAAAACATGAAATTGCGCGAAATTTGTCAAACGAAACGACAACTGTTTTTTTTTTTTTTTTTAAATTCGTCTATTCGGACAGGCTAAGACCATGGGCCATACTGCCTAGTCTTCAGTAAGTATAATTTCATTTGATCGAATCCAGTAATAACGTCTTCAGTAGTTTCAAATCAGAAGTCTCTAGTCCAGTAAATATGTCTTCAGTTATTTCCAATTCATATGAACAAATCTAGATATTAAGTCATCAGTATTATCAACATATGTGTCAAATCCAAAAAATAAGTCTTCAGTTATTCCAATCCAATTCATGAAGTCAAATCCAGTAATAAAGTCTTGAGTATGTTCCAATAAAAACGTCAAATCCAATATTCAGCTCTTCAAAAAAGCTTACACCTCATCCAGACATTCCAAAAAGTCATTTGACCAACAAAATATAGGTACAATGCTTCAATAAAAATATATACAATTTTAAGCAAGTTTTAAATTTAGCATCATATTTACAGCATACACACAGTATTATGTACAAAATTAAACAAAGGTAAATAAGTAGACGACTCCTTCAACAAATCAGTTACTGAAAGCGGGATTCGATTAGAAGCTCCATAAATCTCAAGCAACTCATCCATCAGCACTAGGCGCTGAATGCCAAAGGATGAGCAACTAAACAGAATGTGATCTATAGACTGAACCTCTTGCTTTTGACAATGATCGCAATAAGGGGAAGAGACAAAGTTTTTACGATGGAGATGAAAATTTAAACGACAATGACCAATGCGCATACGAGTAATTATGGTGTAAAACCTACGATGCATGTAAGTTTTAAACTTACAAAACCAAGGCTTACTATTAACTTGGTTATCTAACAAAGCATACAAATGAGCCTTATTCTCAACTTCTGTAAAATGATACCAATGTCTTCCCCAAAGAACAGTCATACGCTGTTTTAGATTACTTATAATATCAGAATATGGCAAGGTCACAGCTAAGTCCCTGCTGTCGGGAACCAGGGACAAGTCAATAGTTAGCTAGTTAGTTAGTTAGTTAGTTAGTTAGTTAGGGGCATTAGCAATAGTTCTAGCTAGGTAGTCGGCGTTTTCATTACCAGAAACTCCTTTATGAGACGGAACCCATACAAAATCTATTTTAATACCAATTAAAGATAGTTCTAACCATAATTCTTTGATGGAAAAAATTAGATAGCAAGTGCTAGCATTCATTTTGTTACTCGATAAACTTATTAATACACTCATACTATCGCTTACTATGACCCATTGTTTACTATATTGATTATGTTCTTTAACATGTTTCAAAGCAAATAAGATGGCAGTTGCTTCAGCAGTAAAGATACTTGCATTTTTATTGATATTAAACCCAATACCTTTATTAATTTCAGGTTGATAAATTGCAAAGGAAACAGCATTATCATTTTTGGCACCATCCGTATAAATAAATTTACAATTAGACCATTCTGACAACAATAAATAAGCCTCCTCTTTGGAAGTTAGCTTTGAATCTATTACAATTTTTATATCGGGATATTTACTCTTAAAAGAGCCTGTGTAACAGGGAAGAAGGTCATTATCAAGATGAGTATTTAACTCCTGCAAAGAGTGAAAGAAAGAAGTAAAATCCTGAAGAACATACATGTGCCTTTGAAAAGGCGCTGATTGGAAAGAAATCAAGTTGTGAAGAAGATCGTTCTTAGGCAAGCTGTATAACTTTAAAATAAATCTTTCTTTTAAATAACGAAATCTAATATGAATAGGAGGAAGATTCGATTCAATTTGCATAGCAGCGATAGGACTAGTTTTAAATGCACCCAGTATTGTCCGCATACATTTGTTTTGTATTTTATCTAATGAATTTACAATTTTATCATCTCCAGCAAAACATAGAAAACCATATTCAAAATGACTTCGAACTAGAGACTTATACAAGATTAACAAAATTTTGGGGTCTGCACCCCATGAAGTGGCGCACAGCGATTTTAACACATTGTATGCTTTGTTAGCTTTGGTTATAATACTGTCAGCATATTTTATCCAGGAAAGTTTTGAAGTAAATATAACACCTAAAAACTTTATTAGATCATATGAAATAGGCAGTGATATGTCATTGTACAAAACTGTGGGCAAACACATGCTTAAGCGACCAAAAATAAAAACTTTGGTTTTAGTCGAATTTACATCTAAGTTCAGATAAGCAAAGTATTTATGTAAGTTGATTAATGCCTCATTAATAGTCAAAGCTAATTGATTTAAATCAGATCCTGACACATAAACAACCAAATCATCTGCATACTGCAGATTTTTAACCTTTGTTCCTAGAATAAGATTTAGTCTCCTAATGTACAAAATAAAAATTAAAGGGGATAAGATACCTCCTTGACAAACCCCTAAAGAAGATAATCTTGGGCCATATAAGTGATTGTTAAATTTAACAAAAACCTTTCTGTTTGTTAAAAACATTTGTTAGAAATTTATTATTTTGCCAGGTAACCCTATCATTGACAGCTCTCTACATAAAACGGAAATATTGACACTGTTAAATGCACCTGCAATGTCAAAGAATACCGAAAGAAGATACTGATTATTATATATGCTGTTAAGTGCATCAAGTTGCAACTGACAAATACTCTCACGAGAAGACCGACCTTTACGAAAACCAAACTGATTGCAGGGTAACAGACCATTTTGTTCGACAAAAAATTCCAACCGTTGCTTTAGAAGCTGTTCAAAAACCTTTCCTACACAAGATGTGAGTGCTATAGGTCGATATGAGTCGGGTAACAATTTATCTTTATCAGGCTTTAAAATTGGGACCAAGCAATCTGTTTTCCAATCATCAGGAATTAAGTTTTCTTCCCACAGCTGATTTAATATGTTTAAAAAGGTCTTTAGATTTTGTGAACTTAAATTTTTCAGTAAAATATATGGTATTCCATCAAGACCAAAGGATGTATCTCTTCTTGAAAATAGGGCAGATTTAAGCTCTTGCAAAGAAAACGGTTCAGTAAGATACTTATCATTATCATTTTCTGTGTGAACATAATTTAAAGACTCATTAAGCACAAAATCAGGAGTGTATTTCTTAAGAAAATCTGATATCCAACTATTATTACTAGCGTGTTTTGAAATGAATGTTTTATTGAATTTCCGCATGTAATTCCATATTAATGTCAAAGGAGTGCACCGGTTAAATGAGTTACACAGATTTATCCAACTATTACGCCGTTCAGTCTTAAGAACAAGCTTTTTAAGGGCTCGAAGTCTTTTAAATTCTATATAATTCTCTTCACTAGGTTCACTTTTAAATTTTATATAAGCATGTTTTGAATTAAGTACAGCTTCTGAACACTTTTGATTCCACCAAGGCAGCCGGGGAAATTTCAAAGATTTTGGTGTACACGTATTAGAACTATTCAAAGACCTATGTCTAGGGATGGACTCTACAGCAGTAGATCGCAAAATATTACAAAACAGATTGAGCGCATCTATCGAAGACATATTTTCAAAATCAATATTAGCCAAACAAAAATCAACTGATTGCCTGTACATTTTCCAATTCACCTGTTTGTAATTTGGGTGAATGGGCAAATGTACATTATTACATATTGGATTACTTTGTGAGCTATTTTCATTACCAACTATCATTTTTATCATTACAGGCAAATGATAACTGCTGCCAAGAGGACAATCCATAACAGACCAATCACATGAAAGTGCCAATGATGGAGAAACGAAAGTTAAATCCAGAGCATTAGGACGCCAAGAAGAAGAACCAGTTGTAGTAGTTTGACCATTATTTAAAAGAACCAAGTCATTGCCATCAATAATATCTAAGACATCTCTACCTCGAGGCAATGTATCAACACAGCCCCATGACATATGATGAGCATTTAGATCGCCTCCAAAAAGCATTGGCTGCGGAATAGATTTTATCAAAGCATCAAATTTACTTTTATTAAATGGGGGATCAGAATTTGATGGACTATAAAAACTTACTACACTCAACTGCTTGTTGTTTATAATTATTTGTACACAGATATTTTGTAGAGCATTGTCAAAATAAGTTTTAATATTAGAATATACTATATTGTTATGAATAAGTATTGCTACACCATTATGTTTATTACCACAGTCATTTCTAATGACATTGTATCCTTTAATTGAAAATTTTTGATGTTGTTTTAACCAGGTTTCAGAAATTATTGCTATGTGAATGTTATTTTCATATAAGAATCTAGTAAAGATTAGCCTATTGCTTATTATACTCTGAGCATTCCACTGCACTATGTTCAATATGTCCATAAAGAAAAAAATTAAGGTTGTTTCCTGAAAGTGTTTTTAAGTGTTTCTTTTATATTGTTAGAATTTATTGGCGTTTCTTTATCAGCACAAATTTTAACTATAGCTTCCACAAGTAGATTCATAAATCTGTCAGATTTGGTCAGATTACTTAGATGGGTGTCAATATATTTTGAGCCGAGCTGCGGAAATGCAACGTCACAAAACAAATCGGAATATTTAGCACTACGTGATTTTAACTTATTTTCCTCAATTTTCTGTTTTTTAATTGGACATGCAGCAGATATAGCCACGTGATCCCCACCACAGTTTGCGCATTGTGTTTTAACCTTATTACAATTTTTGAAATTATGAGGTTCAGCACAAATTGAACATACTTCATTATTTTTACAATACTTTGCTATATGACCAAATTTCATGCAACGAAGGCATTGCTTTACTGGAGGAATATAGATCCCTACTTCGTGCCTCCAATGGTCAAGTGTTACATATTCAGGCAACTGTACAGAGGCAAAAGTCACGGCAACCGTCTGAGTCGGAACCATTGAGACGATACCCAGCGTGTCTTTTACCCGCCGCATAAACCGTCTTACGCTTATCACCTTTTTACTGGAAGCTATTAATTGGAAAATCTTCTGGTTCGAATAATCAATCGGCACTGAAGTGAGAACACCCGTAACCTCGGTCTCAGATGCTGGGATTGAAGCATTCATGTGAATTTCATTTAATAATTTTTCATTTTTTAGGAAGACATTGGCGTGATTTGGGAGATCGAAAATAATCCCAACTTTGTATGCATTAATTGTTCTTAGATGCATCACGCCCGACACGCGATGCTTTCGGATTGCATTGGACAAAGCAAGTCTATCTTTGTCAGAAAATTTGTGGTCATCCTCTCTGTGATTCAGAAAAACAATAAATTCTTTCTTAGCTGAATTTTCGTCGTACAACCTGTAATAACTTTTGGCCCTGAAAGGAGTATACTTCTCTTTGTCATCTTCTTTAGTCTTCTTTTTTGCAGGTATGCGCTCCGAGGGCGCACCTGTATCCGCATCAGAACTACTTTCAGATTGAAGATCTGGCTCCGGCTCCAAGCCCTCCAACCGAGAACGCTTTCCCGTACGCTTCACCATGACTGGGGAAGCGCACCAAACCGATAACCAAATCAACTATGAATTTAAATTAAAATTAAGACTAAATATGTACAAATTAACACCTAAAATTAATTTACAATAAAATATTTTATCAAGCGCGCCTATCACTTTCAACGTTCCCGCCAAAAAAAAAAAGAAAACGAAACGACAACTGAAACTGACATTATTACTGGATTTGACTTCATGAATTGGATTGGAATAACTGAAGACTTATTTTTTGGATTTGACACATATGTTGATAATACTGATGACTTAATATCTAGATTTGTTCATATGAATTGGAAATAACTGAAGACATATTTATTGGACTAGAGACTTCTGATTTGAAACTACTGAAGACGTTATTACTGGATTCGATCAAATGAAATTATACTTACTGAAGACTAGGCAGTATGGCCCATGGTCTTAGCCTGTCCGAATGGACGAATTAAAAAAAAAAAAAAAATGAAACTGACATTAGTAGTGACGTTTTAGAGGAGATGCGTTCAGAAATTACTCGTTAGGAATAAAAAAACGTTTTGAAACAAATACAAAAAACTCATTGTCGTTTGATCTCTCCCTCCTAACATTAAAATAGTTAGAAATAGATTATGAGACAGTAGCCCACTTTTTCAAGTTGAATTCAACGAACTCGTCTCTCAACACCCTTATTTCCCACTTTTGATTCATGGCAGTTGGTTAGTTTTACATACCCAAACCCATTTTTCATCCTATATCATGATTCAGAATTTTAGTACTATCGTCTATAAATTTTACTTTTTACCTCACGTAATTACCATCAGTGAATCAGTCTAGTCGATTAGCACGGCAGTTTAGGCAGCCCAGCGCCCTGCAAGAGTGAGAGCGAGGAAAGTGATCGCCGTATTATTTGGTAACCGCGGACGCGACCGGCATGCAAAGTGTTGCTACAGGCCCGGATTGACCACTTAAAATCGGCAGGACGTCTATTATCTTTGAGGAGGTCCTTCATTAGTTCAGACCAACAAAAAAAATCGTATTTTTCTTGGTTTGAGTTCATTAGGTATTATGGATCACGTAATCAGATTTGTATTCAAAGGCAAAATTCAAACGAGGCCTTAGAAATAACGAAAATTGTGTGCAACATGATTTATTTAGGTAGGAACATATTGTTTGTTGCTAAATGGTTTGTAAAGGGGTTCTTGAAAATGGTTCTCTGGTTTTTATTAAATACAAATACAAATACAAATTATTTATTCTGCAAATAGGCCACAAGGGCACTTTTACATGTCAAACGGTAGTTTACAATAAAAATAATAATCTTACAATAAAAGATTATAATCTAACACAATAATAATTTAAAATTTGCACATTAACGACTGATATAACAACACACTAAATGTCACAAAGTAAATGAAAACAAAACAAAATACGACCATTACATTCGATTACAATAATGTCTGTGCATTAACAGAAAGTTAATGATATTAATTCAGTATTCCAGAGATGTATAAGGTCTCTGAGCGTCCAAATACAATCAATAATTATTCAATGTTCGTAGAGATGTATACGGTCTCTAAGCGTCAAAACAAAACAATAAAAAAAGGAATATTAATGTAATATTGTCAGTGATGTACATGGTCAATAACAATAAAACGTGTCAAGATCGGAATGATGTCTCTCGTCAATACGATAATAATAAAATAACACTAGTATTTAAGAAGTTGGGTACTATGCCCTTGCAAGCATGAACAGTCCGGACTCCACAAACAGCACCCGATCACGAGTATGACGCATATCTCAGCCATCGCCTCCCTCAACCATATGTTAGGGAAGGTGGCGACCCGATCAACGACGCCACCGTAAGCAAAGCCCTTTAAGCGAGCATGACATATTCAAGCCACCGGACAATGTTAAAAAGCAAAGATTAATAAGCGACTTGCTCGGCGAGAAACAGCATTACGTGCTCTCTTCTTACATAAAATGGAACAATTATTTCAGGTAGATACTTATAATGTGTATTTAGGTATATTCCTAATAGAATTAGCCTACTACTGGCTTAAAGGCATTTTTGTCGTTTAAGAAATCGTTGACAGTATAATACGCCTTGCTTAGCAAATTACTTTTAACATGAGACTTAAATTGACTGAACGGTAAATTAACAATTTCGGTGGGTATTTTATTATGAAAACGTATGCAGTTCCCCACGAACGACGTGCTAACCTTGCGGAGACGACTGGCCTTCACTGCGATCTTGTTTTTACTTCTGGTGTTGTAGTCGTGGATATCGCTGTTGAGTTTGAACTCGTGAAGGTTTTTTCGCACATACATGATATTCTCAAGAATGTATTGGCATGCTACAGTAAGAATGTTTGCCTCCTTAAATTTGTCCCTGAGAGATTCTAGAGCTTTTAGTTCGTATATGGAGCGTACAGCGCGTTTCTGTAGCACGAATATGGTCTGGATATCAGCTGCTTTCCCCCACAACAGGATTCCGTAGGACATAACACTGTGGAAGTAACTGTAGTACACCAGCCTGGCGGTCTCAACGTTTGTTAACTGTCTTATGCGTCTTACTGCATAGGCTGCCGAACTAAGTTTTCCGGCTAGGGCGGTGATATGTGCCTGCCATTGTAGTTTTGAGTCCAAGGTGATACCTAAAAACACTGTTCTATCTTCAATTTCCAGTTCATCACCCTTTAATTTGATCTTGGTATTGTTTACCTGCTTGACATTAGGTAAAGTGAATCTGATACACTTTGTTTTCTTGGAATTTAGCAGTAAATTATTTGCTGTAAACCATTTCACAACAGTGTTGAGTGCATCATTAATATCATCGAAGTTTTCCTCTTTCCTGTCTACCTTGAAGATAAGCGACGTGTCGTCTGCGAATAACACTATATCATGTTTATCTTGCAACATATTTGGTAGGTCATTGATGTAAATCAGAAACAGAAACGGACCCAGAATCGAGCCTTGGGGAACACCAAGAGCAACAGTTGTCCCTGCTGATTGGGTCCCATTGATGACTACTCGTTGTGTTCTCTCCGAGAGATACGATGTCACAAGATCAAGAGCACCGTTTTTAATTCCATAATGTTTCAACTTTCTGATTAAGTTCTCGTGATCAACGCAATCAAATGCCTTTGATAAATCACAGAACACTCCAATAGCATCTTGAGCCTCTTCCCAGGCATCAAAAATATGTTTAATTAGTACCACACCGGCATCAGTGGTAGAGCGACCCTTCCGAACTGGTTGGTATTGAGCAGTTTATTGCAACTAAAGTGGGACATAAGCTGATGGAGAATAAGCTTCTCAAAAACATTGCTTAGTGCCGGTAGTATTGATATTGGCCTGAAGTTGGTAGGGTCAGTTTTCGTTCCTGATTTAAACAACGGGATAATTTTACTGTGTTTCATGAGGTCAGGAAATACTCCAGTATCAATACATTTATTGAAAATATTAGCTAAGAAAGGTGCAATTGATTCTACAATGGAATGTAATACTTTGACTGAAAGGCCCCAAAGATCTTCAGTTTTCTTTAAGTTCAACAATTTAAACGCTTTTATAAGAATAAGTGGGGTCACGTGACTGAATCTAAAGATTTCTGTACATTCCGTTACATTTGCTTTCAATAACGATTCAGCGACATCTGGTGATGAGTTTAAAGACTTCGTGGTCTCAACGGGTACGTTAGAAAAGAACCGCTCAAAATGATCCGCTACTTCGTGGTCAGAACTTACTAAAGTATCATCAATTCGTAGGCTGTAGTGCGGATCTCTTATCTTGCGTTTCCCAGTTTCAGTGTTGATAACTTGCCATACAGTTTTAACCTTATCCTTGGAGTTCTGAATCTTTCTTGACAAGTAATCGGCTTTAGCGGCGACACACATTAACTTAAAAGATTTCGAGTAGTTCTTAACATACTCTAGAAATTCCGGCCTCTTATCAATAGTTCTCGAATCGTACAAGTCGTAGAGACGGCGTCTTTTCTCGTGAATATCCGGGGTAGCCCAGTCGCTAAATTTAGTCTTGACCTTGCTTTGAATTTTCCTTAAATTAAAACAGGCATCAAATTCCATTTTGATACAGTTATAAAGGTCTCATAAGTCCTCTAAAAATGTTCTCTCCAGGTTTTCACTCACGACGCCCTGTAATAAGAACTGTTACCTATATAATCTGTGCTAGAAGGATTTATAGTGGGCCAGTATAAAGCCTTCCAGGCTGTTAGCTGCCAACTCAATGTAATAATTTAATAATAGGGCCTGTTATATAACTACCTACTCATACATAAAAACGAAATTACTAAACTTAAATCCGACCCTGTTGCGCTACAATTTTCTCCCGATTACGTTTCTTGATCGATTGGTATGCGCAAGCGCACGCGTGTTACAAGAATGACGGCAGCGAGCTACGCGCACGTTTTAGACCAGCCCATCCTCCCACCAAACCATACCTTCCCCGTACCAGATAAGACTCATTTTTGAATGGCATGCAATTCGGAAGAAGAATTTAGATGCACTCGATAGGAATGGTCCAAGAAACGCAAGGACGATTCCGGCTCCCCGAGTGAAAACAGGACGCAAGCTACATACTAATGTGTTGCCATCTAAGTTATAAGTATGGGTGGCGAGGGACCACCGCACTCCGTTCCCGATTGGTACTCGCGCCAACCGGCCGCAATGAGGTTTACTGTTGTGAGTATCCGAGGAGTGCAGTGAAGTGGGTCCAGTGAAGTGTTAGTGACATGTCGTGTGTGTTTCAGATCGCGGTGTTGTGCGCATGCCTGGTGCTGGCTGAGTGCGACGGGCTCAGTGCGAAGGCCAAGCTCCTAGGAAGACTTGCAGCGAAGATAAAGCATCACAAGCGAGGAGTATACTCCTCTGCGCCGCCATATAAATACGGCCATGATATCCCCCACGTCACGCATTCCATCGTGAAACCGATCGTAGTTTCTTATCCGCCAACAGCGTCTGTGACTGCAGTGAAAGTGCCTTTACAGCATCCGTTGAGCCACCGACACCCAGTCCACGTAGGGCATAAAGTCCCCTTGCATTCCCATTACGCGCATAAGTTCCCACACACGAAAGTAGTACGGCCGGATCAGCACTTCCACCATCATCATCACCACGTTGCGCCGAGGCCTGTAGTCCCAATTCTGCCTGCTCATGGAATCCCAGCCGCACCGTTAGCCCCTTCGCCGCCAGTTCTTATTCCTCAACCTTCTGTCGCTATCCCCCGCCCTCTTCCCGCACCGTTGCCACCTGTAGCTCCAATCATCCCCGCTACACCACAGTTTATTCTTCCACAGAACCATGTCCACTTAAGACCTGCATTGCCTGCTCCTGTACCGCTTCAGCCTGCTCCAGTAGCATCTTTATATCCTTACGCTCCCCAGTACTCTTACGCGATTAGGCCTGGTAATGCCGTGCAGACTTCTTACTTCGCCACGTATCCAGTAGCATTCCAGCAACCGCTGGTGCCGCTACCTCGGCCTGCCATACATCTAGCGCCATCGGTGGCGCCTGCCGCTGGGCCTGTCTTTTTGCAGCAGCCACAGGAGCCTCACTACCACCTCTTTCCACAAGCTCACGCACATGGAGTCGTAGAACAACCTACTCCTACCGTGGCCGTTGAACAATCGACACAGTTCCTGCACCCAACTGCGGCCGTTCCTCATCCGACTTTGGTGCATGCTCACCCTACAGTGCTTCAAGCAGCGCAGCCGACCGTCCACGTTGACCATAATGGCTGGGCGCCAGTACCTCACGGTCACGACTTAACCCCTGTTCATCACGATGGTCACTTCGCTCACCACGATATTGTCCCGACACAAGAAACTCACTTCACCCAAGAACAGGGGCAGCAAGTCTTCGAGCACCATACCGGCGAAGAACAGTACCATGAATATCAGCATCAACTGCAGCATCACATCCAGCAGCAGGTAGAACAGGCGCAATACGAACAAAACTTACACAACCACCAATTGGGTCACGAATATGGACAGCCGAATGAAAACTATCCGCAGAGCCCTGATTTCTCCCAGCAGGAGTATGCTCAACACGCGCACGAATATGCCCAGCACAGTCATGATTTACAACACGGTCAGGACTTCTCGCAGCACGGCCAGGATTTCTCACAGCACGGGCAAGAGTTCTCACAACATGGCCAAGATTTCTCACAGCACGGTCAAGACTTCTCACAACATGGCCAAGATTTCTCACAGCACGGGCAAGACTTCTCACAACATGGCCAAGATTTCTCACAGCACGGGCAAGACTTCTCACAACACGGCCAAGATTTCTCACAGCACGGCCAGGACTTCTCACACACGCAAGACCAGCAGACGCAGCAGCAATATGGAGTGCCTCAGCAACATGTGTTAGAGGGTCGGAGTGAGGAGGAGGAACCCCAGAAGTACCACAACCACATCCCACTGGGCCTGCAGGTTCCCTTGGACCGCCCGCTCGATCATTTCCGGTAGCCATCGACGGCTGATGATTGCACAGACGTTTAGCATTTATTTGCATTATGTTACCTAGTTTGTTGAGTGATGTGATAAAGATTGAGTAATTCAATGCGTACCTATTGCCTAACTAATGTTATTTACACGTACTATTAACGTAGCTTTTAGGTTATTTATTTATTAAATAAAAACAATTCACTTGTGTATCTTTAGTTTCATTCCTATGCTTTATTTATGTAACAAGTTAAAGTTAAGTCAATCATTTGGATAAGGTACATTTCATTGCTTCAAATAGACCAAATAGTTCCACCTGGCACATCAATTGCCGCTAAGCGACTCTGCAATTTGGCTGTCACCTGCTAGGTACATAAATAACTGTTTGTACAACTATGTGTTTTGCCATATATACCGCAAAGCAATTCACAACCCGTTTCAAACTCACCTCGGCAATTCCACCTAGTGTATGTAATAGCTAAACATATCAAGAAATGATTTCTTTTCAAAGTATGTCTATACAAGATAATAAAATACATGAACTAGATATAAACTAAGAAGAATCAAACAAATGCCCTTGATGCATTACCAAGGATGTTGGAGTCGTTATAGAATATAAATCGGCAGCTAGGTTATCACAAGTCGGCGCGCGAGCTCTCTCGAGCTACCTCGCCTACCCGTCTCTATCTAAGGGTTCTAATAAGAGAGAGACGGGTAGTGCGAGAGAGCTCGAGAGAGCTCGCGCGCCGACTTGTGATAGCCGTGCTTGTAGTATAAGATTGCATTTACTTCCGACAAAAAGCATTCGTCCCTGTCGCACTTACATACCTTTTGGAAGTGATCCAGCGAAGAATGAATGCTTTACGTCGGACATAAAAGTGATCATGTTAGCCATACAGATTGTTCAATCTATCGTTCTATCCTCGAGGTAGCCCCCCACTATGTATGGAGTTTTTATTATTTCTTCAATCTATCAATCTATAAAATCCATATAAACGACAGTTCCCATTATCAGATATTAACGGACACATCTTACGATATACCGACATATTGAAAACACAGTTTTGCAAATCTTTAGTGGATAGTTACCCTTATACTGATTCACATTACATACAGATGAAAATACGTGTATGTTTGCTATGTTATCATATCATAATAGTCATACGTCCGCGTCTGGGTATAATCAGGCCACACGTGCTAAACTGCTCCGAGCCCCTCCCAAATAATGGCACTCTTGGAGTTATAATATCGCAAGTGCCAATAGGGTTAGTGGTAAAATAAGTCGTTACTGTCCTAGATGTCTTGAACGCAAGGTCCGTAATAATAGCTTAAATTACTACTATATTTCAGTTTCGTACACGGACATACATATTTTCATATTCATATAATTTATTAATATGCTTAAGTATTTACCAATTAACTTTAGTATAATAATAGTGTAATGTAATATTACATAGAATAAGGACTACAATATGACAAGCTATTGTAGTCCACAGCACATACTCGTAATTTGTTCTCGCATACATATGCTCTATATATTTTAAATCAGCCAAAGAAAAAGTAAGGGACTCGCCGCCACGGCGGGCACATAATGTAGGCAATAGAGTTAAAAATCTAAACTCACTGATACCTTCTCAACGATTACTTCATCATTTTCCAAAAAAAAATTAGTCGACATATAGGCTTAGTACTATAAAATTATTTTTTATACTCGTCGAACTTAATGTTTGAATTAAGACTTCGTACACCAAACTTTCACATACTTTTTACTATGGAGCTCCCAACTCAACATTTCATAACTGTTGAGACAACTGTAACGAAATTGACCAATCACGTGGCGCCTTTACTGAACTATAATGTATTTGACCAATAGGACGCCGTCATGTGAAAGTCAAAAGGTAAATAGACATCAACGCACAAAAAAGAAAAAGCCGTTGGTTGCACTTCGTTTTCAATAGATACCAAGTTTGTTTAATCAGTTCAGTTGACTCGCAGAAAAAGTATTGTATACAATAGTTATATAATTAGCTTTTTAAGTCTCGTACCTTAATTAGGCCAATCAGCTCCCCACTCGACTGAAAAAGCATACATTATATAACGATTGCATAAAATACTATTTTGTATTCCTATAACAATGATAAAGGACTTTAGGCCGCTGTACACTTATACAAAAGCAGTGGCGTGCGTACCATATAGGCAAATAGGCAGTGCCTACCTTCCAAAATAACTCCACCACATATATTTTTCTTCTCTATGATGATACAATAATAGTTTTTAAAACAAACTAGTTCTTAACTTACATAACGACACGCGCTGCAATTTAAATTTGCGCGCGAATCAGACTGGCTCACCGCAGGTCAGGCACCGCGAACGGCGCCTAAGCCACGGCACACACTCTCACAGTGCGCTTGTGTAAATATCGTCCGTGAACTATGTACGGATTTGCTCAGTGCGCACACGTTTACGCAATTCACACCCATGCTTCCAAATCCGGCCGCCGGACCTCGTCGGTCAGCGTCAGCGCTGTGCGTGATTGGCCACAAATACTCGTATTGTGACCAATCACGCTTGCGCTACCGCCGAATTTCAGCCAATCGGCGTATTGTAATCACGATTCGCCTATTAAACGATCGTGCGGCACAAAGTTACATGCGGCAAATGAAAGAAGTCCCTTTTGCTGTGATTATTACTTGTAACGTGGGGCGTTCTAATTTGTCAGGGTTCTAATGTGTCAAAACAAACATGTTTACGAAAATTTGTTTTAGATGTCCTATTTGGAGTTGTGTTGTGAAAAAAATATTCGTGTTGTTGCAGTTGCATTACATAGTTCGGTTCGAAGCGATATTCTTACGTTTTCTATTGAATTTTCCGTGTGTTTTTGTTTATTGGCCTATTCTATACTTGTGTATTAAGCCACAAATATGTGTTTTAGCTGTGAGCGGTGTATTGACCTAGTTTGTTTGCAGAAGTTAACTTTCGGTGAATTTAGCAAGTTATTATAGTTCGATAATAAGTAAAAGGTAGGTGTAAGACACAGTTGCAATAAGTTTGAACTCGGGGTAATATTACTCGTCAATTTCATGTAGGTATAGTATCCTAAGATAGTATCACTAACACAACGCACGCTGACGGAGACTCACTTTGTCGAAAGTCGAAATAGCCTAAGGCTTAGTAACTTACACAACACGTACGTAACATTACTTTACTTAATAACAGTTTAATTACAAGTACGACACATAGGTGACGTACGTAGGTCTCCTCAAAAAAAAACTGCCTACCCTAACTAAAAACCCTATGCACGCCACTGTACAAAAGTAGGGTTTAGTATCTAAGAGAGGGAAAAAAAACGGGTTTCAATCTGTGTATGTCCCGCCTAAATAGTAAGACAATACGTCTGAGGCTACGGAGTTACAACACTAGAAACAAACATATATACCGTATCCCAGCGCGGCACGACTCGCGTTTCGTCTGTAGGTCGATCTCGGTGGACAATATAGACACACTATAGAAAATCCATTCGGGTAGGTATATCCTACTAATACGGGTATTATAAATGCGAAAGTTTGTATGTAGATGTTTGTTACTCAATCACGTTTAAACGGCTTAATCGATTGAAATAAAATTTTCCACGAAGACAGTTTAAAGCCTGGATTAAATTAAAATATAGGATAGTTTTTATCCCGGGTCCACGCAGACGAAGTCGCGGACGGAAGCTAGTTATTTATATTTCGAACACTCTTGAACATTTTTTTTTATCTCACATATTCTTTTGTACGCATTTCATTTTGTACTCTGCACGCATGGACGTCGGTGTGCTGGGGAAAGAAGGGCACATGACCCTTGATAAATGGTTTTAAAAACCGATAATATTTTTGAACAAGCTATCCAACGATAACCTACGGGTAGGTTGGACTGGTGAGGATAGAATGAGGGATGGAACGTAACTGATGACGTGACATATCGGTATATTTGGAACAGCCGGCAGGGCAGGGCCCGAAGCTATAAGCTACGTAAATAAACCCGACGACTATATTTTCCCGATGGAATCCGGCAAACGGCTCCGCTCGCTCGCGGGAGCTTCATATTGCTGAATTAAGTGATTATTTATTATTGGTGGAAACCTTCCACCAGAGGGCCGAGACGAGACGAGACGAGGCGAGAATTGAAATCGTATGCGACTTATACCTACATATTTCCACAGAGCGCGCGCGCGAATTCAAATCTCACGTCGTCTCGCCCCTCCGGTGGAAAACCAGATTTAGCTGGTTCTCGAGTGTCAGCACCTCCGGGGATGTGAGAGACGTGCGTTTCTCACGTAAGAATCGGCACGTTGACCTCGGAGTCCGTGCCTCGTATGCTGACGGCACGTGGTGGGGGCGTCAGCGGTAACGCTTGGTACACCACAGCCGGGTACTGACAGCGGATGCGCCTCAGAAGAAGCCTGTGATCTGCCTCTCTTGCAGCCCAAGAAAAAAATACACTGATAAGCGATACTAAACGAGAACCTCTGAGAACCGGTTAGCATCTGAAACCACCCGAAGGAAAATCTTACCCAAACTCTGCTAAGTGGTTTGTCTTTAGAAAAAGCCTGCGGCGGTGCCCCAGCGACCGCGGTCTCTAACACTAGAACGACACGCGTTTCGTGACTTAACAAATCACATCACAGCTTAACCGCCTCGCTAGGTAACTGCTGCTTAGTACTAAAACTTGGACTTTTTCTTCGTCTTCCCAAGGACTCCACTGGCAAGAAAAAGATCAGAATTTCGACTCTACTTTTAAGGGTTCCGTAGGTAGTTAAACGTTCGAAAAACGAATCTATTAGCAACGGCGCCACTAGCTATGCAGCCTTTTATTGCCGCAGTAGGTAGGCACTCTCGCGAATTTTACCTTCACTTTTCTAATTGAATAAATCGGAGATAAATTAAGTTTATATCTACTGGTCGTTTGCACAACACTTTGTATGAAGGTACATCAGGTAGATCTAAATGTTATGTTTTATATGGTTCGAAAAATTGCGTAATAAAATGACTCCTCTGGTTCTGTTTAGGAAAGTCTAAACGCAGTAATGACATGCCACGCAAGAAGAGTTGTATCTAGTTTAGTTTTTTCTCGAAATGAGACGCTTCGCTTTTGAACTAAGTGCACCTTCTTTATATGTAGGGGAAAACCGGGAGAATTGACCAAGTAGGTAGGGTAGTTTGGGGGCGACAGCGCGAAATTTGAATTGAAATATTTGATATGGTTCATAAGTCTCCACTTATCTCCAAAAGTTTACGACATAAAAATACAAAAATGCCATACAAAAAGTTAAGATAGAGCATTCTTATGGAGCACAGCAATCAAATACCTATGGTATCAACAAGACCTTACTTTGGCGTTATAAAAAGCGAAAAAAATTAAATACAGGGTATAGTCCATATAAAAATACTGTTAGTAGGTAAAGTGTTTCTTCTGATAGCACAGAAACCTGTTGAGTTGTTCTTTTAATGTGTAATATATTATAGTCTGATTACTTTGTGAGAATAACTTTTTGTTTTGAATATGCGTTGACTGTAAAAGACATGTGCACAAAGTGAATGTAGGTTTAACTGACCAATAATAGGTAGGTATTTAATACGCCATTAATGTTATAAATGGATTGAATTGCTATTTTTAGTAATACCTACAAGTGATCTCAAATGAGTCAATAATAGTCGAAGATTACAAAACAATCTTTAAAGCTCAAAATCGGCCTAACAATGTTTATCTTTGATAACATTTATAAGGAAGACCGTTTTACGAGTAGGTATGGTTTTGATAAAAGTTATGTATTATCCATTAAACACCTTTTTTTTACTTTTTACTACCAGAGAGATCTAGTGTCAAGTCTCCCCCATGCACTGGTCATTTCACCCGTGGGGGTGGGAGATTTGAATCAATTTCCGGTTTTTGAAAATAAAATAGCTAATAATTAAAAAAAATATCAACAATCTAATGATCCCAAATGATACCTAGTTAAATTTGACACAAAATGCAGTCGCCGCGACTAACACCTACAATTTTAAGGCCTTTAAGTGAAATGGGGTTCAATTCTCCCAGACTTCCTCTATTATGCAGCAGCGTGTTATTATGACGGAACTAATGGCCCTTATGGCCCAGCTATGGGCATAGTGTTGATTCCGTTTGATTAGGGCCACATGCCTGTGTAATGGTACTGGGCACTGTTGATGTGGATAGTTGAGTCATTATCTCAGTGTAATTTCAGCCGTTTTACTGAGAGGCGAGAGAGGTGATGAGTTATACCGATAATCCAAAGACACAGCACGTATATGATGAGACAGCCGCGACATACTCTCGATTTTGTCGCACTGTACCGCTTGTTAAATGTTCTAATAAGAGAGAGACGGATAGTGCGAGAAAAATCGAAAGAACTCGCGCGCCGTCGCTTGATAGCCGCGCTGAGTTTGATTCCCGGTATGCTACGCCACTATGCATGCATCGATTTTTCCTTGTAGGATCTATTGTTCATAGGCTTACCTCTGCTTACCTCTTACGACTCCGAAGCAGATGCCGACCCTTTATCGATCTGAGGATTCTTTGTGTAATGCTAGAGACAAATGCAGGTTCCTCACTCTTAACACAACACACCGTCGGGGGCTCTGGCGACTTTACTCACCACCAGGAACACAACACCACAATACCTTGCACCTTTAGAACGGAACTGCAAAGAGGTATAATAAGTTGCGAAACTGGGGACCGATTTTTGACTTTCGAGGGCTCGCAAATCAAATAAAAGTAAATACGTTTGTAGTATCAAAATGGCCACCACTTACGTTCAACCAATAGAATTGAATACGAGTGGTCAATACCACTCGTTTTTTCAATTTTCTATCGCTATTTCAAAATAGTATTTCATAATTTTTGTCAGTTTTCGAGTGAAAGAGTCGAGCGCTCGAAAGTCAAAAATCGGTCCCCTGTCCTAACTCAAAAAAACGTCAAAACGACAACTTAACTGTCATTTTTCCATATAAAAAGTGACATTTGATTTAAGTACCTGATGTGCGTACAATTCCCTACGTGATCGACCTGCTAATCAGAAGGGTACCTCATCACGTAACGTTTCGGACGCGCGTTAGAACAATAACTGACTAACATATAGAAAGTGACATTAAAATTTACTGGCGCGCGAATCGACATGCCGCACAGAAAAGACCAACAACCTTTTGGTCTTTTAAAAAAACTCAGGAGCTCGTTTGCATCAAGGGTTAAAAACCGGCCAAGTGCGTGTCGGGCCACGCGCAGTGTAAGGTTCCGTAGTTACCTATCTGTCTTTGTTTTTTTGCCAAATATATGGTGCGGTTGCGGCGGCCGAATTTGTACGAAAGTTGCCCTTTCTAAGTACCTACACATTGAGTTGGTCGACTATAGTCGGTAACTATTTATGCCTTCTTAGCCGTGATAGTTTTTCTTTTAAATTCAATATATACTATCACGATTTTTTCACATTCACAAGGGAACACTTCACTCGAACAAAAATTAGGGCTTTAAAGCCCAATATCACGCAAACGGATTACTTACTGTGTTAAAAAATGGTTTTAAAACTGAGGTTTCTGTGAGACTGTTTTTTTTTTCTTCTAATTATCTGTAACTTCTTACTAATCAGCTTAACCTGATCCAGGATAGGTACTTTTTCGTGTTTATTTAAAGATAAATTTAATTAAAAATGGAAACTATAGGTCTAGATTAAGAAAAGTAATTGTAACAATTTTATAGTACGACCGTTTGTTTCATACTTAAATAAATAAATAAATAAAACAAGCTATCCAATGATACCCCACATCATGGGTTTAAATAAAAAAAAAGATCCCCACTTTAGGAGTAGAGGACGTAGGTAGGTACCCTAAAAAATATTTTTTTAAAGATTTTATTCTACCGATTGGTCAGCGTGATTGATTTTAATACCCATGCCTACAGCCTTCTAGTAAGGACCACTGAGCTAAGTCGCAGATGGACAGATGGACGGACGGACAGACGGACGTGGCGAAACTATAAGGGTTCCTTGTTGACTATGGAATCCTAAAAATGGAAAACTAGCATCAAATAATGTGTACCTTATAAGTCTGCAATCACAGGCGGTGTTAAAATCTGAATGTATGGAGAATTGGATAAGTTTCTATGGTATGACCGCTGCCGGTATATTTAAGGCGCCGTAGGTTCAGCGAAGTGATGGGAACAGAGTTTTTTCACAATATTTACTTACTTCTCGCTTGACAGCGGTGACAATATTGTCCATAATGGCCACCTGTCAAGTGGCGCTGTCGTCGCGCATGGTCCCAATTAATGCGTCTGTTTATTATAATATGGTTTCAAATAAATACGAATAGTAATCTTGAGGCTTTTCAGCAGGGAGATCAGTGAATCGAAACATGATTTAGCAATTTTCGCTCGATAGAAAAAAATTACGAACATAGGTCTAGAAGGGTCTAAAATACACTTAAAATATATGTAACAAATTATGCACAAAAGCTAAAAATATTGAAATAGTTTCTAAATATCGGCAATATCATGTTTGCATCAGTGATTACTTTTTTATTTATTTAAACTGCCAAAAAAATTAAATTAAAAAACACGATATACGCGCTTCCGAGCACGCACTTCCATCTCGCTCACGCTTATGCTCAGTGAGAGGGAGAGAAGACCATGAAGCTCCGGCGCCTTAACGTTGATCGGTCTGTAATCGTAAGGTACTCGCCCATAATCAAGGAAGGGCTAGAACGACCTTCGCAGTCAAGATCTCATTTCCAACGCACTTCACGAAGTATAAATATTGCAAAATCCCATTCCCGTCGTAAACATTAATTAATTTATCAGCAAGTGTACGAACACGAACAATACATGCCTGCCGGTATCATGGTTCATGATTCATCTCACGACGTACTGGCGCGGAGAAAAGTGCTAGTACAATTGTATAAACATACCGCCGCATTCATAAACGTACTACAAGCTTGTTTTAACTAAACAAAAAGTCCTTATCTGTCACTTTGACATTGTGTTCGTAAGAAAGGGACAAAGCACATTTTACTTAGCAGAAGCATCTTATGTTTTATGAATAAGGGGGTTACTGTTTTATGCAATTGGCTTTGACCGCGTATTGCAAAGAGGGCAAGCAAACCTGCGGGATGAAACATATCATATGTCCATAAGGAAAGTCCACTGTACAGTGGACTACGTAAGTGATATACATACCTACATACATATACGTAAGTGAAAGGTTTAAAAAAAAAGATAAGCGGTTCCGGAGATTACTCAAAAAATACAAACTTCCAAAGCTACAATCTCACAGACTCTTCCTCTTTATAATGTAAGTATAGATTAAATATAGATTTAAAAGAGAAACTACTAGGTTATCTGTGTAGGTACTTGCTTTACAGGATTGGCTTTACAGTCAGTCTAAGGGGTTAGTATATCTTTGTTTGTCGCTAATTATTTCAATGAATGAGTTTCTCGTAAAATGCTATTGGAATGTGTTTGAAATCCTGCTTGCGTTTTACGAAAAGTCCATGTTTACCCGGAAAGAACTTCGTATTTCTTTAAATGGCAGCATGCTGTTAAAGTTAAGTTAAGACTGTAGTTATACAGTCAAGTGCAAAAACATACATAGATTTAATAATTAAAATCGTTTCATTCGCTTAGGAGACAGACGTAGAGGGTTAAAAATGAGTTGTGTTTTATTTGAAAAGTAAACAATGATCGGAATACCTAAAACTAGTACCACATTTCTTGTTATATTGACAAAGGTGTAATAACGCTTTCCTAAATAAACGGTATTATTTTCCTAATCAACCAAAGCCCTCTCTCCCCGACTGTACCTCGCCCTAAGTACTAGATCGGCTAGGACACCTAGAGGGGCTCCAGTCGTATAAAAGCGCCCGCCTCCCGACTAGGGCCAGTGCTCCACCGAACACAACATCATGAAGGCTTTCGTAAGTTCTAGAATTAACTCAGGGTGCACGGGGTAAATGACTAACCCTAAAAATTGGTGTACCTACCTGTTAACATAAATCTAAAAACAAATAATAATCCAACCATGAAATAAATAATAGATAGGTCGTTAATAAAAAAAAAACTGATGGAATATTAAAATATCCTAATAAACATATATACTCACATAACTTGACGCCTGTTCCTTAAAGGGCAGGCAAATATCACGAACTTTGATTTGCTATGATATAACAAACTGCTTTAAATTCATTGATTTTTTTCATACATTCGGCTGGCGTGGCGTAGGTAGGTAGGGTTTTCTAATTTCTCCTTAAAAATCGTACCTCGTCAGCCTTCCTAAACTACTGGTAAAAACTATTTTGAAGCCAAATATGCCAATCCTACTATCCTACTATATATATATATTATATATTTATATATATATATATACAACGTGTCCCAAAACTCAACGATAAGCCGGCACCAGAGGATGGAGCTGCTTATGATTAGTCGAGAAAAAATAAGGAAAAAAATATATCTCAATTATTTTAGAAATTACAGAAAAAAAATGTAATTCATCGAAAATCGAAAATATTCAAATATTACTGTTTTTTGTTTTGTTTTTGGAAACTTAAGTAGCCCTGCTATCTAACACAGTTCTTAAAAATACCATAATACATGTAGTTTTTACACAAAAAATAATCAAAATTCATTTTGTCCCTACAATTTTGAAAGATTTTTTCTTACAGTCCACTTTCAATCATCATGGTGTAAAAAAATAGTATTGACACCACTATGGCAATTATTTTCAAAAGATATATTTTTTTCCTTATTTTTTCTCGACTAATCATAAGCAGCTCCATCCTCTGGTGCCGGCTTATCGTTGAGTTTTGGGACACGTTGTATATATATATATATATATTATTATATTATATATTATATAATATTATAAATGCGAAAGTTTGGATGTTTGGATGTTTAGATGTTTAGATGTTTGGATGTTTGTTACTCAATCACGCTTCAACGGCTCAACTGATTTGGATGAAATTTTGCACGAAGATAGTTTATAGCCTGAATTAAAATATAGGATAGTTTTTATCCCTTATCCACGCAGACGAAGTCGCGGGCGGAGGCTAGTATTGTATATGCTAGTACACCCAGATATTCTAATGACGACCTTGATCACTATATATTCTCTCCCTCTCTCCTTGATATTTTCACATGTCTGTTTTGACTGAATGTATAATGGGAAGCCATATATATAAATTAAGATCTTATGTTACCATATGTTCATTGTGAATAAACGATTTCATTCATTCATTCAAACTCTTTTTTTAAACCGATAATCTTGAAATTAAGGGCTTAATAAAGTTCAAGCTCAGATTGTTTTTTTTAATCAACATTTTGTTTGTCAGCCAAAGTCCTTACTTTGGCTGACAAACAAAATGGTGGGTTTTAGGTACTCAAATCAAATCAATATCGCTATTTGTGTGTAGCTGGTGTTAACCCGTGTGGCGCTTCGTGGAATAGTGTATTTCTTCGTGTGGGTTTCCTAAGCTTCGACTATTTTGATATTAAATACCTAACGTGTTATACTATAAAGTATCTATACAAAGACAGTATCTTTTAGTTAAATCTGTGACCAATATGTAAACAAACGAAAGTGTAATACTTACCCCATTAGGTGAACTTATCTTGCTTGCTATCTACCTATATACCACAAAAGTATTTCCTATATCATTGCATTGATACAATCCGGTTCGAATGACCACATATGTCAGTGAGTAGATATAACGGTTACCTAAAATACTTACCTTCTTAGTAATTGGATTGATCTCCATTCCCTCGCAATCGAAACTGAAGATTTACGGCTGATTCGAACCCGGGGCCTCTTGCGACAGAGACGGTCACGATTAATCGCATGCTAAGCTAACAATCGCAGATATTTCGAACCCAACCTTGTCTAAATGTCTATTATTTCTAGTTAGTTTGCGTTGTTCGCAAACAATGAGGTTTAAAAGTTACAGTTTCTTACGATTGAATCAAAGAAAGTAGCTAATTTTAAATCAAGTCGTTGTGTTTGGGGGTTATATACCTACACCCATACTAACATTATAAATGCGACAGTGTGTCTATCTGTATGTTTGTCTGTTACCTCTTCACGCTTTAACCGCTGGACCGAGTTAAATAGGGGTGCAAAGTTTCTATGAACCGATAGTTTGAGACCCCAGGAAGGACATAGGAAAGTGAAATTAAATACGTAGTGAATCCAGCAAATCATCCCCAAACGGGGTGAAATGGCGGGTGAAAAATTGTACGGAACTACGATGTAAACGAGTTCCACGTAGTCGAAGGCGCGGGCAAAAACTAGTTGTAGATAATAATAGTAGGTAAATCAGTGAAAAAAATATGCGGTGGCCTGGAAAATAAGGGATTTCTGGGCAAAGTAGCTATAGACGGAAGAAGAGAGATACGTACGAGGCTGGCAATACCTTTTAAGTCGAGGTATATATAGAGGTACCCTTTTGTATCTCAGAGAAGGATATTGTATTGTGTAGCTAAGGGTACCTCTATACCTCGACTTGTATTGTGTAGCTAATTGTCGCTTTTTAAGCCATTTTGTATGAGATTCCAGAACCGCTCTTGCTAAACATGGACCCAAATTACTTCAAACCACGTCCCTACTTCCTGAATTTTCAATGATGATCAAAACAAAAGCAATTGGATAATTTATAATGGATCTTTGAGACACTTTGGGAGATTTAACAGTGGTCATATCGTGGCTCGACATCGACTGGCTCATCATCATCATCATCAGACCTTCTATTTATTTAATGCTGAGGATCTATCGTGACATCCTGTCCTATTCCTGCTGACCAGTCTTCTCCATAGGCTCCTATCACCCGCTTCATGCATGGCCTCGTACAGATAGAGCTACAATAGTGCAATGATTTGTTCTTCGTCTAGCGACCTCATAAAAATTGTGCAAATAACACTGCTACTAGCTTCTGCCCGCGACTCCGTCCGCTTGGAACACGTTTATATCGTAGCTCCAAGTATTCTGTCTTTCCTAAAATATACTACATATATTAATATGCGCCCCTCTCCTTATATCATACTTGTTTGTGGTTTATCCTTAACGTACCTAGGACAAACCTTCACCCACCATTTCAGTCCGTTTGGGAGCGATTTCCGGGATAAAAACTATCCTATGTCCTTCCCCGGGACTCAAACTATCTCTTTACCAAATTTTATCTTAATCGATTCATACAAACTTTACACCCCTATTTAACCCGCTTAGGGGTGGGCGCGGTTGGCAACCCGGAAATGGCAACAAAAACTATACTATAAAGACATTGTCGATACTATTCCCAAATGATTTTTTTGCCAATTCTTACAGCATTAAGTCCGCCCTCTGTACGAAAAGGTTTTCTTTTGACATACTTATTGAATATAGTAAATTTTCCTGTAAATTGATGAATTTAAACCGTAACTTTCCCCAGCTGTGCGTTCTCCTGCTGGCCGCTGCCGCCTACGGCGCGGAAGAGAAGAAGAACGAGAAACGAGGCGTCCTCGGGGTCGGCTACGGCGGTCTCGGCTACGGCGGCCTCGGCTACGGCGGTCTCGGCTACGGCGGGCTCGGCTACAGCGGACTCGCCCATGGCTACGGCGGACTCGGGCACGGGCTGGGCCTGTATGGAGGCCATGGGTTGTACGGCGGACACCTCGGTGCTCCCATCGCGCACGCTCCTCTTATCAGGTATTCAACACTTTCGCTACCGGACTAAAAATTTAACAATTCACTAGAAACCGACAGAATTCGCTAGGCGTTTAAGTTCATACTACTGCCCGCCTAGCGGGCTCAGCCGGCATCTGAGCAAACATTACGAGTGCCCGCTAGTCGGGTTCTTGGTTGCGAACGTGTTTATATTGTTAATTTGTACTTTTCGTTGCAGCTCAGATAAAATAAAAGGTTAATGTAGCATTGCAGCACCAATAAACAAAGGAATATATTATGTTTGATCGATAAAACGCTTGTTGAATGGGGTTAAGGCTTTTGATACTTCCCCGTTTTAGCCGAACACAATTATAATTTTCAATGAGTACTGTAAGAGGTTATCGAATATTTTTATTGACGTCCGTTCATAGACTACTGCTTCTTATGACTGTTGAAGATATTAATGTCGTCAATCGGTTCGTATACTTTGTCAACACAGCACCTACAATAACTAAAGCGGACCATCTCAAGGATTGAATAAAGGCACTCAGGAGTGCCATTAGACGGCATTTCAGGAATGCCGTCTAATGGCCTCTAATGAATGGCAGTCGACATAACTAGCAAAGAAAAGATAAAATTAAAGGTTGAGACAACAGCATGGTTGTATGTCTGATGCTAAAGATAAGAATTCTCCTTTTTATGTTTGTGTGGGCTAGGTAGTTATAATGATACGTTTTCATGAGGGTGTGTGTGTGTCGTGACATTATTATTCAAATACCGAGCTATTTTTACACGAGCCGGAGGCGAGGCAGTCCTAAAACTTACTTTTCGCACGCTATACAGCTACGAAAAGTACCGCATTTCGCTTATACATGCATTAAAAACGTTTTTTGTTTCAGCCATAGTGTCGCCGCGCCCATCGGCATAGGTCACGTGGGCTACGGCGGGCCGCTCCTCGGCCTGGGCCACGGCTGGCATTAGCCCTTACGCCGTTGCAATAGAGCCTATTCTCCTATGTTAAGGTGTCGTCGAGTGTTAGTGCCAAATTAAGTCTTCGCTGTCTTATTCAATAAATGATCTTAAATTTAATGTTTTGTTTTTCCTAAGATATACATCGTCCTGTATACCTACATATATGAGGATGCGTCCCTCTCATTATATCATATTTGTTTGTGGTTTATCCTTAACGTACCTAGGACAAAGACGTGTCTCCGTTAGTAGAATGATCAATACTAATATGCCATTGATAGCACCTTGAAAAAAAAAACCGTTTCATAAACTGCGCAAACTAAACTAGATGCTATTATTTTTCTCAAAAAGAACGACACCGAAAAATTTTTGTGAATCAAATAATCAATTAGGAACGTCGCCATACTCTTGAATGAAGCATATATCATCTGTAAAAACAATTGACTCAAGCTTATTTCGCGTCGGTCGTTCGAGATAGTGCTTGGCCACTTTATGTCAAAGCAATATTGGTTAAATTCGAACTCCTCTTAGTTCTTCATTTGAATTTAAACCATGTCAACTTGACATAAAGTGCTTATATCATACTCTTGTGCATCGTCGCGGATTAGGACCCACCATTACCCCAACAATTTCGTCGAGTTCAAGAATATTTACCTCGATTCTAGTAGGTATGTATTTTTATTTGCATATTGTGTGATAATGAATATAACAATAGGTATAATACGATTTTATACGACACCTTTTGTATCCCCGATAACCATCAAACGAAGCACGTAAGTCGCTATCTTTTATATTAAAGATTAACAGTAAAAAAAATATTTTTTTGTATGACATTATACATCATAGCACATAGCTACATGACACATGACACATTATTTTGCATTTCCGATAATTTTCAAAAGAAACATGTAAGTATGACAACTGGTTTAAGAAAAAATAATTTAAATCAATAAAAATATTTCTAGTTAAATAAATACATCAACGCAAATCTTGACATAAACAAGGCAATCGGACCGGCAGCCACAAGGCCACATGTTATGAAACCCAACACTATTCCAGTACAGGGAAACACAAAAACTGGTTCCTTATCTAGAGCCCACTTGCAATGTACATACATTACACAGCGCGTGAAAAACTAACTCGCTCTCTGGAGACGTGACAACAGTGCTCATTACCTAATAGACTGAAACTAAGAGGTCTATCTATATTAGTCCATTACTACAGGCCGGGAAGAAAGGGGTTACCGGCCGAGTACATATAAAACGGCCGAGCGTAGCTAGGTCGGATCGTTATGAGGCTGGCAACCTCTTTTCACGCCGAGATACGAGTATGTATAGTGCTTTTCTCAAACATTCAATGATATAAATTAAAAATTCTTCAAGAAATGAAACGTTCATGCTGCTGAACGCCGTGATCCTGTGCCACAAATTGTGCAATGGAAATTAAAAAATACCATCTTGCAGGCCTCCAATTTTGTATGAAATGCCATTACCTACAGGGTCTCTCGTCTCGCTGCGCCCGAAACGTGACACTTCGAAGCGCATTATAAATAAAATAAAAATTAATTATTAAAGAGAACTTTAATAACACAAATTATCCATATCCTGTGGCTCCCAGCTCCCCACTAGGCTATGCCTGTCACGTGGCGGCCTGATTCGGTTTAAAAAGAGATTAATTACTAAAAGGTTATACCAGAACCATGAATTCACCGGCCAATTTTTCTCGCTTGCGTTATTTAGGGTCGGCAACGCGCATGCGAGTCCCCTGCAGTTGCAAGCGTAACGGTGGGCCGTACGAATGATTGCGACCGATGTGGTTTAAAAACGGAACCCGTATCTGGCGAATACGACTTGTATTAAACAGATTTAGATTAAGGATAAGGAGGGTTTTACAACGGTGTCGAGGAAGCGCAAGCCGCGCAAGAGTCAGTGTGGTACTGCAGAACCGGTTGGTTCCGGTCTTCGGGTTGCCACACCGAGCAAGGCGCTATATGTATCGCGCCTGCATTACTCCGCCACGGCTGATGATGTGGCAGAGTACGTTCGTCAGAAGACCGGCTTCTCGCTGAGGGTGTTCCAGCTGCGTTCGCGCCACTATGTGCACTTCAGCTCGTTTGTGGTGCGCGTGCCGCGGCCGCTGCAGGAGACCGTCGCATGTGCTGACTTCTGGCCGAAGGGTGTAGTGTTTCGACGGTTCCGGGGCAATCTGCCGAATCCTACACCGGAGACGACGATGCAACGGGGCCACGCCGTTTCGTCGCCTAAATAGTATTATTTGTTGTTTTGGTTTCGTGACGCATTGGTTGTTACTGTAATGTCATGTAAATGTATTTTTCAATAAATAAATAAATAAATTTTTTGACGTTATGTACTTACATTACTTTGTACCTAAACTGGCCCTGCGCAACTTGGGCAACGCCGGAAGGAGTACGAGACGTCACCGGTAGGTACCCGGTGTCGCAACCGGAAACGGCGCAGGAACTTGCGACACGCCTGTATGGGAAAGCCTGATTCATAAATATAATTAGCCGCACTGGCTCAAGGTAGACCTGCCTAAGTGTCGATGTGGGTTTGATCACTGGTGATTGCATCTACGAGTATGTACCGGATACTACAGAATTAGTTAGGTACTTTCCTGTTTTTTTTTATTTGTCCTGGGCGACCGAGCGCTGCTCGGGTGAAAATACGCAGAAAACTAATTTTCATAGACAGGGGCTGACAGCTAGTTCGATTTCTCGTTCTCGTAAACCCCTAAAGGTTGATTAAATTGAATTAATAATAAAAAATAAAGTAATCTAAAAAAAATGAAATTGCTAGAGCCGTTTTCATGAACGTGATTGGAAATATATATATGTATGCCTACTTAAACAAATATTGTAACGAGCAATATTTGTAAAAAGAGTATCTAAATTGTGTATGTACATCTTAATGTACATACACAATTTAGATACTCTTTTTGTATTATTTTTTGCTTACATGGCGCAAACGAGGCATTCAATCACGTTTTTTTTAGTTTGTCAAAAAAGGGGTTTTAGAGGATGAAATGTCTGTGGGACCAACTACAATTCAGGCACAACAAAAGGTAAAAATAAAAATAGGAGTCAAAATCAGACATCGCAAACGACCAAAAAAACGGCCATACTAATTGAAACAGAAATATACCATCATCCTCATCATCCTCCTAGCGTTATTCCCGGTAGTGCCCTTAAAGGAGCCCGGGGTCCGCTTTGACACCTAATCCCAAGATTTGACATAGGCACAAGTTTTACGAAAGCGATTGCACTCTGACCTTCTAACCCAGAAGGTAAACTAGACATTATTGAGATTAGACTGCTTTCCTCACGATGTTTTCCTTCACCGAAAAGCTAACGGTAAACATTCCGTACATAGGTTCCGAAAAACTCATTGTTACGAGCCGGGATTCGAACCCACGACCGCCGCTTGACAGCCGCATGTCTGAACCACTAGACTACCGTAGCTCTACATAATTATACCGAGTCAATTTAATATCCGTTAACTAGTGCTATACGTCTGTGTGTGTGTCTGTCTGTCGATGTCGTGAAATACGGCGTTTAGGTACTTACCTACATAGTAAAAATGCAAATGCTACATAGTAAAAGTAGAAGAAATCCCTCTCAGGGATAAGCTCGCCTTTGTACATGTATCTTCTGCTCCTGCAATAATTGTATTGTTGTTGTATTCTGTTCCATGTACAATAAAGAATTTTACATACATACATACATAGTTACAATCTAGTGAAACATTATTTACTTTAAAAAAGCAAAGTTTTGACGAACTACAATTCAGTACTCGGTCAAGCCACATGATTCACATGAACATTTCCACATTTCCTTTCACTTTACCACATTGACACACACACAGAACATTGATTATTACAGATAAAAACCAAATCGCTGTATGTGGAACGACAGTATTTGAGGAGTTCCTTCGGTTCATCAACAAAGATGATTCTGAGACCTTTGGCACTTCATTAGTTGCTATTTCAATGGAATCATATCTGAATCTGTGACGTACATTATACAGTTTTAAGTACATCATTGGGGAGTTGCAGGACACATCTGTGGTCTCCATCAGCAGTTCACTACATTTGTGATTTCCGGGCGTAAATACACAGGTTACCTATAATAGAAAATACCAAAATAACTACATGCGTGCCTAATATTTTTGAGGAGTTCCCTGAATTCCTCATGGGTCCCATCATCTAAATAGATTTTTGAAAAGAATGGGACCAATCTCGAATATATTTACAAACAAAAAAAATGTAAGAATCAGTTCATAATTGACGGAGCTGAGGTTACAATACAAACAAAAAAAACAGGAGAAAATACAACTGATTTGAGAACCTCCTCCTTTTTTTTTAAATTGTCGGTTAAAATGCCGTGTTGTATCAAGAAACTTGGAAAAGAAAATAAGAGACTTTTCGTCTACTTATATAGTACTAGTGCAATAAAATATTAATTAATGTACTAGGTAATAGGGACCTACCTACCCTATACCCAATGGGACAGTCGAGTAAATCATACAACCTGATGGGTTTTTTTACTGACAAGAGGTTTTATTCTTATACCACCGTTACCAATTTAGTTTGGCGTGGGCGATTTTTTATAAAATTGACATTGACATTTGGAATGGAATATTCTGATGTAATTCGGCCAAATCAAATTTTCTCAAGTACCTATATGTTAAGTTTGGTTTGTTATCAATACAGTTCTTCAAAACAGAACAGAATAAATAAACTCGTTTGATTTATGTATAATGGATAAAATTTGCTATTTTATAGTAGACCGTCCTATTAATTTGCATATACGTCATGAGTCACCGCTAACGGGTTAGATAAAAGTGATAAACAAAATAGAGATATAGCTTGGATAATATTAGACACAATCTCGTTCACTGTATTTTTTATTGGAGTACCTTATTATTTTGCTTGGAGTGCTTTAGAATTAAAGATATAGCTAATAGGATCATTTCATGAAAAGTTTGTACCAATTAAATATGTACGTCGGCTAATGCACAGGTACTTTTAACTTTTCTATGTAGTTATCTCCTTATTTTTTCTAATGTTTTGAGGTTTTCTAGATTAAGAAAGTAAAATTAAAACAGAACCTTAAGTAGTTAATATTAGGTACAAAAAGTTGGTAACACAGGAGAAAAAATATAAGAATTATTTAATTGACGTACCTACCTAACTTAATCGCTACAAACTATTGAAGAAATGAGAGCATTTCTTCAATAGTTTGTAGCGTTTAAGTTAGGTACGTCAAATAAATAATTCTTGTCACGAATAGAGATTCGTGACAATAACAGAACATGGTCGATAGTCAACATAATAATCAGTATAAAAGAGCGACAAAATGATTCTATTTCAGCAGCTTTCGATTCCGATGTGTTAACTAAAATGTGTTTACCTACGTTTCGTCCCTTAATTCTTTCACACTAAAAGGCAGATAAAGTCTAACTAAGTAATTTCAACGGCAATTCAGCAAAAAAGAGGTTTGATGAACGTTTAGTGAATATGGGCAATAGACAAATCACTTAATTCTATAATTGGCAAGCGCATGAGTAAATAGTCGACTGACGCAGACGGCAAAGTAATTATCACGACGGAAACGGTTGACAAATCATCGCGCTGTGGAATTGGCAGCAGTCGAATTCTCGGCAGGAATTGACTCGAATGCTAAGATAGACAAGGAATGATAAACATTCAGAGATCCCAAAAAGTGTTAAAAATGAATTTCCAAGAATGAGAATACCTACTCGTTGGTAAGCGGAAGGAAAACTAACAAATAAAAAAATCGGCTAAAAATATAAAGCTAGATTTGCACATAGAAAACTAAACTCTACCCGCCAGTGTGACAATGACACTATATTACAGCAGCAGCTATAGTCGCGACACTTCGACCACGCGGTTGGATCAACTATGTCTTTTGAAGCTGAAAATGATGCATTTACCCTGCCGGTTATTTTTTCTTTCATAATATCATGTGTAATAAATACCACTTTCAGCTTGTGCTTCAAGCATATATGCATAATAATAATAATTTATTTAACCACATAGTTGTGCAACAGCCTTAACCAAAACGTGACAGCGATTCAATTCCTACTTAAGCTAGATCTAACTGCATACTAAGTAACCAAAACCATCCGTGCTGGGGACTCTAAAGAACCATGGATTTAAAATAAAACATAACAAAACATTGAAAGTCTGCCTTCAGTCGAGACAGGTTGTAAATACTTAACTGGCGCCCCGCGCATTCCTCAGGATATAGCATCGGCTTATTTGTAGCTGTTCATTTGCATTCTGCAGCTTGAATGGGCATAGATTATAGCTTACTTCACCAGTACTAGCCTCAGTAGTTTATCTGTATCCGAGATTCAGATCGGATCACATTGAAACGATCAAATCAATGTGTATGTCAGCAAATAGGAATGACAAGTAGAACGCAGGTAACGTGTGTGTGTGTGTACGTGGTCTAGACAGGAAAAACTGGGCACTGCAGGCTGCGGTGTCACTGCATGGCCGTTTGTCTGGAGCAATGTCGGAACGGGCTGTGCTGACATATTGGAATTACATCGGTTGCGCTAACGCCTATGCTAATGCAAAATGCGAGAGCCACTGATATTCGAATTACATTATAATTCAAAACCCATTAAATATAGAGGCTAATTCTCGATAATTTGTCAATTTCACTGTTACATATTCATGTTTCAAGCAGAATTCGACTTTCCGGTGACAGTAATTCCTGTCATCCCTTAAAATATTGTTTACCAGTGATGGCATGGACCTTATTCTCCGTTAGACTTGCAATATGCAGATTTTTGCACAAAAGCTTAATGAACTCTAACTTGGAAACGGGCAGAAATATTAGCAAAGTTTATTTGGAAAATTGTTAGCACTAACGCTAAACTATCCTCCTCTTGCGAGAAAGTTCATCGTTCCGTTCCACGCTGTATATCCAGGCTGTATCATACAAACTTTCGCATTTATGTCAATATTAAAGTAGGATACTACCTACATATTGCACTTGCACGGTAATATAGATCTACTACCTAACGTTCGTCTATATTTCTCACATATCAACTTAATATGAAAATGTGCACATGGGCATAATGTTACCAAATCGCAGACCATATGCCGGCCGCATGCAGTGTAACGGGGTCTTGAGAATGTTGCGTCACATATGCCCAGCCCTTTGGACAACTAGATCGAGTGCATGCTTAGACTGGATACTGATATTATTTTAATACTACGACAGAAGCTACGGTAGCCTAGTGGTTCAGGTATGCGGCTGTCAAGCGGCGGTCGTGGGTTTGAATCCCGACTCGTATGTACCGATGAGCTTTTCGGAACTTATGTAGGGAATATTTAATTTACCGTTAGCCTTTCGGTGAAAGAAAACATTGGGAGGAACCAAGTCTAATCCCAATAAGGCCTAGTTTTGCCTCTGGGTTGGAAGGTCAGATGGCAGTCGCTTTCGTAAAACTAGTGCCTATGCCAAATCTTGGGATTAGGTGTCAAAGCGGACCCCGGGCTCGTTTAGGGCACAACCGGGAATAACGCTAGGAGGATGATGATTACGACAGAGGCCCATACGAGCATACGGCCTGGAGCGAATTCATCATCATCATCATCATATCAGCTCAAGTACTGGCCAGTATAAGCCTCCCCCAAAGAGTGCCAAATGACTGGTCTCGCGTCATCCGCATCCCGCGGACTCCTGCGCACTTTACCAGGTCATCAGTCCACGCTGCGCTGAGCAGTACTCTACATTATCTTAGAAAGTTGTTTGCAAAATACCCCCCAAATCAATTAAATTCTCCATTAAACACCAATGTGGAAAAAACTAAATTTTTGAATATTGTACATCAGAAATGAGAGTCAGAGGTCGAAAATAGTCGTGGTTTATATTATGACGTTCAACCGGTGTGGCAGTGTTTTTTAAAGTGTGTGCAAATTCAGAACTTTGTAATGTATTTATTTATTTAATCTTTATTGCACAAAAGAATATCTTATGGTACAAAAGGTGGACTTAATGCTATAAAGCATTCTCTACCAGTCAACCTTAAGGCAAAGCAGATAAAATATGGGCAGTGCAACTTAATTTAAAACAAAAACTCTTTAACATTAAAGATGGGATGAATAATATAGTAGAATACGATACAATATAATATGATATAACAATATATACCTATTAATAAATACATACACATACATATGAATATAGATGATTTATCCTTTGTAGGTTGTTTTAGGTAAAGCGTGAAGCATCTGATAATGGCGATGAAATGTAACATTACTTATCCTAAAAAATGCATGTTGTCATATTTGACTCCATTTTAGTCGTTTTTCTCATGTTTTTATTATCCATTCTATTCATTTACGCGGACATAAAATATTAACATAATTATTGTGCTGTACTGGAACTTTAATGTTTTTTTTTTAAATCCCAATTGAGAGACGTAATTGTTATAAATTTGCATCAATTAAGTGCACTACACTGTACATAATATTAGAATAATTGTTACTACACTCAAGAGCAGTATAAACGGCACATTTACTGCAACTTTCTGTATAATGTCTTATTACTGTCGATTACCTTTAGCAGCTATACTGGGTACATATAATATAATGTACTTACAACACTTATTATACTATATTATATTAAGTATCATTGTGCGATTGACTCCTCTAACGTACATTGTATCTATGCAATACTTGCCATTTCTTTCACTCCCAGCTGCTTAGGTTTGTTTGAGAACCGATTCAATAGCATGATAACTCGGCCTGTTCTGTATTCGAAACCACACTGTCAGGCACATAGACAACTGAATCAACTGAGACATGTTAGGTGTAAACGCTACCACTGACGCTATTATAGTTGTTTATTTAAATCGACGAGATGTACTCGAAATCAGCCATTAACAACAAGCAGAAGAAAGTGATGAAATAGGATCCCAAAATAATGTATACAATAATTTAAGTCAGATGTTAGGATGTTACAATATTGTAGTTATAGATAATTTGAATAGTTTAATTGTGTCTCTTATTTACTTCAAACTCAGATAAATCCACTCTATCCATTTGGGAGATAATTGAAAAAAGTGATAATAACTTTAATTCTGTGATTTGAAAGGCAGTTTTTTTATTACGCCTAAAGCATTAAAGAAAGCGAACCTGTTCGTCAAATTCAGCATTAAAACCATACATTCTTTAAAAAAAAAACTATCTTTGAAAATAAGATAGGAAGGAAGGATTTGTATAAATTAACAGACCCGGATTTATCTAGATTTGATCTTAGATTTAGTAAAACAACATAAATACATATCTTGGCTTAATTATAGATATGAACTGGAGCCCACACATTGACCATGTATGTAAAAAATTAAGAGCGATACTCAGTAAGTAACCTAAATATACTTAAAAATAAAATGCCATATAGCAAACTTCGCTTAATATACCTGGCCATGGCTGATTCAGTGATAAATTATGGCATATCTAGTTATGGAAGAACATACAACACATACCTACAGCGTATGTACAATTTGCAATTAAGGCTGATAAAAACAATTGTGCCACTAAAAGTTAAATATCAGCACAAAAGCAACTATGATAACCTATTCCAATACTGTAGATTCCTTAATGTATATGACAAAGTTAAAATGGCAGTGATTATAGAGTATAGGCAATACCTAGGAAGGCTGAATAGATATAGCAGACCACAGAGCCTTCGGACACTATCAACCAGTAAAGCCTTTACAGTACCGAATAGCAACAACTTTTATGGGCGAAGGGTCTGGTCCACCTATGTGCCTGCTGTCCTAAACAGTCTCCTTACAAATAGTATAGAAAATGTAATAAATGGTATAGGAGATAAACCGCATAAAGCCAAATGTATAATTAGCCATAATTAGTGTGAAGGAAAAATCTTAAATTAATTAATTAATTTAGTAACTAAATATTAATGTCAAATCTATGATATATTTATTAAATTAAACATAGCTAATAATCTAAAAAAGTTAAGATTTTGCGAAGTTATAAAACAAAATTGTGTAAAAATTATTGAAATAAACAGTTCAATTTTTTTTTATACGATCGCTGAGTTATCGTCTACTGACAGCTAAGTTGAAAAAACTTCTTTCGCTGATTGGCTTGGATCAAAGGCTGGTGATAGGAGTCTGGCTGGACAGTAAAATTGGACAGGTCACGATCGTCAGCATTGAGGAAACTACTTATATTTAAATAAAAGACTCTCCAGTGACTGACCCTAGTCTCACCTAATGGTAAGCGACGACAGAGCCTAAGATGAATCTCACTGGTTCAGTAACAGCCTATCACTCTTGTTTTCAAGGCACCTACAGACCGTAGTTCTCAGGAAATACAGATGAAGGAATCGAATTCCATTTCTTAGCAGGGCAAATCGCTTCGTGCGAATAAATGGTAAGTTGACAACATAGGATGCATTCGCTCCCCACGCCTGAGGAGCTACCGCGAAGTGAAAACGAACTTCGTTCGAGTATCTCCCTCTCCGTCGCACCTGCGAGTTCGAGCGACAAAGGCGAAGATACACGAACGAAGTTCGTTTTCGTTTCCCGGTAGCCCCTCTGGTCGTTCAGTGATGGAACGGGGAAGGTGGAATTGGACTGATAATGTCCTATTCCACCTTCCCCGTTCGATCAAGGCGTGGGGAGCGAATGCACCCTTATGTTGTTTGTTTAGGGTGCGTAATAGTTTTGTGATTGTGGCATTACCTGGATTAAATACACGAGCTATACCTGCGCTTCGAATGTTTCCAACCTCAACAGTATCGGTACGTTACGTCAATTACCTTACTTGTTCGAGTTGATGTGGGCGCGACATGTTTCTTTAATTACCCCCATACGGAGCCGCTATAACTCGTGTGCTTTCCGCGTGTAGTTCTTTACATTCCTCCTCCGCGTTGAATAACAGTGGATATTCATTACTACATAAAATATTGCTTTCTCGCGTCAGGAACAAAAACTAGCGTCTTTCCTGAGGAGAATGGTTTAGCTTTACGGGGTGGGCCCTGCAACAGTAGCAAATAATATTTAAAAGAGCGCGTCTTTAGAGCTTCTGCTGTACCAGTAACCCCACCCAGTTGTGTCCAATTTTCATGTATTTTTTTTATTTGGCGAAATTATGATCTAGAGTTATGACCTGGAAGAAATGTATCTTGGTACAATGAGATCATAGCACAAATTCAATGCATATTTTGAGGTAGCAATAGCATCATGTAATGAGCAATAATAGTGTTTGTATATTTGTTATCAAAAATATTTCGGCGATATTTTTTTTATCTTGTTTTTGTTTTTAAAATAAAAAGTTCCTTATGCCACTTTAAAAATATACACGTACCTAACCTTACTTATTAGGTTTTTTTTTTATTAAAAATACTAGGTAATAATTGATCACAAGCTTAGTAATAATTTGCCCCTGTTACAGGGCCCACTCAGTATAATACATTACCTTATGGTGTTAGAATTCACAACTCACAAATCGTAAAGGCGCTTTACAAAGAGTACGAGTATGAGGGATTTTTGGCAAATCCCTAAAAGTTGTTTTTACTTTAGATATGTCTACAGGAAAATTTGGCCTTAAAAGTCGTTTTTATTACTTTACATATGTCTACAGGAAAATTAGGCCTTAAAAGTCGTTTTTACTTTAGATATGTGTACGGGAAAATTAGGCCTTAAAAGTCGTATTTACTTTAGGTATGTCTGCAGGAAAATTAGGCCTTAAAATTTATTTTTACGTTAGACATGTCTACAGGAAAATTAGGCCTTAAAAGTCATTTTTACTTTAGATACGTCAACAGGAAAATTATTAACAACAAGAGCTTATTGCAAAAGCTTTCGCGATTTATGGAAACTATTTGGTTTTTCAACATCCTCGTGTGCTGTAGGCAATTTAAAAAAGCTTTAGTGATATTATGTTCCTGGTGGCTGAGGTCGCCATTGCTCATGAGGATGTACTGCGCCGAGAGTGACGGAACTGCATTTGTCTCTAGCTCTAAAGTCACAAGCGTCCATAGGCTTTGGTGTTTACATTTCCCACCGTCGAGGTAAATACCTATTATTAAAAATTCGTTTGCCCTAGCACACAAAATACGCTGGTCTGTAATCTGTAGCTGGTCTATTCACAGCATTTAAACCCTAGGTTCGTAAAACAAAAGCTAAGCCTACATCTAACGAGCTAATATATTCAGTTCCCACGCCGTAATTACACCCTATAACATGCCTGGTATTCACAACGCTTACCGACAAGTCTCAGACGAACCAGAATAAACCGAATCATATATATAATCATTACGTGTAGTTGGGTCATACATAGTTGAAAAGCATCGTCCTGTGATCAATATCTAAGATCTTAATGTGCATAGTATGTTGTGTTCATGTGACGTGAATATAAATAAGAGTATATAAGGGTTGCAGTGGTTTATACGGATTATTTGTCTGCAACTGCAACTGAAATACTTCATAACCTTTAATGCCCTTAACTTAACTTTGTCTTAATCCACAAGAAAGACAAGAATCTAAATGTATGATCCAGTTGTAACAGACGATATACTTTACAGAAGACCGCATACCGCTACTTGCTCCAGATCCAGATATAAGATGTTGTGTTCCTGGTGATTGAGTACGGTACTGGTAACGAGAGAGAATCTTCAAATAAACAAAGGGTTGGCAATGGGCTTGTGACGTTTTTGCAGTAACTGTGCATGGAAGCGTATCCACCCTACCACATCTACCATCTCTTCTCTCTTTCTCTTCCTCGGTGTATCCTCATGGTTGGGTGGCGTGTCGGCTGTGGGCTCTACACCTCTCTCTAAGCTGGTCGGTCCTAGGCTTGTTGCATGCTGGTGTGTAGTGTGGCTCTAGCCACCGATTCCGCCCAACGCAAAGGCATCCATCCTCTACTCTTCTTCCTTGCCATGTGAGTGATAATTAGCGTTTCCAGGCCCTCCGATCCAGACCTGACCAGATGGCCAGAGAAGCTGAGGAAAAATTGTGTACTCATTTACCATCACGTTCTAATCCCACCGTCGTACAAAAAAGATCTCGATGTCAACGTATAAGGGTGAGTGGTGAGATGAGTAGGCGGGTGGTGAACCAACCGCAGGCATTGTGCCGACGTGTCGGCCTAAGGTCGGTGGTTGGCATTTGATGGCCCAAGGGCACGGAGGTTGGAGTCCGATAGGTCGTACGGTTGCCATTTGCATCTGTCGATTGCTATTCTTATAGAAATGGCAATATTCTCTTAGGGTTGTTGATATAATAATAAGACCTTGTGACCTGTTCGTATCGCGCCATAGCAGACTCAAATGCCTTTTGTTGACATATCGTTACGGTCAAAAGGTCGAGGGTACCAAACGGGAAGGTATTCCGTACTTTTAACCCAAATTTAGTTATAAGTTTAAAATGTGAATCTGTATGTCTGTCTGTGATATCGTAGCTCTCAAACAGATGAACTGAAGTGAGTGCGGTTTTTAATCAAAATTCAAAAGTCTTGAGTCATTCAGTACTGACTTTCCCACTTATTGGTTAGCTTTCCGTTGCGTTCATAAAATGTTCGTAGACCTACACATCAGCTTTAATTTCATATCAAATCTCTATAGGAATGTTAGGTAGGCATTTGTTTGGCCTTATAATGCGTAACATTTAATAAGCTATTAATGTCGAAAATCAATGAATAGTCATGACCCCACAATGACTACGCCAGTTTGGAGGACATTGCCACCTCATAAAATCTGCGTAAATAGATGTATATAACCTACTCAAATCTGTTTTCCCGAAGGAAAGAGCACACATGACATCTCATCTCATGACAATTTTAGTGACGCTGCTAGCAATAAGTGTAGGTTTACATATGAAGAAACTACACTTAATGCATATAGGTACAGTCGCCATCACATACATCTGAGCGGTCAAGGTGTGCAGAAACATCTGAGAACGACTCTATTATCAAAGCCATAGAGTGCGTATTCAGATATTTTTGAATGGGGCTAGTTCGTTTTGTGTAAGATTGTCCCCTAATATTTATTTATTTATTTTCTTATGCGTACTTATAATATCATATTGGACAAAACGCCCGTCAATGCAACATACATTTGGTCTTGTAGGTACACATTAGTTCTTGTAGCTTACTCAAAATATTTTTAAATTATCTCAACGTCTCTTAATCAATGGCAGTTTGAAATAAAATGAAAAAAAATGGTTTTGTAATGTGTTTACGCCATCGGCTCGCCTTTTTTGCGCATTGTAGAATATTTCCAAAACATGACTGCGGGCTGGCCTTCGCGAAACCCGCTTAGGATGTGTAAGGGTGGGACCGCGGAAGAAGAGTGCCGGTATTGCGGTTCGCCGTTTTCCCTATCTTCTGCGGCGGGGGCGAGATCGCAGGGGGTGAGGCGTGTTTGTATAACGGTGCGCCACTCTCCCCCTGCGAACTTGGCGGGGTCGTCCCACTGAAACGGCGCTGGTGGGACCGCAGAGGAAGTGCCGCTTGCCCCTATCCTCTGCGGCCGAGACGTGGGCGGTGGCGGAACCACAGATCTGATCCGCCACCGGGTGCTGGATTAGTGGGTACACCGTGGGTCTCATCAGCTCATACTACAGGAGTCCCATAACCACTCGGGTCACCCCCTGCGCTCGGGTAGTATGCGTAACGCATTTTCCCCCCTAAACAAACAAAAAAAAGGTTTCTCTATCTGCTAGTACTAAATCTGTTTGCTAGTAATTTTCCAAAAAGTTCCAAATCAACTAGCTGACTAAAATTCTCAGGAAAAAAGTCCTCTGGACCCATAAATTTTAATGCATTTTTTACACACACTGGATAACCCATTGAACTTTGTAAATACCTGCCGAACATTCATATAAACCCGAGATATAAATAATGATTTGCTAAATTTAGAATAAATATTGGAATCCAGCGAACATCCAAACTTTTGCTTATATAAAAAATAAGTTCCGAACGGTATACCGTAAACCGTCCCAGTTTCATAGAAAAATCCAGCCATGGACATAAATCGGTCACTCAACCGCGAAAAAATTCCGCGGTATTCGTAAACATTGGGCTAATTTTAGAACTGATACGGTAGAGATGTACTCTCTATGGTGGTGGTGTTGTGTTGTGAAGCAAAGACGTCATGGTACTGTTAAAGTAGGATATCGGCGTGTTTTAGATGTTAATTTTAACTCTTTGAATGCCATATTAATAAAAATCTGGAAGCGTGAAGTCATTGATCGATCTCGAAGTATGTATCAACGCTCGCATGTAGCCTGATGGCGTCTCGACCACAGTGTTACAGCTTATATACTCTTGGGAGCAAATACACTACCTGTTTCAATACTTACCTTAATCCAGGCTAAATAAACTATCTTCCTGCAAAATTTCATCCAAATCGCTTAAGCCGTTTAAGCGTGATTGGGTAACAAACATCCAAACTTTCTAATTGTATTTGTTATTGAGAGAAAAATGAACCTTATCAGTAACCCTTTCAATCTGCATCATAAAATACAGCACATTATTTTTTGTCACATTTGACCGGTTCGAGTCCCGACTGAGGCAAGCGATTTTTCATAAATCCTTAAATGCAGTATTTATTGTTTTTAAAAACAAAGGAAAGTCTCCCTTAGACAAAATGTGCTATTTACAATATTTCAGGTAGTTGCCATCCATGTAGCATTCGATCTTTCCACCCTGTATAGAAGGAGTAGCGCATGCCCAGCAAACATGGACTTGACAAGAAGAACACCTATGTGTCTAATTACTCGAAAATATGAAGAACTTTTTAGCAAAGTGTCACTTGAGGTGTCAATGGGCGTATTTTCCCGTACATTTTGCCTATCGAATTTGCGTCACAATCTGGGACATTTATCATAGTAAGTAATAAACCAGAGATTAGACTAATAAACGGAGGCACGTAACTGCGCGAAATGAGGCGACAGAACGAGAAATACCGTATTTTTTTGACTTTATAATAGTTAACCCGTTCAAAATAGTAGGGTAGGTATCAAAAATTTGCAATATTATTTATTACCTTTATCGTCAATTTTACAAGGGATGTCATTATTACATCGTCTATGTAAATTAGTAATTGATATTAATTAATATTATAATAATAAATACTCTTTATTTATTAATCCCTCCTCTCTCTCAAATGATTTGTAAGATGTTTCTCTCTTGTCGTGGTGCAATAAAGAGTATTTATTATTATATTATACAACAGGCTGTCTCAAGGCTTTAAAGCAATCTCTTCCAGACAAATTTTGTGTAGCAGGAAACATTTGAAGGATAATTAAAAGTGACGACCGCTTTAGCCTAGTTGGTAGTGACCCCGCCTACGAAGCAAGAGGTCCCGGTAAGGGCATTTATTTGTGTGATGAGCACGAATATTTGTTCCTGAGTCATGGATGTTTTCTATGTATTTATCTATATAAGTATGTTTATCGTCGTCTAGTACCCATAGTACAAGCTTTGCTTAGTTTGGGACTAAGTCGATTTGTGTAAGATTGTCCCCTAATATTTATTTATTTATTATTTAATTTGAAACAGGTAGTGCAGGAATTCATCAAGAAGAGCACGCTTAACACATCAATCTTTGTAATATTACTAAACAGGAAACTTTAAAATACATACTAATAAATGAATAAATATGCTGGCATATAAACAACCATACATACATACAATATACACACATAAATAAATAAATAAATGAATATTAGGGGGACAATCTTAAACAAATCGCACTAGCCCCATATAGTAAGCTCAATAAGGCTCAATAAGGCTCAATAAGGCATACAATACGTAACAGGGAACTTAGGGGAGAGACTGGTAAAAATGTTTCAACAGATTTTTGTCAATTTTTTTTTTCACACCTTATATGCAACAGCAAAGCATTTCACAACCCAACAGCGCGAAAGGTAAATGAGCTCATCATCCTCCTAGCGTTATTCCCGGTCAAGCCCCTAAAGGAGCCCGGGGTCCGCTTTGACACCTAATCCCAAGATTTGGCATGGGCACTAGTTTTACGAAAGCGAATGCCATCTGACCTTCCAACCCAGAGGGAAAACTAGACCTTATTGGTGATTAGAGCGGTTTCCTCACGATGATTTCCTTCACCGAAAAGCTAACGGTAAATATTCCGTACATATATGTTCCGAAAAACTCATTGGCACGAGCCGGGATTCGAACCCACGACCGCCGCTTGACAGCCGCATACCCGAACCACTAGGCTACCGTAGCTTAAAGGTAAATGAGCTAACTATCATAAACTTTGGTAAGTAGGTGAAGGTTTTTGTTGGTTTGAGTAGATCTGATGGAAGCGAGACGATTAAAAGGCTCTTTGAGATATGGAGGAGTAGAGGTAACAAAAAGTATTCTATAGAGTAGCGCAAGAATGTGAGAATCACGACGGAGACGAATTGGAAGCCACTTAAGCTGAGAACGAAAGGAGGAAACGTGGACATACTTGCGCAAACCAAATATGAACCTAAGAGACACATTTGAAGGCGCTCATGTTTGTTAAGCTGGTCCTCGGTAAGGTTCAGATAGCAAACATCAGCATTAATCTGACCATTATACCATGTCATACGTAAAGGTGAATTATATAAAATTAGAATAAGGTGGGGCACGACTCATCCAATTCGTAGATACAAACAGTACGCTTACCATGAGTTTGAAAATGACGGCTTACGCTAACGAGTATCGAGTTTTCTATCTGTGCATCTCTATTGCACTTTGACAGTACGAGCGGGATGCACAGATAGAAAACTCGATACTCGTTAGCGTAAGCCGTCATTTTCAAACTCATGGTAAGCGTACAGAAATAGATCAGACATTAGTGACCACTGATCACTCGGATAATTCTTGGATTTAAATGCTTATGACTAGTACCTACACACACAACTTCAACATGAGGCACATGCAACGCTAATACTGTACATTAACAAAAAAATCGTTACATAGGTATAGTAAGATTATTCATTGTGGCCGACATTTTATAAAATTGACAAAGGAATTTGAATCTTGTTGGACGGTTGATTTGCTTTTTGACTGGACTACGTTGATGCGATTCGGTCAACTTAAATAATGTAAAGTAGGTGGCCTAAGGAATTTAACATGCGAAGAATTGTCGCAGCTTCACTGCATGAGAATACAAAATAATTTAAGAAAAGGATCTCTAAAAAAAATGAAAATGAAATTATTTATTTGCTTTAAACATGGTATACAAGAGGTGGCATGTTATAGTTTTGTAGCGAGTACATGTTTAACCATACGTGGCATGCAAAAACGATTGGATTTTCGGTTTATAAACCCTACAGATCTAGGGGTACTTAGTAGTAGTAGGTAGGATAGCCCAGACGTTTGTGTTAGCTTCTCAGCTTTCGTGTCTAAAACGTTGTGAGTAGCATTTCCAAAGGTACGTACACGCACGCGGGCGCACGCGCACGATCCCATTGCGCGCGCGTTAGCGTTCCGCGTTCCTCAACTCCGTGCTCCATGCGCACCCACAGTGTGATCTGTCTGCGAGTTCGACCGCGCGACTGATGATTGGATGCAGGAAGGTGGCAGAATGCGAGATGCCTACGAGTACTATAGTTTAATACACTTAAGAGTCGTTGTTGTTTATGTTTTTCTTTTTCTTAATGTTACATATTCATAAGTTTGTACCGCTTTGGCCTTGCTGTTAAGGTATAAATGTTACAAAATAAAATAAATAAATAAATAAAGGTAGTTCCAGGTTTCTTGTTAAATATTGGGAATGATAATAAAGAGACGTCATAAAATTGACCGAAGTGTGGCATGTGTAGGTAGGTACCTACTGGAGTATTAGCAACTGTTTATTCTATGTATTGTTTATGCGTCATTGTTTTACAACTCTTGTCGAAGATAACAGTTAAACAATGGATGTCGGTAATGCCTGGTTTTAGCTACTTTTCGTCATCTAAACTAAAACCAACTATAAGTAACACTTATCAAAGTAAAAATTTTCAACAATTGTTACTTCAAATGAACAAAGTGGCATTTATTTAGCTCAATCTGCAATAGAATACACAAACTATGTCGTCCGATGAAGTTGACAACACCTTTAAAATTAAACAGCATCTAGGTAAAGGATTTATTTTGTTTTTGTCTAAGTCGGCAAATCCTGTTCTGATATACTTGCAGGCCCGGCGTCTGCAGGCAGCATTTTTATATAAAACGGCCCCGCGCAAGGTCGTGTTACTCGGAAGTGAATTTCGAAGAGACTAGACGCCTGAACATTTAAGACGCCAAAATGAAGACTGTGGTATGTTGCTATTTTAAAATTACTAGGCGTTTAAAAATAGTGTTATTTGTGTATTTATGTAGTATTGACTTTTTCATTTGTAATCGTTAGTCCTAATTCAATTACATCGCGAACATTATTGTGTATTGTGTGTATTATTTTACTTAAACTTTGTTTGCTACTTACTGGTGTTTATCGTATCTACCTATCGTATAAAGTGCTAACCTAATTATCTATTTTCTAATCCTCCGCGCAAACGAGAGGTGCTATTAAATTAACATGTATCAGAGTGTTTGTCTGTGGCATTGTAGTTCAGGATCGAAATAACGACACTAACACTATAAATGCATTTATATTAAAACATTACTTACTTCAACATACAACTGTTAACAACAATACACTATGGTGAGAGGTGTGTCAAAATTAACCCTTTAGTTTAGCTCGAACATATGTATGTTCGATACAAATTCGATAATTACAAATTCAGCTAATACGTATGTACGTATTAGCTGAATTTGTAATAATAACTAAGCGCTCGTGCTTTGTACACATATTTAATTGATTGGACGGATTTAACGCGATATTTAAATACCTTTTTTTTGACGTTTATATCTACTACTTACTACTATTTATTTACCTTTTTTCATTACCTTTCACAGGCCATTTTCTCAGTGGATAACCCATATAAGCCATCATCACCTCCGATGACAAGAGGACCCTTAAGTTTTTTACCTATAGCTTTTGCTGTGGGATAATGGCAGCTGTCACTAAACTTTATTAATGAACCCCAAATAAACCGCTTTGTATGTATTTTTTTAATGAAAGCCTTATACGTTCTTAGCTGTCAGTGACGGAGCGTCCCTAAAAACCGATTCCCACCGGCTTGCCTAAAGTTTAATTTAGGTATATTCTCTGAAGAAACTCTTTCATATTTTTTAGTAACTGGTAACCCATAAAAACAATTCCAGCGCCGCCACTGTTTAGCTACTTATGTCGTGAAATCACCCCTGGTTTTATAAAGGCTTGACGTCACGTTGCTGTAACCATCAACTGCCCCCCTATTACGGAACTTGTAACTTGTAACTTGTTTTAAGCTCACCTCAACGATCACCCTCAAATAATTATATCTTGACATCGCGACGCGTAGTAACCAAGCGTAGGTAGAAGTCTAGTTTCGTGACGGGTGAGCAGCGGGGTGAGCCGCATTAGTGCGTCGCGAATAACAGCCCTGTTTCCAGTTCCTAGTGCTGGCGTGCGCGACGCTGGCGGCCTCCGTCCGCGACCGCCGCAGCTACGCCCACACGCAGGCCTACCCCGCGCCCGTCTCCGTGCACACGGTGGTCCGGCCCTCCAACACGGTACCACACCACGCTATCAACCTCGTCTGTATCGAAGCTCTGTGCGTGCTGCTAGCCATTGACATGGGCTGGTAAAGCCCAGCGAGAGTCCCGGTGATTACTCATAAGGCTAGTTTGCTCTCACAAGACTTTGTGACGTGTCAATCAATCAATGAATATAATTTATTTGCCAGAATACAGTAGGTATATAATACAGATGTCAATATTTGTTTTTAAGCAGTAACGCTGCTAAAGAAAATTATAATTTTTCCGGCTCGGAGCATTAAATTTTTCAATTTTTCCTTTCATTTAAAAAAAAAATTATAATACAGATGTCAATAAGATTTCACAGCACAGTGTACTCAGCCCACATGCAGGCATGCAAATGTCTTGAGTTTATGTAATGAAAAATAGATGTGAATCTTAAGGCCAGTTTATCGATTTAGATTGGCATTGACCGGTTTCTTCGTATTAATAGCGTCTTATCTTTCCAGCTACCCGTATACGAGTACCCAGAATCGACGCAGATCGACACGCACTCCAAAACGGTGTACTCCGTCTCCGTGCCAATCACCCACACGGTCCACTTGGAGCAGCCGGGGCACTCCCGACAGGTCATCTACCACAACCCGCCGGCACACATACCTTCGTACAATTCGTACGAGCAAGCGCCAGTGTATACCGCACCGCAGACGCCCGTTTACACTTCACCTCAGGTGTATACGCCACAAGTGGCTACGTCACAAGTCTACAGCCCCTCCGTGTATACTCCCCAAGTCTACAGCCCACCCGTGTACAGAGCACCCAAGTTACACCGGCGAGTGTACAAGATCGTACCGTCTCCTTGGCCGTACCAGCGCTATGCTGCTCCATGGTGTTAAAAATATAGGTAGTGCAGTCCATGACATATGAAAGAGTCTTTCGGGATTAAGAAATACGTCGGCTATCGATGGCATTCTGCCGTCTCGACCCCGCGGTCCTGGATGCCGCATTCGAGGAGTCCAAGCCTAAGTCTCGGATAACATGCATCCGGAATCCTTGACTCTCTGGCTACATGTTGGTGCTGCCGCCCAAGGCTGGCAGATTTTGGTAGTCCTTGACGTTACGACGATGACACCCGATCTCGATAGAGTTTTTAATATCTCATATACATTAAAATATTTTAGAATCCGGGTCCGCCATTTTGGATTTCAATGACGCCATGCTGTGATACATGTGATACTGATGATACTAAATCCGCGTCAAAATGGTATCCAAAATGAAGGTAATAATATTGTAAATAAAACAAATTGCAATGTTTACGCCTTGCCAATGACGTTTCGCTAATATTTCGTGTTTTAGTATGTGAAGTGTGAAAGTCAGAATTGTCTCAAAGTTTCGACTTTCGGCGGTGTATGTTTTTGATGTAGGTAATCAATCACCAATATGGGCGCTAAAAGTTGTAGGTAATATGTACTTAAATAACTTCAGCTAGGTTCCGGCTCTTTTCAAGAGTTCTGATTAGAAAGAGACGGATAGTCTATCTCGCTATCCTCTGATAAAGTCGTAGTCGTAGTGTTTCTCCATTGCATTATTTTATGTGTCGCATTCTTAGTGTTTAGCATATTGTTATGATACAACTTTTCGCGGTCATATCTATTTGTGATCAATGTCATGGGTTGTGTTCGTGTTTGAATGTTAAAGCTTAAACGTGTCTACCTCTCTAAACGTCATTGTGTTTTGTTTATGATATTTGTCCACTCTGTCTGTAGTATAGTAGGTGATTATGTAATGACATGATGTGTGAACTTTTGTGTTAAAGTGACCTGAATACTTGTAGTTTAATAATAAAAAAGGTTTCTCCAAAATACCTGGTTGCTTCATTTGTGCAAAAAAAACCGGTCAAGTGCGAGTTTGACTCGCGCACCGAGGGTTCCGTACTAAACTATCAATTAAATCAAGGTAAACTAAATTTCCCAAACAAAAAAATACGTATAAAGTTGATTAAATTGCAAACTTAACAAGGAAATGATTTTTGGAAATAAAACAAATAAATGCGCCAGAAACAGAAAAAGTTTTACTTTCCAGTAATATTTATGTTTATCTTAATCACAAGTAATTGTTTAAAAAATTTCGCTTGAATAACTTCGGAGATAGGGAGGGGGGGGGGGGGAGTGGTATTTAAATTTATCATTTTCCATGCAAGCCGATAGCTCTCATTTAAAAGCATTCCAAGATTCAAACTGATAGCGTAAGTAGTTCGTGAGATATTTCACTTTGTGACAGACAGACAGACAGATAGACAGACGGACGGGGTTGCACCATAAGGGTTCCTTTTTTACCATTTTTGGTACGGAACCCTAAAAAGGTAGAATTTAATTTATAAAAGAAAAGAAATTATTAAATAACCTAGGCTCAACCGTTCCATCAGGTGAGATACTGATGAAATGCTTCCCTTAAAAAAAACAAAGAATGACTCAGTTCGAGGAGGAGAGTTTGAGGCTTTATTTATTACCGTCTTTGGCACGTTCCCCCTTGCCAGGAAGTGGGATAGCGCATAGCGGACGGTTATTGCCTCTTAAGGGTCCCCAACACACGCGACTAGAGCTACTCTACATACAAACTTAGTTTAATTCGTGGTAGTTAGGTATGTTAAAAAAACATTAACCGTCACATACTTTGTCATAGTCATGCAATTATAAAGAATGAATGAAAATATGTTATTTAGCATATAAGAAAGAAATAAAAGACACAAGAAATGACAGACATAATGAAAACATGCTAAAATGGTCACCACTCAGCAAACAATTACTTACCAAAAACAGCGCATGTGTAAGTAAAACAATAAGATACTATAATACCACTCATGTTACATAGATAGGTACCTACTATTAACTCTTCACAATGAAAGAAAACACAGACTTAAATATTATCCATTAAAAAATCAATTGACAACTTTAAACATCCATAATTCGTCATTAATGTCGAATTTATTTTGTTGTCAATATTATTAATTAAATAAATAAATAAATAAATATTAAGGGACAATCTTACACAAATCGAGCTAGCCCCATAGTAAGCTCAATAAGGATTGTGTTACGGGTACTATTAGACGACGATATATATATAATAGAAATACTTGAATACATTGAAAACATCCATGACTCAGAAACAAATATTCATGCTCATCACACAAATATTTGCCCTTACCGGGATTCGAACCCAGGACCCTCAGCTTCGTAGGCAGCGTCACTACGCACTAGGCTATCCGGTCGTCTTAACCTCGGCCTTAAGGTCGGTTTGTCTTATTAGTTATTAAAATGTCCAAAAGACCTTAATTAAGTGTCCATTAGATATATTCAGTTATTATATTACCTACGTATATTCTACTTGCTCTACCTCAACATATTTAAACACCTAACCGGTTCTAAATATAATATGAAAATCATATTTTGACGGCAATTTATCGACGCAGCGCATTTGCATGACGGCACCTTAGACCAGGATCCCGTGTGCAAATTCACTTAAATCGCAAGTTATAATTATTTATGTTTTATAAATGTTTTTTTTAAAAGACGGGCTTGCGAATTCTACAACTCATTGAGCCACTAGTATAATAGTTGTACTGTTGTACCTACTAGTACTGGTGCTAGTAAAACATTTTAAGAATAAGAAGCACACAAAACACGGAAAAAAGAAAATACAATCAAAACGGTAACCTTAGTTAGTTATTTAAGTTAGTTTGGTAACCTTATATATATACTGTGCTAAATGGGAACCTCACTCAGCAGTCAATATCATATGTTGTATAGTCTCAAGTGTTAATAAATATTGTATGGTCACAAGATTCAAGTTACAAAATGTGTGCTAGTTACGTGTCTTTGTCATTTCCCATTTTGAAAGAGAGAGATGGCGATACGAATATTACGATCTTCTGAAAATTTCAAAGAAATTTCGTGTCCTAGACCGCCTGTTTCGAGATAACAACATATGTGCACATCCTCACTATCAGATATTTATAATTGAAAATAAGAATGATAGGGACATGGAACAAACCCGATATCCCAGGGATGTCATCTTCTATCCATTAAAACAAATAGAATCGCAGCTCTGTGTTTACAGCGGCAAATTGAGTGAGAAAATCAAAAAATAAGGGCCAGCCATACAAATCTACAAAAAGTTAAGAAGGCATTATGGACTCTGATAACGCTGTTACCGATACAATTCCACAAAATCGATTGATAAAACCCGTGGTTTTTATCATTAATTACAACGATATTTCTTTTAACAGCTTTAAATGCAAACTCAGGGATCTGTTGTTGAACCTCGAACCATAGTCTAACTGATGTGATTTAGATTTAGTTTTAAGTTGTTAAGCCTAGATAGTTTAGTGCATTAACGCAAAAATTGTAACGCATGATGTGGTTGCCTATTATTAGGGTTACAATTAGATAATAAGTAAGTGTATGTTTCCACATAAAATGTAATATTGTGAACTCCGTTGGCAATCCTAAATAAATAAATAAATAAAATAAATAAATATGGTTACAAAGCGTTAATTTGATGGTGTTACGCTAGGTACGTTTTCTAGCCACGGGACCGGGCCTACGCGATAAACGTGGGAAACGCCGCAGGGCAGCATGTACTCATACTCGTATACCAACTACTCTGATCTCATCTGTAAGGTATGCGTCTAAATTGCTCGAATTGATTAAAATATTGGAGAACAGTAAGTCAATAAGCTTTTTTTTTTATAAAAAAAACGTAAAGGACAGAGGTAAGAAGATACTGATGTCAGCTTTAGTAACAATGTAAGATTTATTTTTATTTTTAGTGCCCAATTAATTAATACTCGTTACGAGCATAAAGTCTATTGAATTACATGTAAGAGTTTCTTTGGCCATTTTAGGCCCTTATCCGATCAGTAGGACCTGCCCCCATATTCTGTAACTTGTTTTAATAAGCTCACCTCAACGCTCACCCTCAAATATATCTTGACACCGCGATGCGTGGTAACCAAGCGTAGGCAGAGGTCTAGTTTCGTGACGGGTGACCGGCGGGGTGAGCCGCTTTAGCGCGTAGTGAATTCCATTCCGGCTGACTCTGTAATACTTACTGTAATATTGCATTGTAATTGGGACTGGCTGGTCATGTTTACATTACTTGAACTAAATGTGTACCTATGAAATGTTAGAAATAAAATATTGTACATTCGACGTTACAGATATTATGTTTACAAATTTGTACCTTATTACATGGTAATAAGGCGAACTCTCATACATATCTTTCTACCTAGGTCTAATACCAAAAGCGGCAAATAGAGTTTCCGCCTCGTCTATTTGATTATTTTAGGAAAACCTTTTTGGTTCTTTGGGCGTTCGCGAAGACTCGTCTCTTTTGTGGCATTAATAATGCCGATTTCAAATTCTCACTACTTACCTGTTACTTCTCGTATGTAATACCCAGTGAACGAAAAAACCATAGAAAACCACAGAATGGATGCCATTGTCATTATGCGGGGATGGGGGCGGGGTGTCAAAACGAAGCCAGGCAGCCGTATAGTTCGAACATAGGTACGCATAAGTTTATATAAGTTTTAAGGCATACGTGGGCAGAATTTTTTTAAGGAGTTTGCAATCGCACGGTATAGTTTTTTCGTTTGCTCGTAATACGTAGCCTAAGTTTTAAAACGTCATGATTAAACTTATTTTCTTTTTTTCTATATTACCTTCATAATACGAAATTTATTTCAACTATATCGTTTTAAGAGACCACGCATCAATTACGTGAAAGTGAGTGTGTACATCTATTTGTCACAGTTCTATAAGTCAGTAAGAAAATTACGAAATGTAAGAATACTTATCTTACAAATTGACCGACGTCACTAATACAGACATTCGATATGCAAAGTGCAAACCCGCTTGCATCAAACAGTGTGCAGGGATAACATTTCACACACACCTCCTGTCTCAATACTCGTACTTCGACCCAGTCAATCATCCTCCATACAAAATTAATTAATATTCTAATTTAAAGTAGCATTGACATTACGGTGTCGACACACAACTGGATCAGAAGAGGAGGGATGCCAGCCCTTGCGACACGTGTCGTGAGATTTAGTGTCTGGTATCACTATAAAACCACTGCTGGGTCCACGTATGACAACATTGTCTCCGACAACGTCAAGCAAATCAGTGAAAATGAAATTCTTCGTAAGTAGTTTTTGTGACACTTTTATAATTCGAAACCGGTTGGTCATTTAGAAGAATCTTAATCTTCATTTAAATAACTGACTGTGGTGCTCCTGACCTTCATCAAGGGATTTAAACTAACTGTTAACATACATAGCGACATGTGATACTTCTCTATCGATATCGTCAGAGATTTATTCATTGATATTATCATATTATGGTCTAACCAGCCACCATAAAAGAAAACGGGGCAATGGGTTTTGAATCAACTGTAATAGGAAATAGAGTTGTTTTTTTGCGAAGCCCATAGAGTGTCCCACTGCTGTGCAAAGGCCTCCCTTCTCGGCTTTCACTCGTCCCGGATTTGAGCAATCTCTGACCAATCTTTACAAAATGCGTCCAGGTCGTCCCGCCATCTCCGTCTCGGCCTGCCACGTCGCCGCCGCCCATCGTGTGGCACCCACTCCATGACTATTTTAAAATCTAGCGAAACAAAACAATTGAAACTGCTCTGTTCCGATTTAGAACAGTATACATTCCTTCAAAGAGGAGGATTCCTTTTAGTAGGCCTTTGGGTAGCTAAAGATTCAGGGCATATACCGTTTAACTTAGTTGGTATGTGCGCGGAGCGGTGACAGTGAAATGTACTCTAAATTGAGCTCTAAAGTCACACAAACACGTCTCTCCCGCACCGCGCAAGTATCGGAGGAGCAGACAGTTACATTATAGCCATAATAGATCCCATGTCAAGAAAGCAGATTGATCATATTTGTATGGAAAATTGTAAAGCCAGCGCTAACTAACCCTTGAGGCCTCCTTATAGAATAAATATTTGAGTTGCATCCTTATCCTTATTTATAAGCAGTGACGAAAGGATCATCAAAGGATCAGTCTTGGAAAATTGCTCTCCCCACTGCTGCATCACTACATACAACAAATTTCATATAATTTCAGGTGTGCGCCCTCCTGTGCCTGGCTGCTTCAGCCTCCGCCCGCGACAAGCGTGGAATCTATGGCGAACCCGGTGGCCTGCTGTCGCCGCTGAGCGCCCACTCGCTGCACTCAGCGCCGATCCTGAGCGGCCACTCGCTGCACTCAGCGCCGATCCTGAGCGGCCACTCGCTGCACTCAGCGCCGATCCTGAGCGGCCACTCGCTGCACTCAGCGCCGATCCTGAGCGGCCACTCGCTGCACTCAGCGCCTATCCTGAGCGGCCACTCGCTGCACTCAGCGCCTATAGTGAGCGGCCACTCGCTGCACTCAGCGCCTATCCTGAGCGGCCACTCACTCCACTCAGCGCCCATCCTGAGCCACGGGCCGCTGTTGAGCGCGCACTCTCACGCCCTGTCGCCGTACGCTAGCTCGCACCTTCACTCCGCCCCGCTGGTGCACTCCGCTCCTCTACTCTCCTCTCACTCTCTTCACTCCGCTCCTCTGCTATCCTCCCACTCTCTCGACAATGCCCATCTGTTGTCCTCTCACTCTCTCCACGGTGCCCCTCTGCTGTCCTCCCACTCTCTTCACAGTGCCCCTGTACTGTCCTCTCATTCGCTCCACTCTTCTCCCCTGCTCTCCTCGCACTCGCTGCACTCCGCTCCGCTGCTGTCGGCGCACTCCCTCCACTCCGCTCCCCTGCTGCACTCCTCCCCCCTGATCCACTCCGCCCCCCTGCACTCTGCGTCCCTGCACGCTCCCATCCACTCCGCTAATTTGATCGCTGCCCCGAGGTACGCCTCTGGATGGTGGTAAACTGCTCTTAAACCAAATAAAAATGTTTTAAATTTATATTTTGTATTTTTTTTTCAAATACCCATGCACATGTAAAGTTTATTAATTTAAAAATGTTCAGGTCATCTTATTCAAAAATGCAAATAAAAAGGAAAGGTAGGTAAAGATAGGTACAAAAACATTAACCACCTAGGTATTATACTGCACTTCCCGACAACTCTTCCTCACAACCTTTCATGCCAAGTCAATCATTATCTGATTTAAAAAGACTATTAGACATCTACTATGAGAGTCTATAACCAGAACGATAAAAACTGTTTTGACTCTTTTAAGCTGCAATACTGATCTTTCAATCAAAACTCTATAATAACATCAACATCTATAGGTGGTAATCACTCAATAAAAACTATAACAAGATGAATATTGACCTTGCCCATATCATTAGTCCAGTTATGAACAGGTTGTGCCCATCGGATCCACTCTTGCGCAAGTGGCCGGCTCGATTTGGTCAATAACATTGCGCTCAAAGAGAGTTGCTGGTTTTCCTTGATCGGGGATCGGTAGCACAAGGTGCAGTGAACTTTGAGATGCACTCAGGGTTGAAGAGATCTTTTGACCTGGCTAAATGCAGTACACTAATTGCACTGACACTGTTTAGAGGGAGATGGTTTATCTCCCTTCCCCCAGTTAGTGTACTGCATTCAGCCAGGTCTTAAGGCCAGAATGTGCCAAAAATTCAAATGTTCGTGGCATATTTCCATTTCGGCGAAAATTTGACTAATTTGATTGCTGTGAAACATTTATTTGCCCTTAAAGAATTTCATGGATAGAAGTTTCTCAGTTTTGATTTTATATTTACCCTACTATTTTAAGTTTACTTTATATATTGTAAGTATAAACAAAACGATTATGGACATTAACTAAATTAAATGAAAACGAAGTTAAATCTAAAAAAGGCCCTCGAGGCATTGTACCCGAGACCCGAGATGCTGGCGGCATTTCCTAGCTAAATTGCAATGCTGATGCGTTGCGCGAGAAAGCCGCCAGCTCTCCGGTCACCAGCAGTTAACTTCATCAACCAGACAACCACGTTTGACGTTTCGACGCCAAAGGTTACAAAGTTATACTCTCTGCCGAGGCCGCTACAATTACTACGTTTTATCAGGGTTCTAAAAAAGGAACCCTTATGGTGCGACTCCGCATAGTTATCCGAATAGTTGTAAGCGAGCACGTGTATGTAAAATAACAAAAAAAAACAAATATAAAATTATTTGCTGTGAAAAATGAAAAATATCAGGAGGGTAAAAATTCAAATCTAGTAATTAGAGGTTAAGTTGGGTATCAAATAAAAGGGCTTCAAATGCACGTTCTGAAACATATTTTTTTTATAATGAAGAGAGTCATAGATAGTCTGACTCGCACTTGGTCAGTTTTTTTAGTTAGGGCTACTCGTAAAAGTAAAGTACCTAAAGTAGAGTAAAATTTATTAAAGTAAGTAAGAATTACTATGAGAGTGCTCGCTACTCGCTCAAGCGAGTAAAAGCGAGTAAGAATTACTATGCGAGTACTCGCTACTCGCCGGCGGTGGGACAGGGGCCGTAGACAAAGTTACAATCGACAAGCGCTAACGCCAATAGAAAACTAATAAAATGTATGGGAATGATAGATGCCGACGAAACACTTTTCTTTAACATCTGTCATTCTCATACATTTTATTAGATTTCTATTGGCGTTAGCGCTTGTCGATTGTAACCTTGTCTAGGCCCCCTTGCCTTACAGGATATCATGCGGCGTTATACAATATTTACGGAAACGTAACATTGGACACTATTAACACTAGAGAGACTTAACAATGTATTATTAAGTCTCTCTAGTGTTAATATTTAGTTAATGAAGATACCTATCTCATAATGTCATAATCAAATTCTTAAAATTATATGTCAATGCCGTAACATACTCATATGAACTATAATAGCATGTTCTAATGAACAATGCCTCTAGTAAATATTTAAATCATACAGATTACACAAAGTACATAACACAAACTTTGTCTAACTGCACCACCAAGCGAGCTCACCAAATTGACCTTTTGCAGGTCAAAACACTACCATTAACGTCATTTTCGCGTCGGCTCAGACTAAAACTATCTGACAGGCGGCTCGGCGCTGGCTGAGATGACACTTCGTAATTAAGATTTCTGTAATTTATGTAATCGGTACGAGCAAGTTATTTCTTGAATAGACGATAAATCCTTTCCGAAAGGTGAAGTCAGTGCAAAGATACGACATGGTAATACGTATAATTAATCCCACAGGATCACACAGACGGAAAATGGATTATTTTCTTTCGCTTATATAATCACGCCTATTAGGTACCCGGAGGGGTAGGCGGAGATCACGGGTTTCCATTGGCTTCGATCTTCACAAACCTTTATTGCTTCATTCACTTTCATTGCATTCTTCATATGTACATGCTCCTCAGTTTAACACTGCCAGCAACCCGCCTACCGGGCGCCTACGCCGTAGTCGCTTTCCGCTACATACGAGAAAAACCACGGGGTCGGCTATGAGCGTAGCGCGTAGCGATTCTTGGCAATGCCTGTGTTAAAGTAGTCTTGACCTGTACGTTCTTTAAAATTTCTCCGATTTATGAAAAATAAAGATTTATATTTTGTACTTAGATTTTTTTTATTCATCATCACATATTAATTAGATAATACAAATTTGCCTTAAAACTAGTTTTAAAACTATACAGTACCTACCGTACGATGCGTGGCATAACAATTTGGTCGGAAAAAAATCGTCAAGGTCGTCCCTTTCCAACTGTACCATCTACTTTTCCCACCCATAATAATATAGTGGGTAGGTTTTGTATATTCAATGACTTACAAACCTGTATATGAAGATATCTGTCTGCAATTTTAAATATTATGGATATATTTATTTATAGGTACACTTATTACCTACCTTATGAAGCCTTCACTCATTGATAATGGTACTTAATTTGGACTGATAAATATCAGGTTCTACCCTTGGCATTCATATGACAGCAACATTCACGCAGAGAGAAGTTAAATCTCCTTTTTAGTGGTTTTAGGGTTCCGTAACAAAAAAGGTAAAAAAATGAACCCTTATGGAGTGACTCCGTCCGTCTGTCTGTCTGTCTGTCACAAAGTGAAATATCACACGGACTACTTAAGCTATCAATTTGAAATTAATGGTTTTTAATGAGAGTTATTTATCCACGTGCATAGAAAACGAAAAATGTATACATATATTTTAATTTTCTATGAATAATTACGAATATGAGGAGGGGGCAAAAAAAATATTCAACTATATGGTCAAGTGGGGTGTCATATGAAAGAGCTTGAGTTGCACGTCTTGAAACAGTTTTTTTCTACATTGGTAAAATTTCGATCTATGAAGGAAAATGTAAAAAAAATACCATTCCCCTCCCCCTTATCTCCGAAGTTATCCAAGCGAAAATTTAGAAATAATTACTTGTGATTAAGATAAGCATAAATATCACTGGGAAAGTTTCTGTATCTAGCGTATTATTTATTTTATTTTAAAAAATAATGTCCTAGTTAAGTTTGCAATTTAACCAACTTTATAAGTATTTTTTTGTTTTGAAATTCCTGAAAGACTATAATAGAAGCACTCTCTTTCAAATAAAAATAATAATAGAGATCGGTTCACGTGAAAAAAAAAATCGCTAAAACACCAACATAACTACATACTAAGCTGATTGCCCTTGCACGTTAGTACCAAATGGGGCCGATAGATGGCGCTGACCCCATTCCTACGTCGCGCTGTTAAGATTTTTCTAGAATCAATGGGGTTGGGACGTTGGGACGGATATATTTCAATAGCAGGTCAAAAAAAGATCGCGATTCAATTGTCTCGGTAGTTCAATGGTCTTGGTGTAAAAGTTATTCGTTGTTTGAAATTGAATTCTGTTGTGTTGGGTTAAAATAAGTAAGTAATTTAACAAATATTTGGGACATTTACTTTCACATCACATCATCAGCCTATATACGTCCCACTGCTGGGCACAGGCCTCCTCTCACGTATGAGAGAGAACGGGCAGTAGTCCCCACGCTGGCCCAATGCGGATAAAACGCACATTTACTTTACCTTGAGTTAATTGTTAGTTTGTACGGAACCCTCGGTGCGCGAGTCAGACTTGCACTTGACCGGTTTTTAAAAGATAGCCAGTATGTTGTTGTCGAATGCGGATGCACAAAGAGATCGTAATCAATTAGTGTTTTCCGCATAATCAGTGCTACAGCACTTTTTCCAGACAAATTATTTTTTAAATATTGAACAGCGAACTTATGGCTTAATCTCTAGGGGCGTACTGGGGTTAGATGGTAATTGTACTTATGGGAGGAAGTGCAAGACTCATTGGTCGCTGAGCTTAGTCACCAGCAAGCAAACCCTTGAGATTGCAGGACTTGACAAATAATTGTGGTGACTGGTAAGTAGATACTTAAGTGGCGATCACAATATATTAACAATGGTCGCTGTGACAAGGGTTTTTATGGCCCGGAACAGCCATTGCCTGAATAACAATTATAATAGTCACCAGCGTATACTGTAGGTACTGAGATGATAGCTGTCGCCGGACTCTTCTAATCGATTAATGCTTATCATGTAATCATTTGTAAATGAAGCATTTGTCCCTCTCCCATTTTAGCTAGACTTGAAGCGGTTTCAATAATCGGTTTCATATTTATACGCGCGTTCTTTTCCACGAGCGCTATAAGCAACGCGCCAGAAAGCGCACATGTGACTAATCCAAAACAGGAACCAATTCAATACGTTTAGTCAAACAGACGCCCTGGTCATTCGAAGAAGAGTTGCGATTATCTCGGGAATGTGAGGCGTGCGTCACAATCTTCACATGTTTAGCATACTTGGTCCAAATAGCGCACTTGGTCTAGATCGCGGGCCCTTTGCAATTAGCATGCGCGCAGCCACCATTGTCGCAAGCATTTTATTGCTTTGGATCCGTTTCACGAAACTTGAGGGGACATTTGCAAAATGTGTCTGAAGTAACTAGATACTTCTTTGTTTGTAAACTTACCAAAATTTAGTGAAACAACATCCAGTAAAACCATTTTTAAACGTTCCTGGTTTTAAAAAGGGGTTTTATTTTATTATATTAAGTATATTATGTGTTCGGCATAATAATAATGTTTAAATGGTCATGCGTTGCCATTGCCAGTTACAAATCATACCAAACGTGTCACATTTTCAGAGGAGGAATGAAATACCATTATCAAAGACTGTATGTAGGACAGAGGATTGGATGGGGAAATGGTTGCTGCGGTACTGTTGCCAATGGACAGGTATTCTTAATAGGTTTTGTCGTAGATATAGTAGATATTACTGACGTTTTTTTTTAGAATAATGAGTTTTTAAGAGAATCTTTATTCTCAAATTAATTTAGAATAAAGTCATTTATTCTAAATTAATTTGCTTACGATTATTATCTAGTCGTACTACTTAGCAGTTGTATTAGTCGTGCAGATAAGGTGATTCAAGGAACTTTATTATTAAATCCCTGTGTGTGACATTTTATAAGAATAAGAATAAGTATATTTTATATGTAGAAAATGGGTGTACATAAAAAGTCTTATAATGTAGTTTGGCGTCTCCATTTTCAGCCTGAGGCACAGACATACAAATCTATAGAGGTAGTATCTTACAGCTAAATACCTACTTACGGTTAAACATTATCAATATTATCATAGTTCACGCGTGTTACAAAGTGCTCAGAATTGGCATAATACATTTTGTCAAGACACCAGGCATGTAGTTTACTTTTAAACTGTGGCAAGTCTAGTTCTTTCAGCTCTTTAGGTAGGTAGGTAATTATAAATTTTGGTGCACACAAATACAATGTTTTTATTGACAAGGGCAGATGTTGTTCTCGGATAATTTAAGTTTGACCCATGTCGAGTATTGTACTTTGACACCACACTAGAAAATGAATTTAAATTGGTTTTTACAAATAGACTCACTTTGTAAATGTACAGAGAATGTAGTGTTAATATTTTTAGTTCTTTAAAAATCGGTCGACATGAGTCTGTTTGTTTAGCGCCATAGAGTGCGCGTAGACATTTTTTTTGAAGTCGAAATACTTTGGGGACGTTTGTGCTGTTGCCCCTTAAAATTATACCATATTTAAGAATCGACATCACATAGCCATGGAATGCCAGAAGGGCTGTTTTTCGACATGTGATTGCTTTAAGCCGTCTGAGAGCAAAAACAAACCTGCTACGCTTATCAATTATATTATCTGTGTGTGTTATAGCTTCCATATCAAAGACTTGATGTCTTGAAAGTGTCAAGTTCGTTGCCGTGGTAGTCACACAAAAGATATAATGATGAAAGATATAGTGATTGCACGAAACATGTAGGTATCGTAAGTTTTCCAAAATTGCTATATAATATTAAAAAAATGCAGTTTTAGCACTGACCAGCCTACCGCTATCTCCCGGGTCATCTTAAAACTGCCCAATTTTTCACGTCAACACGTGCAATATTTTATTACCCGCCACATAGAACTACTAAAATTGTACAACTGCTACGTTTACAAGCAAACCTGTTAATCAAACTGGAACCCTAACTTCAAAGAAATATGACTGCTGTTTAAATACAAGTATTTTAATAGTGTTGACACTCCCGAAATGCAAAAAAACAAGTGACCGTCGCTCCTTGCAGAAAAGCGTATGAGTGTTTCGGGGTCGGACTTAATTTGGCCCTTTCTCTACTACAGATATTTATACCGATTTAAAAAGTCACGTATGTGTAAAAATTGTGTGTTACTTAAGCCCGTTTGTGTGTATGGTGTGTGGGTAATTTAAAACATTGCGTTGTGTAAAGGTCCTGCGCAGGGCGGGTATATAAGCGAGAGGATGCGCCTGCGATGCATATCGATCCTGCAGCAACATGAAGATTATTGTGAGTGCATTTTGGTCTCGATTACAGTATCATTTTATGAAATGGTTTGCCGTTTTATTTTTATTTTTGGTGCTTTAAACTGGCATATAATAGTACATTGTGATACAAGTGAGGTAGGTTGATAATTACATCAGAGGCGAAATTGTTCACGCGAACCGCAGGTGAGCGTGATAAGGAAGCCGAGGATGTAATTATCAAAGCTCACGCGTATCATACGACGTTTTTCAACACATTTTGCGAGGAAAAAATCATTTTCATAAGATGAAAATGTTATTGGCCTGCCAAATTATTTACTTACATTAAGCAAATCATTAAGATGACAACAGGTTTTTACTCACAATTGCACATCGCCAAGAATTTCCAGTGGCGTCCATTCTATATTTCACTTTTCTAGTCACCACGAGTTTGATAATAAACACGCATAAACAAAACAAATTTTACAAATATTTGTGATATAAATAACCTTTCAAAATATAACCTATATTGGCACCCAACAGTTTTTTTTCGTGAAGTTTGCGCAGTGTGGGCACAGAAATCTCTAAACAGCCAATACAAAATAAAATTATATTTTCATTTTAATATGTTATCTGTATTTAATTCATGTAAAATGTTATGAAAAGTGAATAGTTTTACTAAATTAAACGTTTCCATATCATATACAAAAAGAAATAGTCAATTAATTAACAAAACTAAAGTAAGGACTGGTCGGGGGACCCCAGAGCTGGCGCGTACCTTTCACAAAGGATCGCCCTTGCGGTCCAAAGGGGAAATGCCGCCAGCGTCATGGGGTCCATGCCGCAGGCAGAACTTTTGGACGGTCTATTTTTTTTGTAATTAGTTTTAATTTTTTTGTTTCATTATTTTTTATTTAGTATTTATGATGTACCATAATTGTCATTAGTTAATTACAATTTTAAATAAAATGTCTTCACTACTTAAAAAAAAAAAAAAAAAATTAACAAAAAGGATTTAATTTGTTTAGTCGAGTAAGAATCCATTTGCCGAAAATTAAAAAAAAAGCTGTACATTTTGTACAACCTGGTCAATTTAAGAATGCACCGTGTTCATGCATATATCTTGCTGCAAGGTGCCAACGTGACTTAATCGGGATATAACCATAACACACAAGTGTTGTAAAGTTATAAAACACGCGTTTTTAATATCCAGGATTATGAGCCTAAAAGCGACACAATAAGAGGTACCTTACGAGCAATTGTGTTGAAAAAATATTATTACATTTTTATATTTTGCTATTTCTTTTGTAGTCATGAATAACTTTTATAAAGTATAAAATATGTTATCCGTACAAATTATTGTTGAAACAAAGGTCAAACTAAATGAAAATGGTTTTCGCCCTAGCAGGATTTGAATCTGCATCCGCTTTGCCTTTCGCGGGTGTTATAACCTAGGTAATACCAAATAAAACTTAGACCTAGCTTTAAAAAAGCACCCACCCTCTCTTATTTGGCTTTAGTGAGAAAATAAAAACAGGTTTTTCTTTTTCCAAAAAAATGAAATGATAATGAGATAGGAACCAGAGGAAAAATCAAAGAAATGCAAATTCCTAAATTTGGTTTTGGATTACTTTGTTATTGTTGAAACAAAAACTATGATAGTTTTTGTTTCAACAATAACAAAGTAATCCAAAACCACCCAAAGGTGGTCTAGAAGAGATCGCTCTTTAGCGATAAGACCGCCTGTTGTCTGCCATTGTTTATGTTTAATTTAGCACTATTTTTTTACTGTCTACTATATCTGGTGAGCAATAAAGAATATTTGTATTGTATTGTAATGTTGTACCTTTTCCATTTTAAAATCATATGATAATCATGACGGTAAAACCTCAAGATATTCTCAAGTAAATTTTGTGGCAATGGTTTATATTCAAGTGACTACGTTTGTTTTTATCCTATTGTTCTGGATGTACTCTGTGAGCGGTGAATTTCAAACGTCCACGTTCAAAATCAGCAATCATACTGTAAGCACTAAACTGACCTTGATAATTTTCGCTTTCAAACAACTCTTCTTTATTTCAGTCATAAATTTTATATATGCCTTAGCAAATATTTTTTTCATCATCATCATACCAGCCCAAACAAGTCTACAAGCCTGCTGGACATCGACCTCCCCCAAATACTGCCCTAATGTCTTGATCTTGCGACGCCCACATCCAGCGGACACCTGCGACCTTTACCAGGTCATCAGTCCACGTTGAACCGATAGCCGTTGCGACGCGGAAACGAACGCGAGTGCACGTACCGAAAGGCGCCGCGCCCCCCCAAGCTAGACTGATGATTAAACTATTTACATTTGTAAATTCTCTTCTAGGCTTTCATCTTCCTCCTGGCACTCGGCCTGGCAGCAGCCGGCAACGTCGGCTGGTGGGACAGCCCCTCTTACTCATACCGCTCCAGGCCTGTCGAGGTCCGGCGCTACTACTCGCCTGGGTGGTCCAGCTCTGGATGGTCCGGGTCCGGCTCTGGATGGTCCGGGTCCGGCTGGTCCGGTTACGGGGGCCGTGGTTGGAACAACGGGTGGAACGGATGGTAGTAGAGAACTCAACACGTTGATGGAAATGAGACGCCTATAGGAGTACTTCTATTGTGTCTGGTCCATCAACGTATTAAATGGAGGGGGTCTATTGTTACACTGCAGCACGACAGATGAATGCCTGAGTATACGTATAAAACTCACAGTGTTTTGTCAGCAATTTAAATGGTCGCGCACTGTTCGGATATGCAGAGCAATAACGCGTAGTTGCTGCAACCATATGAATCGCGGTATTTGAGCTCCCGAAGTGTTGTGGAACCGCCCTGTGCAACCCAAACTGAGCCAACTTGGCCTGGGGCGGAAATACAGGAAGGGGAAATCTTGGGTTGCCTCTTGGGTACTGTAACTAAGTACGCGTCATTGCTTTAACTAGGAGGATATACCTCCGTTGCGGCTGCTGAATGACGTGCTGGGAATTTCCCGAGATGCTACAGCACAAGAAAGAGGGACAGTGTTTATTCAAGAAAGGAGTGGACTGGCGTATAGTTGTTTGTCACCATTGTAATGTTATGAAAGCCCAGTCAAAAATTTCCTGATGATATACTATTGTTCAAATTTAAGACACCTCACACATCAAATAAAGCTAACCGTCTCGAAAAAAGATTTTCGATTAAAAAGAACCGAACTGAAATTAGCTTATCCGTTTGGGAGCTACCCTGTGGTAGCTCTGTATTTGCGGGTACAGACCCGCAAATACAGAGATAAACGCATGATAAACCTATTTCACGCATACTTTTTAACGGGGTTTAAAAAACGGTAATATCGAAGAGCTGACCTAGGAGACCGCTGTACAGGTATTATGAAATGCTTATATCATTGAGAATCGTTCAACTATTGTTGTACTTAGTTGTTGCAACTGTTATGTAGTGTAAGAAATCCCTTCCATTTTTAAATCGCATTATTTTCTATGAATTTCGCCATAGCAAAGGAAAATACTTAATGCCAAATTTCTTTTGCAATGTTTCTGTATATTCTGTTATAATGTAAATATTTCCATTAAATACTTTTTGCAGTATAAAAAGGTGTTCAATTATTTACTCGCTAACGCTCGGCCATTCAAACCCTTCTTCCAAAGTATCCTCCTGAAACCCCCGGTCTGCACTTGAAGACATAACATTAAAAAAAATCTGCAGTCGTCAGAACGTTTCCAAACGAAACTGTGGATCTGAAAAATAAACACCGAGTCACAAATGGCCAATCAGCCATCAGTTTTGCAAGGGAAAAAATCCATGATGTTTAAAAAAAAAACCGACATTTGCACTTTGATTTTGCACTGATTTGTTTTGGCACAATCGATATCTCCAGGATACAGGAGGATAATTGAGATTTTTTTAAGTTGACGAATTTTCATTCAAAAAGCAACTGTACCGTCTGAGGTAAAAGATTCAAATTCTAAAGACAGTACATATAAAAAAAATATATAAAATCAGTCACATCACATAATCTAATATACCTACTGATATAACTATTTTCTAAATAAATATGAGAGATTGTAATTTAATAAAGCAAAACTAGCCTATCTGCCTCCCATTTTAGTGTGAAATGCCATTTATACCTATGTTATCAATGGTATTAACCTACTAACTATAAAGAGGTCTTTTTATACCAGGCTGGTGACCAAGAAGTATACGGCCTACCTGTTAGTCAGGAGACACCTTATGGACGCTTGTAAACTTTATCATAAACAAAAGGAAAAAATCTTACTCATGGTAAAAAGTAGGCTATTAAGTGAATATATACAATAAGTGAATGCAATAATATAATTACTCAATGACGCCCTGACTAAACGTCATTGATCTGCTAATAAAATGATTATACAAGGCGAGTCATAAAACTTTCATGAATGTAGTTATGTCGTTAATTTCAAAACTTTAGGTACCCGTTTTTATAGTAGTTTTAATGGAACTCCGAAAATGATTTTCATAAAATTTTACACCATCATAATCATAATTAGTTATTAGATTCTACGCAATATTGGCATGCTGGTTAGAATTTTAACACCTTAATATGCACGTTGACATTTTGGCGACATGATAAGATATGGGCGATTCTCCGATCCGAGCCTTTTTGCGTGATTTCGGTGAACGGTTTTTTTCAGTTTTTTTTTTAAATATGTGATCTAAATAAGATGATGATTTGGCCTCTCTTAATCATCACAGTTTTAAAACGGGTACACTACATTAATACAAAAAACGAAATTCCGACAGTCAGAATCACGAATTTCATAATACTGACTAGGCATGATAATTCCGAATTTTTAAAACTCCTAATATAAGTATTTCGATTCTTCATTAATCAGATTTTTATCAAACCGAAATTTCAAAAGATCTAACGGTCACAATTTGATTCACATTTGATGTCAATACAATAATAATCGGAAATATCAAAAATACGAATTTCGATTACTAAAATACCGATTTTGAAAACTCCGACCAATAATAAACCTGACTACTTGCTTACGGGATGACGTGAGTCGTAAAAAGTATTATGTGTATAAACAAATGTTAACGTATATTAGAGTTCTGCGTTCATATAATTAATGAACATTTATGAATACGACCATTGTCTTTTAATTACGATCATCAGATGATCAGACCCCGTCCCATGGTCGGCCTTATCAGACGATAAGTTACAGGATAGAGCCAGTCTTGCGCAACTCAGTACAAAAAAAACTTTTGTATGGAGTTTGCTGAATAAATAATGGCGGAGCTGTCATTTGCGTGTCGTTTCCGTTACAAGTACTCTGTGGTTTATACCGCCATATTGCTTCCTGTGTAAATTGTGTCTGTCATTGCGCAACGGATTCCATTTTTGGCTATTTTAATGTTATTTTGTGTGATATGTGTTACAAATAGTGTTCGTGTTGTTTGTTAAAATATCAACAAAAAAAGTGCCACCTAAAAGACGGTTTATAATATGTAAAGTGTGTGGACTTAAAGCAAGCCGCGAAAAAAGCACTAAGAGGCCATTTATGGCGAAATTTCCATTGGACGAAGACCGGTAAGTAGAAAACTAGTCATTTATTTATGTTAATATCAGTACAATTGGCTACAAACAAAATTATGATGGTGTATTAACATTTTTATTGAGTACTAGTGATGTACTATATCTATCGATAAATGGAGGTTTCCCTGAAGTAGTTAATAATTTTCTTATATTTCCAATAATTGTGAGACTCAAAAATATCACCTAATATTTGCAGTATAATAATCCTTTTATTTATCTACTTATAAGGACTCTTGACCGTGATTCATTTCACCATTGATTTGTTATTTTAACTTACTTAATGATTAATGAAATATAACTATTTTTTTAGATGCAGGCAGTGGGTCAAGGCTGTGGGGAACAAAGACCTGATATATGTTCCCATTGAAAGATTGCACGTTTTAAAATATGTATGTGGGAATCATTTCCAGAGCTCTCAATAAAAAAGACCCGGTTGAAGAAATCTGCCACAAAATAAAAAAAAAACATAAAATTACAAGGGTTTGGAAAAAAGTAAAAGTGTTTTATTTAAGATCGGGTTCATATTTAAAGCCAACGTAGTATTTATTTAATTGGTTTAGCATTTACTGAACAAGATTTCGTTGGACTCGTACCTAAATATGGACTCTATTTAAACATAATGTGAACGTACCTATTTAAGAAATAATAGGTACAAGTAACATGAACTGCGATTATTAAAATACGCTCCCAATTTTATCGATAAAAGCGGGTTTGTAGATATCGATAAAAGCGGGTTTATCGATATCGATAAAACTACTTTTATAGATGCGCCACTATTATGTATTAATTGTTGGGTTGGCACTCTTGAAATGTCAGTTTGACGTCTGTCAAAGAAAAGACGCTTCGCTTGGTCATGTTGGTATTGATTTGCCATGCAAACTGCATTCAATTTTCGAATGTACACTCCTGGTATGAGAGTCCCGTCTCTTAAAACGTAGTGATTATATTCTCTTTGGATAGAGCGTCCGTCGCTGGCTGACAGCGTTCAATTGAACGCGACGATGCTGCTATCTTGTCACTTATCGCTTGATAAGGCCGATCATGATACGGAGTCTGCGGACATAGCATGGCTGCCATTTTATCACTTATCGCTATGGATAAGACATCCGTCACGTTCTGACAAGTACCTATGCGAGTGCGAGAGTGACATGCTACCCCCGGAAGGTAAACATGTACCTAACGTTTCGAATGTTCAAATTCAACTGTCATTTTCTCCATACCTGACGCGCGTTTTATACGTGACGTAATCGACCAGCGATCACCTTTAAGGGCTGTGTACACAATCGTCGTTACACGACGAAAGGTCGGCCTCAACGGAGTCAAGTTCACCGTGTTACATCATCGGTCAATAATCCGCTCTTGTTAGCAATGCAGTTCAACGTTTTAAAGGTGTAATTACATGAAGGTAGAAACTCCTTTTGGTAAATATTCACTTTTTTATTTTAAGGGAGTTTGTTTACCCGCTCACTTGATTTCGGATTTTAAAAAAGGTAGCCTAAACTGCTTCTAATTTTTCATTATCAAAGCAGCCCATAGTTCGATTGGCAACCACAGTTGCCACCATCAGGAGTCCGTGAAATTGGCCACAAGCAAGTGATGGGATAGCTGGATACCTGGGTGAATCTCCGGCGTTTTGAAACGTTCGTTTCTAAAATCATTATCCTCTCACGATTATCTCCCCCAAATTAGGACAAATTGCGATAACTTTGATGAAATCAAACCCATTACCGGTATTGTTGTACGGTTAAGAAAAGATTAACTCTGATCACCATTTCCTTTCACAGTACTTGCTGAGATGATAATGACGAAAAAAACCCCGCATAATGTACGATTCCCACCGAACGGGCCGCGCCGGGTAGCCTGGCGCCGCGTCACAACGGGTGCGCGAGCACCCGGCGGCAGCCGACCGCGGTTTAATAGAGTGCAGTAGAGGAGACGGAGAAAAGGTCAAAATACTTTTCAGCGGCTTAGGTCGTAAAAAACTCAAAAAATTTAAACCACATTCACAGATTTTCGTTTTTCTCAATACTTTTCGTAAAAACCAAGATAAAAATGTCGAATCTAAGAACAGATGACATTTAAAAACGTCGGTTGTGACAGTTCCGACATTTTTACGGGACACACAGTGAGTGCAAACTGTCGGATATGACACATTCACATTAAAAGTATAGCGTGTTTTTTGTTGTGTATTTTATCTAATTTAGAGCCTGTAAAGTTATCAACTAAATTTTCAATCTATTAAATTGTTACATAAGAGTTTCCAAGCAACAATGTCAGTTCTACCAGTTACAAGAGTACATCCGATACATTAATGTATACAATTTCCAGACAAAAATGTCATATATATGTCGTATTTCGTAAAATGTCGCACTTCTGACAAATGATGCTTAAGGTATTCCGGTTAAAAAAGTAATATAAGTAGGAGGTTTTTGTATTTTTTTGGCCAAATGGCTGAAAAAGTACATGTATGCTCAACGGCTAGTAATAAACAACCTACTAATAAGCAAACATTCGAAGTTTGATAACGATATAACATTAATTAACAATTTCTCACATACAATTTTTTTTTCAAAAACTTTAACGGCTTTTCCTGATAAGTAGCTGTTTTGTAGATCTCTCTTTTAATTGGGACCGTCGAAACGGCAATATCGCATTCAGCATAAATTGAAAACATTTATGATTACGTTATGACGCTGGTTTTCATGGAGTTTTTTCAGTTTTTTTAGTACCAACTTAATGGCAGTATTTTTCAAAGCTGTGCTTCTTGATCAGGTCAAATCTATAGTAAAAGTAATGTTAAGATTTAATATTAATAAAATAATAAAGTAGTATGACGGATGGTTGTGGGTCGCGTAAGTAATTATTATACGTCACTCATGAAAAAGATTGACATAGATGTATGGTATTTGAATGTCCTTCAGTGTGCAACGCCCTGATAATGAAGCCATTAAAATTCCTAATTGAGTAGAAATAACTAAGCGAGTTGAGTTCAGCAACCTCTTCACTTGTTTTTTGTTTACTCCACTAATCTATTCTAAACGTCGCTAAAATTCCATCGCTGACCATCGACAAAAGAACGAAGGTAAATTTCGTAATTAAAGTGTTTATGGAATATTAAGTGAGTATTATAATATGATAATAAGTAATGTCGCCGAGGTCGCTTGCGCAAGCGCGTAAAATTGTGTATAAAGGAGTTAGAGATGAGTCGGAATGGCATTAGGAAGGACGCCATGAGGTCTCTCGTAAGTATTGATTAGATTCATTAGATAATTAATAGTGACGCCACTCAAAGATTTTAGTTCGGGCTCTCAATATAATATGGACAATCAGTAGCCAGTAATTAGTCCCCAAAAGATTAGAAAATTTAGTTAATTCGGTTTCACATTTCATCAATAAAGAAATTGTCTCTGCCGTATTTGTAATGCTATGTGTTGTAAATGTTTCTATAGATTTCGAAGTTTGCTAATCCCAATTGAAAATGAAGGAAAATACTTGGGGTATCTTGGGTTGAATTTCGTAGCAATGAGTCCATACAGAAGGAACTCGGCATTAAACAGCGTCTATCAACCGTAGTGCAGTCTCGCATCCTAACGTTTTTTGGGCACGTGTGTCGTCAAGGAGACGTAGCTTTCGAGCGACTCGTGACCCAGGGATAGGTTGAGGGCACCAGACCACGAGGCAGGTCACCAATGAGATGGACAGACCAGATAAAAGCTGCAGTAGATGCATCCTTACACGCAAGAATAAGGAAGGCGACTGTCAGAGAGGAATGGCGGCGTGTTGTGAAGCTTGCTACCAACACCTGAAATGATGACCACGACCACTCTGTCAAGAGTGAAACAACGAAGAAGAAGAATCCCAATTGTGATACCAAAACAATATCCAAATTTCAAAGTATGTCTAGAATATTTCTATTCCATCGGTACCTATAACACCAAAGTATCGGAAAATGAATGACACAAAAGAAGTCTTATAGATTTGAAAAATTATACGGCGAATCTTGACCCCTATGAAATTTCAGTACAATTTTACGTTTTAAAGTTATAAATTGTACGGAGATTACTGCTGCATTTTGTGTGCATTCTCTTATGGTTAAACGGAATTTCCATTAGAGTTTCTGAAATATATTTTCCTGACGCGATCATCATCTTTTCAGATAGTAATTTGCTGTCTCCTGGTGGCCACATCAGGGGAGAAGGTGAAACGCGGAGCCAGCGGCTGGCAGTCCACTAACTACGCCAGCGGCTACTCTGGAGGGTACTCTGGAGGACACTCTGGAGGCTACTCTGGCGTTTCAGGATGGCAAGCCCCAGTATCTTCCGGCTGGTCCTCGGCTCCTAGTATATCTTTAAGTTCGGGCTGGTCGCAGGCTTCACTACCTTCATCAGGATGGCAGTCAGCTCCTGCGATCTCCGCCCCGATTTATGCTCCAAGCTATGCTCCTAGTATCTCAGCGCCAATCTCTTCTGGATGGTCTCAAGCACCAGTTTCGTCTCCCATATCTGCAATTCCATCAGCAGGGTGGTCTCAAGCATCCGCACCGATTTCTTCGTCCTGGTCAGCGCCAGCCGTGTCTACCCCAATTTCTGCTCCAATCTCACTCCCTTCTTCTCTTCCTTCGTCAGGATTGTCTCAAGGCCCTGCCATCTCTGCTCCTATCTCATCTGTGTGGAGTCAAGCACCTATCTCTAGTCTACCTTCATCAGGTTGGTCCCAATCCGCACCCATTTCCTCTTACGCTGCGGCTATCCCATCCGCACCCATTTCCAGCTACGCACCAACTGTAAGCCACTCAAACCCTTGCGGCAGTCACGGTTGCGGCCATTCGGCACCCGCCATAAGCCATGCACCCATAAGCTACTCAGAACCTCTTATAAGCCATTCACCCATAGCCACCCTTGCTAGGTTAAGTTGTTGGGGAACCAGTTGTGGCGAAAGGTCCCGGTACATCACGGCCAAAAAAGTGGTACACGTGCAAAAAGCGGTCACCGTTCCCAAAGTGGTGCATGTCACCAAATGGGTGTCGGTACCCAAAGTGGTCACTTATAGAAAAAAGGTCCACTCTGGTGGATGGTCGAGTGGCCAGTCTAAGGGATGGTCAAGCGGTGGTCATTCGAAGGGATGGTGGTAAAATATTAAATTAACGGTAACTAGTCAGTGTTTCTCAGAAAAAAAATTGAAAGTCAGGCTAAATGTCTATTTGCTGTATGATACTCATTATATTCTATTATTGTATTATTGTTGTATTTAAATATAATAAAATATAACATGCTTTTGTACCTATTTTTTTTCTTTTTTCCTTATTTTCCCAGTATTCAGTGAATGGAAACATCGCGAGGAAACCTGTATATATCTGTACAAAAATTCTTAGGTGTATGTGAAGTTCCTATACCGCACGGGGCCAGCGTGGGGACTAATGCCCATTTTTTCACCCATGCAAGGAGGCCTGTCCCCAGCAGTGGAACCGTATATAGGCTGATGGTTATGACGTCATTCACAGTGCGGCAACGCTAATTTTAAGGGTGTTTGACAGACTTAACTAGGAGTCAAGGCAATGAACTGACAACTTGTATGGATTATTTATACTAAACGGGACTTAATCGCGTATTAACTTATTTATTTACCTCACTGAGGTCTCCCGACGTTTCGGATGTGTTGCAACATCCATGGTCACGGGACAACTGGCTTGTGCGGGTATCAACATCTTCTTGCTGCGCGGGTTTTCCGAACTACCCGCATTTGGTCTTTTTGAACCACTTGTACACTAGGGTTGTCACCCGGCCGACACACGACACTAACAATGTCCGGTGATATAACGGACGATGTTCTCTGACGCTGGCATTTACTTATGATAGGATTCCACGAAGATGAAATCTTAAAACCGTCATCCCGATTGAAATTACGATGTTTCCTGATTTCAACGGCTTCACGTATTTTTCTACTATAGAAATGACATTCCGTAGACAGGACTTTCGGTTTATGGAGCTCAATCCAGTGGTTTGGCCCTGACTCCAATGAACTCCATGGAAATAAATTAAATTTTGGAAATAATTTATAGTAGCTTATTTTTTATAAAGCATCTTAGAAAACCATTTTAATATGAACTCAACAAAAAAACGCTATTATAAATTAATGTTTTTAAAACCGTATTGTGCCTGGAGTACCTATAGCAGGCATGACGCATAAACGTGCCTTTGCTACTTTCAATCAGTCAGGAGTAAAACATCTAATTTGATTTGAAGTAAAAATTCACTCTGGGCTCTTCAATATCTTGAAACGACGTTGATTTAAACGACTCATCACTCGTGAAGTCATTATCATTATATTGTGGTAGGCATTGGGCATGATTAATTGCCATGTTTACCTATTGGAACTAAGTTATAAAAATGTAAAGTTTACATCTTTTCAGTAAATGTGATTTAAGTTTCACGTGTAGACTGTAGAAAGTAACCTCTGGACTTGTGTTTCCGTGAATTGATTCACCAGTCAATAGAATGGAACTTCTAGAACAGCTAGCGATACAATTTACCATCATTGTTGATGCTATATTGATGCTGATACGAAATCGACTGCGCGCGCGTTGATGTCTATTCTGAACCATTTCTATAAGTCAAGCAGCGAACGAGAAATAGCATTTTTTTTTTTTTTTTTAATGTTATAGGAGGCAAACGCGCAGACGGATCACCTGATGGTAAGCGATTACCGCCGCCCATGGACACCTGCAACACCAGAGGTGTTGTGAGTGCGTTGCCGGCCTTTAAGATATGTTTGAGGATTCGCCGTGTTGACAGCTGAAGGAACAAGTTCCCTCGCTCTCAACACGACGCATCCTCGGGAGCTCTGGCGACCTTGCTCACCACCAGGAACACAACACCACTACAGAGCGAGTAGTAGTGTTATTATGGCTGTGGTCTTCTGCAAGGCGGAGGTACTTCCCCAGTTGGGCTGCTCCAAATTCGAGCGGGATGACATTTCGCTGTACCCTACCTCACGGGAAAAAGCAAACGGCTGCCTGGTACTGTTTTACAACCCGCCCCCAACCCCGCATAATGGCACCCATTCTGTGGGGCGGCGCTACTTAGACTGCTATGGTTTTTTCGTTCGCTGAAGTCAAGCAATGCATTTCACTTACATACCTAGTTTTGCTTGGGGCTTGTATAAATGTGAGACACATTTATTTTAAAACGATGTTAGAATGATGTGGCGTACATTCTAAGCAATGTAAATTAAAATGTACCTACTCGTATCTACTGTTTTACTTAAATACCTAAGTTATAATGTCAGACCAAGAAAAAAGACAGAAGGAGCGTTGCGAACAGTCAAGTGAAGCCAAACCACATACAAACAAAACCAAGCTACTTCAAGTTTAGCACACGCTCATGCACACATATACAAACAAAATTGCACAAAACTCTTCAGCACGTACGGCAAGCTACGGTAGCCCAATGGTTCAGGCATGCGGCTGTCAAACGGCGATCGTGGGTTCGAATCCCGGCTCGTACCAATGAGTTTTTCGGAACTTATGTACGGAATATGATTTCATATTTACCGTTAGCTTTTCGGTGAAGGAAAAACATCGTGAGGAAACCTGCATACATCTGCGAAGAAATTCAAAGGTGTATGTGAAGTCCCCAATCCGCACAGCGCCAGCGTGGGGACTACTGCCCGTTCCCTCTCATATATGAGAGGAGGCCTGTGCCCAGCAGTGGGACGTATATGCGCAATGTCGCAATGCTGTCAAGATCATTTATTTCGAGTTTTGTGCGATTTAATTTGTTTAGCGTGTGCTAAACTTATGGGGCTTGGTTGAAAACCGGTTGGCTTCACTAGACTGTTCGTAACGCTCCATCTGTATATTTTCTTGGTCTGAGGTTATAATTAGTTTTTTTTTGTATTAACTTAACAATGCCTGCATTTGTTATAATTAATTTCTCATCTAAGTGAAATTCTATTATCTTCTTTTGAGAAATAAATTTCTCAAACCCGATATAGAGCTGTCGACTAAAAAAGATATACGAGTACCTATTCTTTATTTTCGTTTTGCAATCAGGAGAGATTAAGTGCATAGGCACAGATTGATTGCGATTGATTGCTTAGAAGCAGAATTAATAAATGTTTGGATAGCATGTCTTTTGTGTTTATATTTCGTTGTTTGTCCGAAGCCAAAACGCGATGGCTTAAAATTTTCTCTATCTATAGAAATAAACCCAAAGTTAGGTCCTTGTTTTCCTTTTTACCGACCTATCTTATGTAACTACCTACATTATGAAACGACGTAAGTAATCAAGTAAAAAATTATATTTTAGCACATCTTAAGTTTCATCTAGGAATAGGAAAGCACTGGCCAATTACTAGATACTTTACAGCAATTTCGTAACAGTTTCAAAAGTATGAACTTCTTAAACAATTCCGAAACAAGTGGACCGTGTATACCTAACAAGATCAAGATCATCGCAAGAACATGTAACGGTGACCAGATGCCGCGAGTGCTTATGAAACGTAATGTGCCACTTTACGCCGTGTAGCGATACGAGGGGGCAAGGACGGGTCTGAGAGGTCAAGAGGTCAATAATATGACCTCTAAATTCATTAAAGGCTAGAGATTTCTGGGAGTCGACGAGTGAAAATCGAGAGGGGAGGTATTTGCCGAGCAGTGGGACGTTGTATAGAATTGGAACTTTTTTGGCATTTTTTGCTTTAGGCGATTACTCCATCGACAAGAGCCTAGCTCTTAGATAATGTTGATGATTGATATATTGTTTTGATGGATAGACGCACGGGCAGCTAGTATATAAGTATTACGTATAATATAAGAAAGCAAGTAAAGCCGAAGTCCCCAATCCGCACTGGGCCAGCGTGGGGACTACTGCCCGTTCCCTCTCATACATGAGAGGAGGCCTGTGCCCAGCAGTGGGACGTATATAGGCTGATGATGTGTGTGATGAAGTAAAGCCGCGTTCTATATATGGGTGAAATAAACTTTAAAATCGGATAAGTTTTTCCGGAGATACACCCCTACATACAATCTTACAAAGCTAAAATCATATAAACTTTTCCTCTTTATAATATTAGTGTTAATGGGTATTGGGTGCGTATCTTACGCACGCACCTACTACTCATTTTCGCGGCCGTGAATGTTACCTATACCTACCTGACTTGCACAATCGCACAGCCGAGCAACGCACAGATAACTCACTCGTATGTGTAATATAACTACGTTTTATGTTTTGTAGTATGTTTTTATATTGATTACATACATACATACATTCACGCCTTTATTCCCAAAAGGGGTAGGCAGAGCACATGAAACTTACGTTCCAGCACCACTTTTAGCATAAATGCGGAAATGCATGCGGAATGCGGCATAATGCATATATTGATTGAAGTGTATTGATAAAGCATATTTATACAATAGGTGTAAGCTAGAAAAATTGACAGTGAAGGGAATGGACGAGGGCAAAAGATCTAGAGGGCGAAGCCCAAAGAAAGGGTCGAACTAGATCGCCGCTCATTTTTAATTTTTTTTAGACAACACAGCTGGATTTTCGTGTGAGCACCGCCCTTTAGCAGGCAAGAAGATTTTTTTTGTTGATTGACTCAGTCAGCTAGTCACGTCCATTATTTATTACTTATTATTACACAACTTGCTGTTCAGTGAGTCAAGAAGTGCCCAGTTCAAAACATATTTTACCCGTTACAATTTGATTTCAATGTGTTTCGCACCATTGTCTCTACGTCTTTCAAAAATCGCAATACGTAACGTCAAAAGTAGAATACGTAAAGTCTAAATAACATCGTGAATTGAAATAGAAAGAAGGAAAGTGAGAAAAAAGAAAGAAACATACCTACATTTATTCACAAACAAAGACACACACATATTAAACAATAAAAATATACAAAACACACGTAAGACATGACACTGCGGTAGGAACTGGACACTGAGATGTCAGATACCTACATCGCTGATTGAAATAGGTATTTTACGAGTATAATGTCCACGATCTATTACGTTATTTAATATTTCTTGTGGGATAATTAATGTCAGTTGGCTTATATAATACCAGTTGGTCGGTTTTATGACCTTTATCCAACTTAACACCAACAAATAAAAAACAAAAACAAGTCTTTACAATTATTTTCATCCCAAGGCCACGGTCCGGACGCAAGCGGGTAGCGTAGCGACGAGTGGGCGTTCATAGATAAATCTCGATCAAATATATAAACTGCCGGACTTCACCCCACTGGCCCCGTTACCGCTGCTCGATAACCACAGTGAAGTGAAATGAGTTGATGTGGCTGTCATTATAACTATGGCAAACATCACCAGATGTCGCATAAATATATCGTCTAGCGAAAAGTATCGTTTACATGGACGATATCAATAACATTCGATATCTTGCGATACAGGTATAGTGAAGAAATCTCTTCCACCGCAGGTGAAGGTTTGAAAGGGGTTTTTTCCCTATTTAATCTGTTCTAGGTCTGAATTACTCGAAGTATTAATTATTTAACTAAAAAAAACGTAAACCTATTATAAGGATAGAGTCAAAAGGTCGTAGGTCGTAGTGAAATGATCGTAATGTCGAAAGTACCTACTCATAATAGCCGGCGAACCTTAGAGATTACCGAAGTTAAAATAACACCAATACCTCTTACTCTGTTGTAGGTATGACTGGTGGTGACTAGATACCAGGGATCGGATAACGTTATTCTACGGGAACTGTTCTCGGCCGTTCACTCGGGAACGCACGTATAGTGTTCCTGGTTCGGTTCTTGTTACCGTTAAACAAAAACGCTTGAATAACGTTTTTCTACGGGAACAGTTCTCGGTCATTCACCCGAGAACGTAATAATAGTGTTCCTGTTTCGGTTCTTGTTACCGTTACTCAAAACCATTTCAAATATCGTTTCTGTTGAACGATATTAAACGTTTTTCATTTGATATTGGGGAATGGAGAGGGGCGGCAGAAAGGCACAAGTCGGCAACGTCGCGTCGGTATCGTCGGTGCCTACAAAGGAAAATGGCTCGGCTGAGTTAATTGCTGTTACTTGAAGTGACCGCGTCACTCGAATTCGACTGCGTGGGTCCGATATACCATCTTCATTTTCCGCGGCGCATGAACGTATTGTGCGTAACTTGTTAATTGTTATAAACAAGGTGCACGGTCACATGGTTTTTGTGTTCCGTTCCATATGAATTTATCCATCCATACTAATATTATAAATGCGAAAGTGTGTCTGTCTGTCTGTCTGTCTGTCTGTCTGTCTGTCTGTCTGTCTGTCTGTCTGTCTGTCTGTCTGTCTGTCTGTCTGTTACCTCTTCACGCTTAAACCGCTGGTACAGAGATAGTTTGAGTCTCGAGGAAGGACATAGGATAGTATTTATCCCGAAATTCATCCCCTAAGGGGGTGAAATGGGGGGTTTAAATTTGTATGGCGATACTTAAACCGCTGAACCGATTTAGTTGAAATTTGGTATGGAGATAGTTTGAGTCTCATGGAAGGACAAAGGATAGATTTTATTCCGAAATTCATCCCCTTGGGGGGTGAAATGGGGGGTTAAAATTTGTATTGAGATACTTAAACCGCTGAACCGATTTAGTTGAAATTTGGTATATAGATAGTTTGAGTCCGGGAGAAGGACATAGGATAGTTTTTATCCCGAAATTCATCCCCTAAGGGGGTGAAATAGGGGGTTAAAATTTGTATGGAGATACCTATTTAAACCGCTGCACCGATTTAGTTGAAATTTGGTATAGAGATCATTTGAGTCCCGGGGAAGGACATACGATAGTTTTTATCCCGAAATTCATCCCCTAAGAGGGCGAAATGGGGGTTAGAAATTTGTGTGGAGATACTTAAACCGCTGAACCAATTTAGTTGAAATGTGGTATAGAGATAGTTTTTATCCCGAAACTCATCCTTTAAAGGGGTGAAATGGGGGGTTAAAATTTGTATGGAGACACCTATTTAAACCGCTGAACCGATTTAGTTGAAATTTGGTATAGTGATAGTTTGAGTCCCGGCGAAGGACATATGATAGTTTTTATCCCGAAATTCATCCCCTAAAGGGGTGAAATGGGGGTTCGAAATTTGTGTGGAGATACTCAAACCGCTGAATCGATTTCGTTGAAATTTGGTATAGAGATAGTTTTGATCCCGAAATTCATCCCCTAAGGGGGTGAAATGGGGGTTAAAATTTGTATGGAGATGCCTACTTAAACCGCTAAACCGATTTAGTTGAAATTTGGTATAGAGATAGTTTGAGTCCCGGGGAAAGACATAGGATAGTTTTTATTCCGAAATTCATCCCCTAAGGGGTGAAATGGGGGGTTAAAATTCGTGTGGAGATACTTAAACCGCTGAACCGACTTAGTTGAAATTTGGTATAGAGATGGTTTTTATCTCGAAAATCATCCCCTAAGGGGGTGAAATGGGGGTTAAAATTTGTATGGAGATCCATACTTAAACCGCTGTACCGATTTAGTTGAAATTTGGTATAGAGATAGTTTGAATCCCGGGGAAGGACACAGGATCGTTTTTATCCCGAAATTCATCCCCTAAGGGGGTGAAATGGGGGTTAAAATGGAGATACTTAAACCACTGAACCGATTTAGTTGAAATTTGGTATAGAGATAGTTTTTATCCCAAAACTCATCCCCTAAGGGGGTGAAATGGAGGGTAAAAATTTGCATGGAGAATCCTACTTAAACCGCTGAACCGATTTAGTTGAAATTTGGTACATAGATAGTTTGAGTCCCGGGGAAGGACATAGGATAGCTTTTATCCTGAAATTCATCCACTAAGGGGGTGAAATGGGGAGTTAAGATTTGTATGGAGATACTTAAACCGCTGAACCGATTTAGTTGAAATTTGGTATAGAGATAGTTTTTATCCCGAAACTCATCCCCTAAGGGGGTGAAATGGGGGTTAAAATTTGTATGGAGATACCTACTTAAACCGCTGAACCGATTTAGTTGAAATTTGGTATAGAGATAGTTTGAGTCCCGGGGAAGGACATAGGATAGCTTTTATCCTGAAATTCATCCCCTAAGGGGGTGAAATGGGGAGTTAAAATTTTTATGGAGATACTTAAACCGCTGAACCGATTTAGTTGAAATTTGGTATAGAGATAGTTTTTATCCCAAAACTCATCCCCTAAGGGGGTGAAATGGAGGGTAAAAATTTGCATGGAGAATCCTACTTAAACCGCTGAACCGATTTAGTTGAAATTTGGTACAGAGATAGTTTGAGTCCCGGGGAAGGACATAGGATAGCTTTTATCCTGAAATTCATCCACTAAGGGGGTGAAATGGGGAGTTAAGATTTGTATGGAGATACTTAAACCGCTGAACCGATTTAGTTGAAATTTGGTATAGAGATAGTTTTTATCTCGAAACTCATCCCCTAAGGGGGTGAAATGGGGGTTAAAAATTGTATGGAGATACCTACTAAACCGCTGAACCGATTTAGTTGAAATTTGGTATAAAGATAGTTTGAGTCCCGGGGAAGGACATAGGAACTCCGTAATTAAACGACGCAATCCCATCGAGTTTGGGCTCGTTTAATTCGTCTTGACGAGAACTTTGATACTATATGGTAACCAGGGTCTGATGATGGAGCTGGTAGGTGGCCATAGGAACCCCGTAATTAAACGACGCAGTCCCATCGAGTTTGGGCTCGTTTAATTCGTCTTGACGAGAACTTTGATACTATATGGTAACCAGGGTCTGATGATGGAGCTGGAAGGTGGCCATAGGAACTCCGTAATTAAACGACGCAACCCCATCGAGTTTGGGCTCGTTTAATTCGTCTTGACGAGAACTTTGATACCATATGGTAACCAGGGTCTGATGATGGAGCTGGTAGGTGGCCATAGGAACTCCGTAATTAAACGACGCAGTCCCATCGAGTTTGGGCTCGTTTAATTCGTCTTGATTAGAACTTTGATACTATATGGTAACCAGGGTCTGATGATGGAGCTGGAAGGTGGCCATAGAAACCCCGTAATTAAACGACGCAGCACCATCGAGTTTGGACTCGTTTAATTCGTCTTGACGAGTACTTTGATACTTTATGGTAACCAGGGTCTGATGATGGAGCTGGAAGGTGGACCTTCCAACTCCATCATCAGATCAGCTCTGTCATAATAATATTGCATTGTCATCCGATTTATACATGCATGCACAATTTCAGCTCAATGGGACACCACGAAGTGGGTCAAATTTAACTTGTAAGATTTGATTACAGATACAGACAGACAGACAGACAGACAACGGGACAGGTGAAACTAAATAAAAGCTTGTAAAAAGGATTTTGTATGTCCGGCTGTCCCCCCTATAGGTCGCATATCAGATTCTCGTGAAATTTTGTGAGCGAGTTCGATATTTAACTACAGGGCAAAAATGCTTTCGTATGTCCGGTTGGTCGGCTGTCCGGCTGTCCCTTCTATAGGTCGCATCTCTAAACAGATTCTCGTGTAATTTTGTGAGCGAGTAGCGAGTTCGATATTTATAGGGCAAAAATCGCCCTCGCCTAATCCGTTCTGCCGAACAAAACAACCGTTCATAGGCTACGGCGAGCTCGGTTCGGGCGAACGTTGGTAGGTACTAAGATTAAATACATTTGACATAACATTTTTTTATGTTTGGTAACAAAATCCAAAGTTACAATTTTGTTGGTGAGTCAAAGTCCGACGAACCACTGTGCATACGTACATGTGTGCGTGTGCGGTGCGCGAGCCTCGATCGTTGTGTGAGTAGCGCTAAAAACCTAAACTTCGCGCGGCGCGACTCCGTAGAAGGCCCTTAAATTTATTTCCAAAATCAAGCAACGTATTAAAACGATATTTTCACAAACCGTTGATGAATATATCCAATTTCGCAAAGATCTCATTACTTGGAACTCTTGGAAAGAATACTTCTTAGGTTCTGACTTACGAGCCCAGACCCTAACATACTCTACACTCGCCTATGTCGAATATATACCCCAAAGCACCTTAACAATTTCCTACTAATACAGGTGCAAGTCGATAGGTACCACATCAGTCAGTACACGAACGAATTATTATACTTACGTCTTACGCACCTACTTCATTGAATTAAACTCTATACACTTGAATACGACTATTTTAAATTTTTACTTGCTACGTAAATTGAAGTGTAAGGTACCTCTTACCACATGCGGCATCCTTTGATAATGCGGCGCGCGGCAGGACGCTTGCTTTACCAATGGCGGCATCTTTTGGCTGTCGGTGGCGCGTGCCGCGCGGCTCTTTACTAAGAACTCCATATAGACCAGCACGTCTATCTTGAGACAGCCGCGACATACTTTCGATTTTTCTCGCACTATAACCTCTTGTTCTAAGTGTTCTAATAAGAGAGAGACGGATAGTGCGAGAAAAATCGAGAGTAAGTATGTCGCGGCCGTCTCATGATAGACGTGCTGCTGGAGCACACTAACATTATGACGACTTTGTTTGTATATATTGTGTTATCTATTTTATAGACTTATACGATAAACTTGTAGATAAATGTTCATATATATGTACTTAATCGAAGGAACATTAGAATAATAATAACAAACATAACAAAACTAAACCTACAGGTAAAAAATTTGGCATAAATCGCCGTCAACGGGCAAGGTGCCCAGAAGGCTGGCCGTATTTCCTCGCTGTATAGCGATACTAATACGCTGTGCGAAATAGTGGCCAGCCCTCTGGTCGCCCGAGGCTTCTATTAAGCGCGTCGCCAATTCTTTGTACAGCCGATGCGCACTTGGGCCCCACGGCCCCAAGGTTTCAACCCCAAACGCCGCAAACATGTAGCTATTTCCTAAGAGGGCATATTTGCGGCGCTTGAGGCTTTCGGCCGAGGATGCTGCAGCGCCAGCGGCGGCGCTGGTGCTTGGAACATGGGACGGTGCCAGGGTATCAACGCAAGTAGCGTCCCAAACTAGCGGCTGACCCATGCTCCAAGGCACCAGCGTCATTCCGTCAGGTCTCTTGCCGTCGTCCCTAGCCAGCCCGCTGGGCTCGAGGACTGCCGGCACTCTCGCACTGACAAGGGCCCGGCGGATGACATCATTGATACAGGCGTGGCGGGATATCCTACCAGCGCTCCGGACACAAGAGAGGCCATGGTGGCCCAGTATGTCTACCATTTGTCTTAATCGAAAATAATATATTTATGGTCAAAACATTTTATGTCCACGCAATCATAAGAAATAGCATAAACATGTTTCCGTTAATAAGCACTAGCACTACACGAAGTATAACGTTTTTCGAACTTCAATGTGGTACTATTCATACCTTTGTCAGTCACCATTTACAGATCTGTACGTCTAGCACAACTTGCTGACAAGTCCCTTCTCGCGCGACTGAGCGTATCCTGTCTCACTCGCACCGTGCAAATTCGAAAGAGGAGGGTAGATCTATCTCGACTCGCGTCGCGGCGAGGCGTCAGTTGTGCTAGCCCCCCTGGTTATTTTTTTTTTTTCAAATTTAACAAAGATAGTGACTAAAAACTTTGTGAATAAACAACTTTGATAAAAGAAGTTGTGTCAAGCTGCTTCAAATCTAGTGTAGGTATTTCAGTTACATTAAAATTTTACATTTCTTATCAAGGGCTGTAAAAGAAAGAAATCCCGATATCGCAAGTATTTGTGACCCGAGCCGCAGGCGAGGGTTGTAAATATGCGATAGAGGGCTTTCTTTTTTACTACCCGTGGTGAGTACACAATTTTGCGTCTTCACCTGGCCACAATGCGAGTTTTAGCGTACGCGCAGCAACAACTTAAAATCAAATGTGGCAGTCAGGAGGTGTTTTCAATTTCGGTCCCTTTACATTTTTGTCCGAAAATTGCCTCCCATAGAAAAAACACTTTTAGTGCTCCAAATAGAGAGTCTTGCTTATGTCCCTGAGTAGAAATTAATTAATTTATGTAAATTGTTTTTAGTAAGATGATATCCCAAAAAAACTATTTTGACTTCAGTGAAGATTGTCGAAATATGGTGTACAAATAGTAGTTTATGTGACTGTACATAATGAAGGGCATTAAACACGAGTGTGGGTTTATGAAACGAGCTGAAGGCGAGTTTCATAATAACATCACACGAGTGTTTTAATGCCTACTTATGTACAGTTACATACACTACTTTATCTACCCACATATCATAAGCCTCCATGATGTGTTCGGGAACCATTAGAATAACCGCCATTGCGCCGCCATGGCCGACTAGAGCATTGCGCCGCCATGGCCGACTAGATTGCGTCATGACCAACTAGATTGCCATAATATCATCGTTTTCGATGTTATTATGATTTTCATACATTATAATAACACTGACACAGATAAAACGCTGACGTTACATTACTAGTTCCAATAATGGTGGTCATTATATAGGTTTGCTGAACGCATTATTGAGGATTAATGATATGGGTGTAGATAAAAAATATTAGTACATTGGAATCAATAATGTTAAAATTTAAAAATCATAAATTTCAATACGATTGTACGTTTATTTTATAGATTGTTTAAAAAAAGGATTCACCCGAATTAAGGCGTCATATAAACAAATATACCAAGTCGTGCATGGCCACATTTTATCGTGTACAGTCTTTACTTTTATTAAATAACTAGCTGTTGCCCGCGACTTAGTCGGCGTAGAACTTGTTATCGTCTTAGAATAATGATTGCTATTAAATTATTTTAGTCGCAAGCTTAAATATCGCTGTCCCAAACATTCCTATACCTACCATCTTAAGGGATGATTTCCGAGATAAAAACTCTCCAAGGGTCTCAAATTATATGTACGGAAAATTTCATCTAAATCCGTTCAAGGATTAAGCGTAAAAGGCAACAGTGCGACGAGTTCGTTAGTTTAAATTTGCGTAATCTAAATGGAAAACTTAGTTTTAACAAATATAAATATCTTATAAGAATCATCAACAAACGTTTCTGCTTAAATTGTATATTTTTTCATAATGTATTTAAACACAAACTATGTCTACTACAGCTACATTATTGGATTCTTGTGATGAAATTCTTCCAGTAGTTTTAGTCGTGTTAGTCCGGGCTACCTGTACAGTTTTGAAAGTAAAATTATCTTATGCTTTAAGACGTATTAGAACTTTCCATCTCCATCCGCAGTTCCCATTTAACGGTGTCAAATAATAAATTAATTTGATCACCCAAATTAAATACCAAATCGGTTCAGCGGTTTAAGTATATCCATACAAATTTCTATCCCCTATTTCACCCCCATAGGGGATGAATTTCAGGATAAAAACTATCTCTTTACCTAATTTCAACTAAATCGGTTCAACGATTTAAGTACCTCCATACAAATTTCTAACCCCCATTTCACCCCCTTAGGGGATGAATTTCGGGATAAAAACTATCCTATAGCCTTCGCCAGGACTCAAACTATCTCTATACCAATTTTCAACTAAATCGGTTCAGCAGTTTAAGTATCTCCATACAAACGTCTAACCCCCATTTCACCCCCATAGGGAATGAATTTCGGGATAAAAACTATCCTATGTCCTTCCCCGGGACGCAAACTATCTCTATACCAAATTTCAACTAAATCGGTTCAGCAATTTAAGTAACTCCATACAAACGTCTAACCCCCATTGCACCCCCATAGGGAATGAATTTCGGGATAAAAACTATCCTATGTCCTTCCCCGGGACGCAAACTATCTCTATACCAAATTTCAACTAAATCGGTTCAGCAATTTAAGTAACTCCATACAAACGTCTAACCCCCATTTCACCCCCATAGGGAATGAATTTCGGGATAAAAACTATCCTATGTCCTTCCCCGGGACTCAAACTGTCTCTATACCAAATTTCAACTAAATCGGTTCAGCGGTTTAAGTATCTCCATACAAAGTTCTAACCCCCATTGCACCCCCATAGGAAATGAATTTCGGGATAAAAACTATCCTATGTCCTTCCCCGGGACGCAAACTATCTCTATACCAAATTTCAACTAAATCGGTTCAGCGATTTAAGTAACTCCATACAAACGTCTAACCCCCATTTCACCCCCATAGGGAATGAATTTCGGGATAAAAACTATCCTATGTCCTTCCCCGGGACTCAAACTATCTCTATACCAAATTTCAACTAAATCGGTTCTGCGGTTTAAGTAAGGTATCTCCATACAAAATTTAACCCCCCAGTTCATCCCCTTAGGGGATGAATTTAGGCATAAAAACTATCTCTATACCTAATTTCAACTAAATCGGTTCAGCGGTTTAAGTATCTCCATACAAAGTTCTAACCCCCATTTCACCCCCATAAGGATAATTTTGGGATAAAAACTATCCTATGCCCTTTACCGGGACTCAAACTATCTCTTTACCAAATTTCAACTAAATCGGTTCAGCGGTTTAAGTATCTCCATACAGAGTTCTAACCCCCATTGCACCCCCATTGGGAATGAATTTCGGGATAAAAACTATCCTATGTCCTTCCCCGGGACGCAAACTATCTCTATACCAAATTTCAACTAAATCGGTTCAGCGGTTTAAGTATCTCCATACAAAGTTCTAACCCCCATTTCACCCCCATTAGGATAATTTCGGGATAAAAACTATCCTATGTCCTTCCCCGGGACTCAAACTATCTCTTTACCAAATTTCAACTAAATCGGTTCAGCGGTTTAAGTAGGTATCTCCATACAAATTTATTCCCCCATTTCACCCCCTTAGGAGATGAATTTCGGGATAAAAACTATCCTATGTCCTTTTCCAGGACTCAAACTATCTTTATACCAAATTTCAACTAAATCGGTTAAGCGATTTAAGTAATCCCCATTTCACCCCCTTAGGGGGTGAATTTCGAGATAAAAACTATCTCTATACCAATTTTCAACTAAATCGGTTCAGCGGTTTAAGTATCTCCATAAAAAATTTAACCCCCCATTTCACTTCCTTTGGGGGTGAATTTCGGGATGAAAACTATCCTATGTCCTTCCCCAGGACTGAAACTATCTGTATACCAAATTTCAACTAAATCGGTTCAGCGGTTTAAGTATCCCCATACAAATTTCTAACCCCATTTCACCCCCATAGGGAATGAATTTCGGGATAAAAACTATCCTATTTCCTGCCCCGGGACTCAAACTATCTCTTTACCAAATTTCAACTAAATCGGTTCAGCGGTTTAAGTAGGTATCTCCATACAAATTTATTCCCCCATTTCACCCCCTACGGGGATGAATTTTGGGAAACAATCATGTGTCCTTCCTCAGGATTAAACTAGACAAAACTGAACAAAATCAACAGAACTCCTAGCTCCGGCTTGGTTAGATATAAAGTGAATGAAACAAAAATACAAACGTTTGTTCATGCGAAACAGAGATAGCGCACGGCGGTAGCTATGCGTCGGCGTTTTCAAAAGAAAGCGGCGCGTGCCGCTCTAGCTCAAAGGGCCGCCGACTAAAACCAGGTTAATATCGTTCCTGAGAACACTAAATTCCGTTCTCCTTGAATAACGGATACCGAAGCGATATCGTTCCTTAAAGAACCAGGTTAATGGAGAACGTAGGAACGCTAAAATTCGGTTCTTCTTGAATAACGGTAACGGAAAAGATTAGGCTCTTTAAATACCGGTGTTTGTGATATACCGGTATTTGGAGGAACGGAATTGAGAACTGTTTTGAGCATTATAAGATCGGTTCTTCGATAACGGTATCGATCCCTGCTAGATACTATACGGAGTAAGGTCGTGAGCAGACCACGTGATCAGCGTAGAAAATTTTTTGAAAATACTAGGGTTGGCACTGCACATAATTATTATTTTAACCTGTATTCGTATGCGAGATGACATAGATTAGATTCGATTAGATTTATGTATTACACCATAAAAATATGACGTATGTTGAGTCAACGGCCTTGAAAAAGTTTTTATTTGATTGTTAAATTCCATAACAGGTAGGGAAAGGACATAGTTGTCATTTATTTGTAAAAAAAATATGAATTTCCTCGAAAATCGTGCTGAATTTTCTCAGTTTAAAACGGAGTTGATGGCGAAATCTAAATATATAAAAGAAGAAGCTGACTGACTGACTGACTGACTGACTGACTGACATATCAACGCACAGCCCAAATCGCTGGGCGCAATCGCGTTCCTTACAAGGTGTAGGGGAGCACTAAGAAAGGATTTTTCAAAACTAACCCCCTAAGGGGGTAAAACGGGGGTCCAAAGCTTGTATGGGGGAAGCATTATTTTTTGAACTACAGACTTGAAACTTTGTAGGAAGATTACTTAATAAAATACAAAAAAATCTCTTTCGGCGATTTACAAAATTCCACCCCTAAGGGGGTTAAATAGGGGTGCAAAGTTTGTATTCAAAACTACTGGGACTACAAACTTGAAATTTACACCAGACCTTCCTTTTATGACGTAGGCAAGGGATAAGACGGGATTTTTGGAAAATCTATCCCTAAGGGTGTTAAATAGGGGTGCAAAGTTGGAAGGGTGAAACATTATTTTTTGTACTACAGACTTGAAACTTTGTAGGGATATTACTTATTAAGATACAAAAAAAGTACTCTCAGCGTTTTAGAAAATTCCACCCCTAAGGAGATTAAATAAGGGTGCAAATTTTGTATTCAAAACTACTGGGACTAGGAACTTGAAAATTACACCAGAACTTCTTTTTATGACGTAGGCAGGGGATAGAACAGGATTTTTGGAAATGCTATCCCTAAGGGGGTGAAATGGGGGTCCAAAGTTTGTATGGGGGAACATTATTTATTGAACTGGAGACTTAAAACTTTGTAGGAGGATTACTTCTTGATACCAAAAAGGTACTTTCGGCGTTTTATAAAATTCTACCCCTAAGGGGGTTAAATAGGGGTGCAAAGTTTGAATTAAAAACTACTGTGTCTAGAAACTTGAAATTTACACCAGATTTTCCTTTTATGACATAGGCAAGGAATAAGACGGGACGTTTGGAGATTCTGTCCCTAAGGGTGTTAAATAGGGGTGCAAAGTTTGTATGGGAGAAACATTATTTTTTGTACTAGAGACTTGAAACTTTGTAGGGATATTACTTATTAAGATACAAAAAAAGTTCCTTCAGCGTTTTAGAAAATTCTACCCCAAAGGGGGTCAAATAGGGGTGCAATGTTTGTATGAGGTAAACATTATTTTTTGAACTAGAGACTTGAAACTTTGTAGGAAGATTACTTATTAAGATACAAATAAAAATATTCTTAGCGTTTTTAAATTCCACACCTAAGGAGATTAAATAGGGGTGCAAAGTTTGTATTCAAAACTACTGGGACTACAAACTTGAAATTTACATCAGAACTTCCTTTTATGACGTAGGCAAGGGATAAGACGGGACTTTTGGAAATCCTATCCCAAAGGGGGTTAAAAAGAGGTGCAAAGTTTGTATGGGAGAAATATGATTTTTTGTACTAGAGACTTGAAACTTTGTAGGGATATTACTTATAAAGATAAACATAAACATAAACATAATTTATTGATAAAACATAAGTAGATCAGTTTTACTATAGACTAAAAGCTTACAATTAGAGGCGAGTAGCACGTGCCTGAGCTAGGATACCCTGTGATTCAGGCAAGAAAGAACTAACAATTAAAATCAACTTATTCATAATATAATACAATACAATAGCATTCTTATTGACTAGTACAACATATTTAGAAAGTTATTTAACTTAGGCGCTAACTATAAAGATAGAATAATATTATTTTAAAACGATAAATAACTTCTCTGTGTCATCATAGGACATATTTTGTAGGGCTTCTCGTAGCGTTGTTTTACATTTCATGTAGTTTAAGGGATATAAACCTAGCCGCGCATTAAGTCTATTGTAAAGAAGTGGACCTAGGAAAATAAAAAATCTAGAAGAGAAAGCGTGTCGTTTTTGCGTATATTTAGGACAAACAAAATCTTTACGCCTTTTACTGGCATGATCAGTGTTGTAAGGGGTTTCAGTGTGCTGTTTTAGAACTGTGTGCAATATAAACAATTGTCGAACTGTTAGAACTTCAGATGATTTATACAGAAGGTTTGTGGGGAATTGATAGGGGCGGAAAGTAGAAACCTTAAGTATTGCTCTCTGGGCTCTTTCTAGGTTTAGTAATGTGGTTTTAGCCAAACCACCCCATGAAGTGATGCAGTAAGTTAATACAGATTGACATAACGCATAGTAAACTTGTTTGATTAAGTGCGAGTCTGCAATCGTACGTAATTTTTTGAAAATAAATATTAACTTACGTACTCTAGTGCACAACGCTTCCACATGAGGTCGGAACGAGAGGGACTCATCAATTATGATTCCTAAATACTTTATTTTGCTTGTGGTAGCAATACCCGGACATGCACACTGGTTATTTGTGGGATCTTTACAATTGTGAGCATAGAGGTTAGGGTTAGTCCGAACTAGTTTCGATTTGCGCATGGAGAATTTAATAACAATAGTTTTTTCCGAGTTCAGGGTTAGTAGGTGATGTAGAAGCCAGCTACTTACAATATTAAAGCCTCGCTGCGCATATTCATAAACTTGCTCTACTGAGTTTGCAGAAAAAAGTAGGACAGTGTCATCAGCGTATGAATTTATTTTTCCAGAGTCGATTTTAAGATTGCAAAGATCATTTATATAAATTAAAAACAGCGTTGGACCTACAATATATCCCTGTGGGACCCCAAAAGAGGCATTATTAAGGTCAGAGCTCATGATATTGTCTATTTTTGTGCATTGCGTGCGGCCATCTAAGTAGTCTGCAAATAACTTGAGCTGCGTACCTCTAATTCCTAATAATTCAAGCTTGTGAAGCAGGATGGGAACGGAGACGGTATCGAAGGCTTTGGCAAGGTCTAGGAAGATTCCCAATGTCTGATTACCTTTGTCTAGTTCTTGCACTAAGTAGTCGGTCAATTCGTGTACGGCGTCGGCAGTTGATAGTTTCGACCTAAATCCAAACTGACTTGTAGACAAAATACCGTGGCTCTCTAAATATTGGACAAGCCTATTATTGATGATTTTTTCTAATATTTTTGACGTCGAAGGTAGAATAGAGATAGGTCTATAATTTGACACCTGGTCTTTACTACCAGATTTGTGTACAGGAACTACAATAGCTTTTTTCAGACATTTAGGGAATATACCTTCCGAAAGGCATTTTTGAAAAATGAAAGTAAGGGGAGGAACCAGGATGTGTCTGAATTGCTTGAGTATTTTATTAGATATACCATCCCAACCCGTTGCCGACTCATTTTTTAAGCACATAATTGTCCGTTCCACCTCTCGTTCATCAGTATTTAACAGCACAAATGAGTGTAATGTACTATTGTTGTTTGAAAAACTATTAGGGAGGGGTAAAGGCAGGTTTCGCTGGATTTTTACAGCTAAATTTCTTCCTATGTTTACAAAAAAGTCATTTGCGCAATTAGCAGATGTTAAAGGTGATGAGCAAACTCGTGACAAACTTGAACATGATTCACGTTGTTTTGCTGTGTATGTAACGTTTTTAATATACTTCCAGACTAGTTCACTGTTTGTTCCGGCCAATTCGAGTTGTTTTTTGTCGTAGTTAGATTTAACTTTTTTGAGCAAGTCATTACAAAAATTACGATATCTTTTGTACGATAATTGTAGTACAAAATTGTCCGGATTTGATTTAGCTTTAAGATGTAGTTTGTCTCTGTGTTTCATGCAACGGATAAGACCGGGTGTAATCCACGGTTTAATATTAAAATATTTCCTACTAACACGTAGGTTTACGGTATTACTCAATATTGCTTGCTGGACTTTTTGGATCAGGTATGACATGCTAGTGTTTACGTCAGCGGAATTGTAAACTGGGCCAAATTCAATGTTGTATAAATCACGTTCAAGTTTATTTACATTTAATTTAGACATTATAGGCGTGCGTGCTGTATATGGTAATTTACGAAATAATGAAAGTAGGGCAGCCCTATGATCTGTAATAGAGGAATTAGTAACCAAAGCTAGTGCTGGGAGATTAGATTTAAGCATGATATGGTCTAAACAGGAGCCGCTTTGGTGAGTGGGAAGCGTGTGCGCGGGAAGCAAGCCGTGAAACGAGCATAGGTTGAGGTAGCTCTGAGCTGCGGGGTCAGTGTTTTCTGGAAGAATGTTGATATTGATATCACCTATTAGAAAAATTTAAAAAAAAGAAAAAATTTAGAAAAATGATGATAAATTTCGTAACGTCTCGTCTAAAGAGTCAATAAATGTATTAATATTTCTAAAACAAGGCGGTCTATACAATGCCAGTATGGCAAAGTCTGTTCCGATTTTAATTAATAGTCGATTGCACTCTGATATGTTTGGCTCCTCAACACTAATTTCCAAATTACTTCTAGCATAAACAACTAGTCCATCGTTTTGGTTGTGGTTCAACTTGGTCACGTACATATCATAACCGGGCATGTTTGGCAAGTTGCATTGTTTATTTAACCAACACTCTGTCAGAACAATGACATCGCAGCTCATTCCAAGTCTTTGTAAAAAGACACTAAGGTTATCAAAATTTTTAAATATACATCTTATATTTTGCGTAAGTATGGTTAGCGGATGACGGGAAGAATCAATGTATTGCTTGCACTGTTCAACCTCGCAAAGAAAATAATCAGATACAGAGAAGTTATCTAGGTCAGAAATTAAATTATTACTCATAAGATCTAGACTAATAAGATTAAAAGGTCTACGAACGATTTAATGTAAGGTGGCGCTCTTAGGCGCCTTCATAATCTATAGAGTTAAGGTACCTCTTTTCGGCTATTTTCCTAGCTGGGCATTCGGCATTGCCAGTCTCATGGTCGCACGGCTTTTTAAAGTGCATACATGTTGCACATTTTGGTGAGTCGGCTACTTTAGTGCATTCCTTTATTGAGTGACCTACAACGCCGCAATGCCCACAGATGTTGACGTCCATCTTGCATGACTTCGCTGCATGACCGTACTGCTGACATTTGAAGCACCTCGTCACTAGGGTAAAGTCCCTGACGGGGCACGACGACCAGTTTACGAATACTCTATCGTTTGTGATTAGGGCCTTACGAATGGGTGCAGATACTTCAATTATATAGTTGCAGGTATCAGAGTTCTTCTTTCCCGATTTATGGCTCAACTTAGTAGAGGACAGAAATTTTTCCAGTGGCGTATCACGCATTTTATCGGCCAGGTTTTAGTGGTAAATGCACTTGAACACCTCCGCTTCCTCCATAGTTGCAGGGACACCGATGACTACAATTCTGGGCTTGCGTTTTTGCGGCTCATCCACCGTGAGGCCAGATGTTGTTAACTGCGTCGACTGTTTCAGTTTCAGGACGTCGTCTTTGGAGTCCGTGCTTATTACCACTCCGCCGTTCTTAACTTTGCGCAATCCTCTTACGTGCAGCTTCATTTCCTCAGGTCTGATTAACTGCTGGACAAGTGATTTAGTCTCCTCGCTCGATTTTTGCTTGTCAGTAGGATATATTGCCACCGAGCTAATGTTAGAGGGCTGAACGAATCTGGTATTTTTCTTAAGCAGGTCGGCAAAGGTAACAGGTTCCGGGGAAGGCTTTGTGGATTCCTCTATACACTGTTTAAGTTCCTGGATGCGCTGGGAAAGATCGTGTTTTTCCTGGAGAAAGCTGTACGAATGGTAGTTCTGGATAGCTTTCTGTTTCAGAGCCTGGTATTCGACAGCTAATTGGGATGTGAAATGACCCACTTTGCGGCATAAGGAATTCACTCTGTTTTTTTGATCCGAGTTTAACTTCCCTTCAGAGGAGATAGTGCACACTTCGTGCAGATGCTGCTCAATTGACTTCATCCAGGCCTGGAGGTCCCCTGTAGATATCATCTTCAGAGGAGCTTCTTCCTGTATTGAGGGCGCGGGCGCGGGCGCGAGCTGCGGAGTTGGCGTGGACGGAGGGCTACGGCACGTTAGCCCGCTCCGATTACTAAAAGGGCTGTTTTCATGAGACATCTTCCTTAGGTTTTAAAATAATTAGCACCACTTAACATTATTCGAGTTCACTAGTCAATTATAATTATTGCTAACGCCTAATAAACCGAACTAGGTCACAGTTATGCAGATGAATATTTATTTTTATTGAGAGACACGTCCGACGTGACTGACGGCGAAAGAACTATCCTAAAGATACAAAAAAGTTCTTTCAGCGTTTTAGAAAATTCTACCCCTAAGGGGGTTTATTAGGGGTGCAATGTTTGTATAAGGGATACATTATTTATTGAACTAGGGACTTGAAACTTGGTAGGTATTTTACTTATTAGGATAGAAAAAAAAGTATTTTCAGCGTTATATAAAATACCACCCCTAAGGGGGTAAAATAGGGGTGCCAAGTTCGTATTCAAAGCTACTGGGACTAGAAACTTAAAATTTACACCAGAACTTCATTTTATGACGTAGGCAAGGGATAAGACGGGATTTTTGAAAATTCTATCCCTAAGGGTGTTAAATAGGGGTGCAAAGTTTGTATAGGTGAAACATTATTTTTTGTACTAGAGACTTGAAACTTTGTAGGGATATTACTTATTAAGATACAAAAAAAGTTCTCTCAGCGTTTTAGAAAATTCCACCCCTAAGGAGATTAAATAAGGGTGCAAATTTTGTATTCAAAACTACTGGGACTAGGAACTTGAAAATTACATCAGAACTTTTTTTATGACGTAGGCAGGGGATAGAACAGGATTTTTGGAAATGCTGTCCCTAAGGGGGTGAAATGGGGGTCCAAAGTTTGTATGGGGGAACATTATTTATTGAACTGGAGACTTAAAACCTTGTAGGAGGATTACTTATTGATAACAAAAAGGTACTTTCGGCGTTTTATAAAATTTTACCCCTAAGGGGGTTAAATAGGGGTGCAAAGTTTGAATTAAAAACTACTGTGTCTAGAAACTTGAAATTTAAACCAGATTTTCCTTTTATGACATAGGCAAGGGATAAGACGGGATCTTTGGAAATTCTGTCCGTAAGGGTGTTAAATAGGGGTGCAAAGTTTGTATGGGAGAAACATTATTTTTTGTACTAGAGGCTTGAAACTTTGTAGGGATATTACTTATTAAGATACAAAAGAAAAACTTTCAGCGTTTTAAAAAATTTTACCCCTAAGGGGGTCAAATAGGGGTGCAATGTTTGTATGAGGTAAACATTATTTATTGAACTAGAGACTTGAAACTTTGTAGGAAGATTACTCACTAAGATACAAATAAAAATATCTTTAGCGTTTTTAAAATTCCACCACTAAGGAGATTAAATAGGGGTGCAAAGTTTGTATTCAAAACTACTGGGACTACAAACTTGAAATTTACACCAGAACTTCCTTTTATGACGTCGGCAAGGGATAAGACGGGACTTTTGGAAATCCTATCCCAAAGGGGGTTAAAAAGAGGTGCAAAGTTTGTATGGGAGAAATATGATTTTTTGTACTAGAGACTTGAAACTTTGTAGGGATATTACTTATAAAGATACAAAAAAGTTCTTTCAGCGTTTTCGAATATTCTACCCCAAAGGGGGTTTATTAGGGGTGCAATGTTTGTATAAGGGAAACATTATTTATTGAACTAGAGACTTGAAACTTGGTAGGTATTTTACTTATTAGGATACAAAAAAAAGCATTTTCAGCGTTATATAAAATTCCACCCCTAAGGGGGTGAAATAGGGGTGCAAAGTTTGAATTAAAAACTACTGTGTCTAGAAACTTGAAATTTAAACCAGATTTTCCTTTTATGACATAGGCAAGGGATAAGACGGGATTTTTGGAAATTCTATCCCTAAGGGGGTTAAGTAGGGGTGCAAAGTTTGTATGGGAGAAACATATTTTTTTGTACTAGAGACTTGAAACTTTGTAGGGATATTACTTATTAAGATACAAAAAAAGTTCTCTCAGCGTTTTAGAAAATTCCACCCCTAAGGAGATTAAATAAGGGTGCAAATTTTGTATTCAAAACTACTGGGACTAGGAACTTGAAAATTACATCAGAACTTTTTTTATGACGTAGGCAGGGGATAGAACAGGATTTTTGGAAATGCTGTCCCTAAGGGGGTGAAATGGGGGTCCAAAGTTTGTATGGGGGAACATTATTTATTGAACTGGAGACTTAAAACCTTGTAGGAGGATTACTTATTGATAACAAAAAGGTACTTTCGGCGTTTTATAAAATTTTACCCCTAAGGGGGTTAAATAGGGGTGCAAAGTTTGAATTAAAAACTACTGTGTCTAGAAACTTGAAATTTAAACCAGATTTTCCTTTTATGACATAGGCAAGGGATAAGACGGGATCTTTGGAAATTCTGTCCGTAAGGGTGTTAAATAGGGGTGCAAAGTTTGTATGGGAGAAACATTATTTTTTGTACTAGAGGCTTGAAACTTTGTAGGGATATTACTTATTAAGATACAAAAGAAAAACTTTCAGCGTTTTAAAAAATTTTACCCCTAAGGGGGTCAAATAGGGGTGCAATGTTTGTATGAGGTAAACATTATTTATTGAACTAGAGACTTGAAACTTTGTAGGAAGATTACTCACTAAGATACAAATAAAAATATCTTTAGCGTTTTTAAAATTCCACCACTAAGGAGATTAAATAGGGGTGCAAAGTTTGTATTCAAAACTACTGGGACTACAAACTTGAAATTTACACCAGAACTTCCTTTTATGACGTCGGCAAGGGATAAGACGGGACTTTTGGAAATCCTATCCCAAAGGGGGTTAAAAAGAGGTGCAAAGTTTGTATGGGAGAAATATGATTTTTTGTACTAGAGACTTGAAACTTTGTAGGGATATTACTTATAAAGATACAAAAAAGTTCTTTCAGCGTTTTCGAATATTCTACCCCAAAGGGGGTTTATTAGGGGTGCAATGTTTGTATAAGGGAAACATTATTTATTGAACTAGAGACTTGAAACTTGGTAGGTATTTTACTTATTAGGATACAAAAAAAAGCATTTTCAGCGTTATATAAAATTCCACCCCTAAGGGGGTGAAATAGGGGTGCAAAGTTTGAATTAAAAACTACTGTGTCTAGAAACTTGAAATTTAAACCAGATTTTCCTTTTATGACATAGGCAAGGGATAAGACGGGATTTTTGGAAATTCTATCCCTAAGGGGGTTAAGTAGGGGTGCAAAGTTTGTATGGGAGAAACATATTTTTTTGTACTAGAGACTTGAAACTTTGTAGGAATATTATTATTAAGATACAAAAAAGGACTTTCAGCGTTTTATAAAATTCTCCCCCTAAGGGGGTTAAATAGGGATGCAATGTTTGTGGAGGGGAAACATTATTTATTGAACTAGATACTTGAGACTTTGTAGGAAGATAACTTATTAGGATACAAAAAAAGTAATTTCAGGCTTTTATAAAATTCCACCGCTAAGAGGGTTAAATGAGGGTCCAAATTTTGTATAAGGGAAACTTATTTTTAGCTACTACGTACTTAAAACTTTGTGGACAGATTACTTATTCATTTACAAATAAAGTGCTTTCAGCGTTTTTGAAATAATTACACCTAAAGGTGTTAAAAAGGAGGTCCAAAGTTTGTATGGAGAAAAAAGGTTTGCTAGACAATTTTATTCGAGAATTCACAGGATAATTCCTAACGATAAATGAGTAAACAAGTGTTTCCGGTTTTTTGAGACTTCAACCCCTAAAAGGAGGCATGTGGTGACAAAATCTGAAAATCAACATCGGCATCTATTGTTTCTATGGTTTATCGGGTCGCTGATTACGAAAACAACAACGATTTTACATTCCAACGTGGCGTCTAAATATCAGTATGGGCGTTGTTATTACGGTTTTTTGGGACGTTAATAACGAAAATCACATAGATTTTGAAATGTAATGTTGTGGACATGAAAATTCATGAAAATATTTGTGCCAAATTGCAATTCAATAGGTCCAGTCTTTTTCGTAGCAAATCGGTTGTAACAGACGGACTGACACGACAGCCACACGTGATCCTATAAATAAGGGATCTATTTTTGCTTTTGAGATATGGAACGAGACCCGCATTATATAGGGTTATAGGTTTTAAAGTTTGTATTTGGTGCCATCTCGATCGTCAGCAATCGGTACCTAGGCGAGTGCGGGCGGCGCGGCGGGACGGGAGGGTAGGAGAAATTGGGAAAGTGCCTGCATCCGTAATAAGTACATTCAAGGTGCTGCACGAAGATCTGCTTACTTTTAATAAGTTAAGCATTTTGGCCGCCGTTAAATTAAAACAAATTTTTGGGTATTTATGTTAAATACTGGTTCGAAAAGCATGGAAAAAGATCTTAGGAAACAAGCCTATAGCAATGTCCAGGCCACAAATTTGACTTAACATTCGTCGAGATATTTTGGTATTTCAACATTAATGTTCATGAACATAAAGTAGCTTTTATTCCAGAGGACAGATTCTCATTAATCATGATCGTAAATTTAATAACAGAAATACGTACATACATACATACATTGACGCCTTTATTCCCAAAAGGGGCAGGCAGAGCACATGAACTTTATGTTCCAGCGCCACTTTTAGCATAAATGTGGGTATAAAAGATCGACAAAAAGTGATATTGCTTAGGTTGTTAGCCCATCACCCAGGACACACTTCAACCCTGCTCTCTTAATCGACTTTTACGACACACACGGGAAGAAAGAGGGTGGTGAAATTCTAACCCGCCACCACACGGGCATAAATATAATAGTAAATAAAAATTAATTTACCATAATGGGTTATGACGAAGGGTTATTAGTAGGGGAAGTTAGTAGTAGTAGGTTAGTAGGTGGCGTTGCAATTCAATAATTATTGGAAAATTACTTTTACTACGCGGGCGAAGCCGCGGGCAAAAGCTAGTTGGTTATAAACTGATTGCGACGAGGAAATGGTTCGTATATTTATTATACTTAGCTGAACAATAGCTGTAACCAATCATCACATGTACTCGAAATAAATATTGTGTGACAACCCTAGTGTTAGATTTCAAAAAAATTCACCACTGATAACGGAGTCTGGTTGTTAGAGATCCCGAGGGCTGTTTTGGCAGTGCAGTTCCTAAATCGTTAGTCTATTTATTTGAACATACATTATTATATGTTTATTTAAGAGACCACAGCACTGTTGACCCTCCATACAAACGCAATTTAGTTCTCATTTTAAAACGGCATAAGTACAGTCGCCATCAGATATATCGGAGCGGCCAAAGTGCTCACAAATATCTGAACGCGTCTCAAATGCCTCGACAACGACGTGTTCCGATATTTGTGAGCACTTCGGCCGCTTCGATATATCTGATGGCGACAATACTGGAATAATATGAAACTTTTTATACGCAATGGTATCCGCCATATCTGTGTATGAAAAACAATGATATCGAAAGTAAAGATACGCCTGTCCGAACAATATTCGCTTGACATACTGTGACACACTGTGACAGCTGAAGACTAAGGCACGGTGGCCCGCAATCGCCCGTGTTGGCCACCGCATTGGACGAATTACTCGTGCGCGTTGGGCTTATCTTTAGGAAGTAATATATAGGTAAGTATAGCTATCTATGATGAAAAACGTTTCGTTCAAATAAGGATAAATGGCGAATTTTATGCAACACGGCATTTTCTACCAGTCAACCATATCGCAATACAAAAATGTCCTACGGTGGTTGCAGATCATATCAAAAGTGCCCTAAACCCACGATGCATCATAAATTGCGCAAGTTTTATAAACAAGAGCAACTGCAGGTAAATTGCGAGATAAAGTGCACATAGCACGCGGGCATCTTGCGCAAAAGTGATACATTACTGCACTGCGGCGGTAGGCTTAATCCTTCATTATTTACACTTATACCGTATTTAATGCCTTTTTACTTTAAATAATGCAGTTGGCTTACGCTGATAGTGATAGACAATGCCTTATGGCATTAAGGACTTTTGGACGATTAAATTTATCTTTGTGCAATAAAGATTTAAATAGGTAGGTAATATATTACCTACACGCTCTACCGCGGTGCCAATTGCTCAGTATTAATCCTTGATTATTTGCAATGATACCTGATTATTTAAGACTTTTCAAGAGAAACACAATGCACTAACATCTATAGAACATTTCGATGATGTAACAACTCATGGTTACTGCAGGAAGGCGGACCCCGGCTTCTATTAAAGCTATTAGAGAGATCCATCTAAAACACGAAGGAATTTAGACAGCTTTGACCGTTATTTACAAGTTGAAGGAGATAGCATAATACCCACCGCATCCCACCATTCATTCATATTACTTAACATACTTCTCTTAGCTAACATGTGTTCTGTCCCATTCCTACGAACACAAACCTCGAAGTGACAGCACTGATAAAACAAACGAATTTTAACGTCATTTTAGATAAAATAGATTAAACGTTTATAAATAAGGCCATAAGTGTTTACCCCGAAGGCCGCAGGTCTCTCTAATCTCGCGTGGCCGGAATTACGACACGTCAGCGCCACGAGACGCCGACCCGTTTGTTTTAAGGCTTCTGTCACGAGGACGCTATTCTGGGATACCGTAGACATTATAAAACCATAAACTAAATCGCAAAAAAATAAATTCATTGTCATTTGTTAAGGCGCCGTGGGTTCAGCGAAGTCAAGCGAACAGTGTTTTTGAAACAATATAATGCGTCTGTTTTTAATAATATGGTTTTAAAAAAATACGAATCTTGAGGCTTTTCTGCAGGAAAATCAGTGTTTAGAAACATGATTAAGCAATTTTCGCTCGACAGAAAAAAAACACGAACATAGGTCTAAAAGGGATTAAAATACATTTAAAATATTTGTTACAAATTATGCACAAAAGCTAAATATACTAAAATGGCTTTCAAAAATCGGCAATATCATGTTTGAGAGCAATTAGTGATTACATTTTTATTTATTTGAACGGCCAGTAAAATAAAATTAAAAAACATGATATCCGCGCTTCCGAGCACGCACTTCCATCTCGCTCACGCTTATGCTTAATGAGAGGGAGAGAAGACCATGAACCTACGGCGCCTTAACTTATCATATCTATCCTATTCCTTGTTGCTAAGGCTCGTGATTCACACTGTTTCAACTGTTTGTTGATTAGAGTTTGTCCCTTGTGTTTCTCCTTTGCATCGCGGAGTGCATCGTAAATTTTGTGGCATTCCAGCTTGTGCTGGGGCGCTAGGATATTTTGGAATGTGCGGAACATGGCACAGAATATCCACCTGCATTAGCATGCGATGAGATTTTTTGTCGATGGACGGATTGGCAATTTTGTCGTGGTTAAGATCACCGGCCACTGACCTCGGTATCACGAGGGTCTCAATTTACGCCTGTAGCTGTATTATATACGGTGTATACTAGCTTCCGCGCGCGACTTCGTCTGCATGGTACCGGGATAACAACAATTCTTTGTTTTAATTCAAGCTATCCTTGTGTTAATTTCATCCAAATCGGTTGAGCCGTTTAAGCGTCATTGAGTAACGAACATCCAAAAATCCATTTATAATATTAGTTAGTGGCATGACACCGAAAAACCGAACCTACCTATGTTTCATTATCACTGCAAGTGATTTATCGCAGGTCTCCAGAATAACCGCCGCCATAAAAATCACTTACTTATATTAACGAGGGTAAAATTATAAGTCAAAACTGGATCCGCGCCGCTCTTGACGACTTACCGCCAAACTAATGGCTCTTTCACCACTTTGATGTCAATATGTTACTGATTTAGAGTTCCAAACTCGATTTATTTCAGTATTTATCAAAATTAAATTGATTGGGTCAATAGTAATCGTTTTTGACACACTTCTTACTTTATTGATTGCATTCAAATACATTATATAATATGGTACAGATGGTGCACTCATCCGTTAGCATTTTCTTTAAATTAAATTCACACAAAAATCTTTACAGGGTACAATCCTAATTCGACAGTGTTGATTATTCAACGTCCTTGTTCCTTTCTTCCCGTGGGTGTCGTAAAAGTCGACCAAGGGAGTAGAGTTGAAGTATGTCGTGGGTGATGGGCTAGCCAGCAACCTATCACTGTGATATCATAATATATACCCACATTTTAATAAAAGTGGGGCTGGGCTGGGACATAAGTTTTATGTATTCTGCCTACCCCTTTTGGGGTAATTATGTACGTATGATTTTTCAAACATGTTGGCTTGATAATACGCACTATAACTAGGTACGCACTTATTTAAGTCGAACGTTAAATCTTCCTTCCGGAATGGTTGAGATTATTCAATGTGGCTGACTTTTTACATAACTTCCATTGGAATTGGAATCTTCTACCTAGGACAATAGAGTTGCTTTTTGCATGGACTCCTTTGATGCAATTCGGCCAACTCATATAATCTCAAATAGGTATAAAAAAATGTTTTAATGACCGCACCTTGCACCGGATACTTAATAGCCGTTAGTCGCAAGTTGACCAAGTCGGCCAAGCTCACCCATGTCATGGGGCCTGCCGGTTACATATCATAAAGTCGAAAATTGTAATGTCGATTATTAATACCCCGAAAACGTTTCCCATTTTATTAATTAGCCTAAATTTTGTTTGCCCGAAAGTACGTTTCCCTGTTCATTACTTTCCCCCCTTCTCAGTTCGCTGCAATTTTATTTCGCTTATGATTCGAATCAACGCTTGTAAAAATTCCGAAGTATCATTTGCCAACAAGTTTTTAGTACCGAAAAGTATTAAGTCCGAAATGTTAATATCCCGCTATATCAAAAAATCAAAATTGTAGCATGTAACCTAACCTAACCGCCAGCGTGTCGACGTCACCCCGCTTCGCGGGGTGCCTACTTTCGCTCTAAGGGACACAAGTGAACCCTAACCTAACCTACAAATAATACCATTGACGATCATTTGTTGTTTTTTTAGTGTGGGGGCTAGCCCCGAGCCCTTTATGGGCTTTTTAAGAACTTGTGCAGCACTCGAGTTGCTTAAATGTTTTGACCTAATCTAATCCCCTTTTCTATCAATTGTTTATTTTGTAAGGTCACAGTTTTAAATCTAACCTAACCCAACTTATTAGCGAAAGTTTATTAAAGTATCGCAATCACAATATTAAAGGGCGCATCTGTAGGGTTTTTAGCATATCTAAATGTTTTTTAATCGTTGCAGTAAAATGAAATTAGGGAAAATGATATTTCGATTTTAGGTAGCATCGGAAATATAAAAAGGTGGTTAACAATTCGGTTGTAAAATAATAAAGTTGGCAATCGTTCTTCTGGTTATTGAGTTTTGGGAAAACGATAATGTGGGAAAACAAACAAGCGACATTTCATAAGTATGGTGAACGAAGTATATGGATTATGAGAATTCGGTTTACCGTTTTCGGACAAGTGAAAATCGGACAAAGGATTTTCGAAACTTCGATAGGTTACCGGGCCTGCCGTCTACAACAACCTACCTGACAGCATCACCAGCGCCCAAACCTTGGCCATTTTTAAATGTCGCCTCAAACGCTGGCTTGTTGAGCACCCGTTCTATGATTACAACGAATTCTTAGATTTCCACAAAAAGGAAGTCATAATATAATCTATATTTTAGAACTTATTATTAATTACTATTATTAATGCCACGACCTGTGTTATGTCATATTGATGTGTATATTGTTATTATTATTATTTTTACGACATACGTAAATATGTTCAACAATTATAACGTGTAAATTGGCTTTACGAATAAAATACTTATGACTTATGACTTAATGCACAAGTGCTCTAAATATAACCTTTTTTACAACAATGCACCATAAACAAAGGTCAATAACAGGCCTTGTGCCAGCCTTGTTTACATTCCTCACACTTATTTTAATCTGAATTAAGTGTACAACAATGTCAGAACAATTATAATCACAATAAGAATTTCAGAAGCAGTGTTAATATCGCCATTACCAAAAACAGTAGGTAATTTCGTGGTTAATTATGTTTAAAGATCTCAATTGCATCAGGGCCTGCATTCTGTAGTATAAGACTACATAAAAAAATGGTGAAGGATACGTATTAAATACTTCTTGAAATGCTGACCCTGCAACGACGTGTTATCACTGGCTAAATAAATAATAAAATCAACAAATAATAAGAGATAATGTTACTACCAAACTAAAGGAAAATTTGTCCTATAGGTATAAGGATACCTACACATCATTTTTAGTCACATTCAAATTGGGCTTACCTCTTACGCAGCGTCATTTATCCGAGGACGTGTGTTACGCAGTAGGTACCTATTAATCACTGGAGACACAAAACCTGATTCCTTTATACAGCTGAAATTATCTTTATACGAAAATAGATGAATATGGACGTACGAAAGCAATTACGAAAGAGTATTGCAGATTAAGATAATAATAATAATAAAAAAATCCCGCACTACTCACAATATCAAATATATTTTTATTATATAACTAGCTTTTGCCCGCGGCTTCGCCCGCGTAGTAAAAGTAATTTTCCAATAATTATTGAATTGCTACGCCGCCTTCTAACCTACTACTACTAACTTCCCCTACTAATAACCATTCGTCATAACCCATTATGGTAAATTAATTTTTATTTACTATTATATTTCACCACCCTCTTTCTTCCCATGTGTGTCGTAAAAGTCGATTAAGAGAGCAGGGTTGAAGTGTGTCCTGGGTGATGGGCTAACAACCTAAGCAATATCACTTTTTTTCGATCTTTTATACCCACATTTATGCTAAAAGTGGCGCTGGAACATAAAGTTCATGTGCTCTGCCTGCCCCTTTTGGGAATGAAGGCGTCAATGTATGTATGTATGTACGTATTTCTGTTATTAAATTTACAATCATGATTATTGAGAATATGTCCTCTGGAATAAAAGCTACTTTATGTTCATGAACATTAATGTTGAAATGAAATACCAAAATATCTCCACGAATGTTAAGTCAAATTTGTGGCCTGGACATTGCTATAGGCTTGTTTCCTAAGATTTTTTTCCATGCTTTTCGAACCAGTATTTAACATAAATACCCAAAAATTTGTTTTAATTTAACGGCGGCCAAAATGCTTAACTTATTAAAAGTAAGCAGATCTTCGTGCAGCACCTTGAATGTACTTATTACGGATGCAGGCACTTTCCCAATGTCTCCTACCCTCCCGTCCCGCCGCGCCGCCCGCACTCGCCTAGGTACCGATTGCTGACGATCGAGATGGCACCAAATACAAACTTTAAAACCTATAACCCTATATAATGCGGGTCTCGTTCCATACCTCAAAAGCAAAAATAGAACCCTTATTTGGGTCATTGTCATAACCCAAAAAAAAACTGTTCATACGAATCATATAGGACACTTTTAATAATTGCGTTTTAATTTTACATCATAATAATAAAGTAAACGAAAGGCATTAGAATATAGTGTAACGGATTTACTATAAATTTATTTATTTATTTTTTATACCACCACAATGTAACCGAATTGTCCACTTCGGTGGACTGTTCGGAATCTACCTTTTAATAGATTGTAGCATTTAAAAAATAGGTCTTCGTTATTATTTAATAAAAATGGTTTATTTTCCTATCCTACGTATGTTTTCCATTTAAAGTTAAAAGTATTAAAAAATTAAATAGAAATTAATCACACTTTTTGCATCATTGAATCTTGTCACAACATTTTTTGTCTTTCCGGTGGACATTACTTTCGATACTGACTAAAATCAAGTAAATGTCAAATGATGGAACGGAACGTAAAATTGAACGCATCCAATATTGCGCTATCCCTGTCAGCGGCCATTTTGCCGTGACTCGTGCGCAGAAGACGTTGCTGTTGTGTTAAGAAAAATATTTAGTGGTGTCAAAGTTGAGTTGTCTTTCCGGTTACTGCTGTATTTTGGTAAGTAAATCACAATAAAATCATCAAACATTCTTAATAACTAGTTAAACAATGAAACTTTATTGATACACCTTGGCTCTTGACATAACCTATAATCGGCGCATGGTGTGAATGATTTTGCGAAAAAAGTCCATTCGGTGGACATCTTTTTGGTGGAATTTTGGTCCACCGAAACGACAGATGTCCACCGAGCGGAATGTTTTCTTGAATGTGGATTACTTCGTTTTTATAACTTATAAAACTGCTTCTGGTTACTGGTTTTTCTTATTAGTCAAGGACTAATTACCTATTTTAGTTTCGTTTTCGCTTTATTTTTATGAGTAAATATGTTTCAAAACACCACTTCCTTCCCACCTCTGTACACCATGTCGACTTGTCCATAGCTACATATTCTTATTGGTTGGTACCTGTAATGCATTTTTACGGCATGGGACATCATATATTTTCATAAGCCCGTCCGTTTCCCTTATGCAAAACTTTTTACTTACAAAATATCCTGCTCTTTCTTTGCACAGCTTTACCTTTGTTTCGTTTGTGTGCATTGCTTGTTGTTATTTTTCAAGGAATGGCGAAAACGAGAAGTAAACTAACCGATAACCAGAAAAAAAAACGACGCCGTGAGCAAAAAACACTAAGTATGAGGAAGGCGCGTGAAAAACTTAAACAGGATCCAGAAGCCTTGGAAGAAAAGCGAGAACAACACAGAGAATATTATCATCGGAAGAAAGCCGAAGGGAAAATAAAAACTGTAGAAGATTTACCAGATGTGCAAAAAAAGCTTTTGAGGAAGAAATGGAGAGAGGATGCAAGACGACGAAGAGAAAAAGTCAAGATACAAAAAGAAGCTGAAAAATACATTGCACGTGAAACACCACCCTCGAGTCCAGTAACTTCAGTATCATCAAGAGCTGAAATGGGTGCACGTCTTGCAGTAAGAAACAGAAGAAGGTTGAAAGTAGAGAATAATTTACTGAAAAACAAGTTGATGAATTTAGAATGTAAACTTACTAAGTACAGAATGCGATTACACAGATTACAGAAAAAGAAACGAAAGGATGCAAAGAAAACACAAAAGAAGAAAATCAATGAAGGTTCTATGAAACAAAAGGAATTAAGAGATAATATACAGCAATATTTGCTTAGCGATGAATCAAGTCGTCTTACATCTGGCAAAAAAGAGACAATAACACGCAATAAACAAAAGAAACAAATCAGATTTCTCAACGACTCCCTTATAAATCTGCACAAAAAATACATGATTCAGACAGGCAAAACCGTATCTTACAAAACGTTTTGAGGCACAGACCATTTTGGGTATTAGATCCTAAAACTGCAGCACGCCAGACTTGTTTGTGTGTCACTCATACTAACATGGATTATGTTGTAAAGGCACTTAGAAACGCGCGAGTAACTAATGAAAATACTGCTATGGCCATAAGCAAGTCGATTTGTTGCACAAACATGACTGAAAGTTGTCTCGAAAGAACATGCACTGAATGTAAACAAAAGAAAATTGTTTTCAATAACTACAACCCTAAAGACACAATAAAATACGAACGCTGGGTCACTAAAAAGGTATGTGAAACAGTCAAGGGACAAAATAAAATGTGTCAGAAGACTGTTAAAGAAACAGTCTACACATCCAAACGGCAATTAGTAAACCATTTGCTGGAAAATATACAACGTTTTATGCAACATACTTGCAATGTACATCAACATGCTAGTGTCAAAAATATTAAAGTCGCCATGTCTGAGAACGAGGGTTTACTGCATGTTGACTTCTCAGAAAATTATAATTGCAAGTATGCCACTGAGATACAATCAGCACATTTCGGTGGTTCAAAACCTCAGTTGTCACTGCATACAAGCGTTTTTTATTATGTGGACGTTACTACGGAGGAGAATCGACTCGTCGCAAAGTCATTTTGTACCGTGAGTGAGAATAGGAATCACGATCCTATTTACATTTGTATTCATTTGAAGCCTATTATAGCCGCAATGAAAACCCTTGTTCCAAATTTGAATCGGATGCATATTTTGAGTGATGGACCTTCAACTCAGTACAGAAACAAGACGATGTTTCACCTAATTGCTGCTTACTTGAGCGAGGAAATTAACGTAGATGACATAATCTGGCATTACAGTGAGAGTGGGCACGGCAAAGGAGCCCCTGATGGCGTGGGTGGTTGTCTTAAGCGTACGGCTGATAAGCACGTCGCTCAAGGAAACGATGTCCATGATTTGGATGCCTTCATGGAATGTGTTCTTCAAAACTGTAAAAGTATTGAAGTCATTAGAGTAGATGACACGCATGTGGAGTCTATTGAGAGTAACATAAAAAATTGCAATATTACGCCGTTTCGTGAAACCATGAAAGTCCATCAGGTTACTTGGAGTCGCCGTAAACCAACGGTTCTTCAGTTTCGTAGGTTGAGTTGTATGAAATGTAGTCCAGAAAATTCTTGTATACATTACGGTTTAGGTTGCAAGAAACTTGATATAGCACTATGTCCCAGACCACTCCAAAATAATGTTACAACTCTATCAAGCCCAGTCCTGTCGACTCCTCTGCAAAATCCTACTCGGAACGACACACCAGCTTCTGCCGAGAAGATGAATTCACAGAGTCCAAACTTGACTCTTATGCACAGTCCAGTGGCAAGCCGATGGTCCAGTCCAATTGCGAGTGGCTTGATGCAGCAACCATTGAAAGTTGGCGAGCGCAGTCCATTACTGCTGATTGGGGGTAATGTCCATAAGCGCATACAATTTTCGGACGTATATTCTGACAGCTCAGATACGTCAACGTCAAAACAAGAGGAGCCACCAATCCTCACTTCCATGAGTGAACAACGCTTCTGGTCTTCTGACGACGAAGACATATTTTGACCACCGAAATGAATTGTCTTTTCGGTAGACAGACACAAAACATTTTTTATTCACTTTTTGAATGCTTTTAAGTGACTGATTTGTGTGTGATGTGACGATAGCATTAACGTTAGTTTTGTTTAAGATGTTTATCACTTTTCGTTTTGTTTTTTTTCATTAATTAATATTTTAGTCCACTCGGTGGACATATTAGTATTTTCGGTGGAACAGATATTTTGTTATTTTCTTATAAATCGCCTTTTTCGAATTATTGATCTCAGACTGATACTCACTTTTGTTCTAATGTAAAGTAAAAGTCATAATATACCTTTAATTTTTAAAAATCTCGTATTTCATTTTTTTGCAAAAAAAAACCCCAGGCTTGACAATGACCCATTTATAGGATCACGTGTGGCTGTCTGTCAGTCCGTCTGTTACAACCGATTTGCTACGAAAAAAACTGGACCGATTGAATTGCAATTTGGCACAAATATTTTCATGAATTTTCATGTCCACAACATTACATTTCAAAATCTATGTGATTTTCGTTATTAACGTCACAAAAAACCGTAATAACAACGCCCATATTGATATTTCGACGCCACGTTGGAATGTAAAATCGTTGTTCTTTTCCTAATCAGCGACCCGATAAACCATAGAAACAATAGATGCCGATGTTGATTTTCAGATTTTGTCACCACATGTCTCCTTTTAGGGGTTGCATTCTCAAAAAACCGGAAACACTTGTTTATCGTTAGGAATTATCCTGTGAATTCTCGAATAAAATTGTCTAACTAATCTTTTTTCTCCATACAAACTTTGGACCTCCTTTTTAACCCCTCCTTTAGGTGTCATTATTTCAAAAACGCTGAAAGCACTTTATTTGTAAATGAATAAGTAATCTGTCCACAAAGTTTAAAGTACGTGGTAGTTAAAAATAAGTTTCCCTTATACAAAATTTGGACCCTCATTTAACCCTCTTAGCGGTGGAATTTTATAAAACGCTGAAATTACTTTTTTTGTATCCTAATAAGTTATCTTCCTACAAAGTCTCAAGTCTCTAGCTCAATAAATAATGTTTCCCCTCCACAAACATTGCATCCCTATTTAAACCCATTAGGGGAAGAATTTTATAAAACGCTGAAAGTACTTTTTTGTATCTTAATAATAATATTCCTACAAAGTTTCAAGTCTCTAGTACAAAAAAATATGTTTCTCCCATACAAACTTTGCACCCCTACTTAACCCCCTTAGGGATAGAATTTCCAAAAATCCCGTCTTATCCCTTGCCTACGTCATAAAACGAAGTTCTGGTGTAAATTTCAAGTTTCTAGTCCCAGTAGCTTTAAATACGAACTTTGCACCCCTATTTTACCCCCTTAGGGGTGGAATTTTATATAACGCTGAAAATACTTTTTTTTGTATCCTAATAAGTAAAATACCTACCAAGTTTCAAGTCTCTAGTTCAATAAATAATGTTTCCCTTATACAAACATTGCACCCCTAATAAACCCCCTTAGGGGTAGAATTTTCTAAAACGCTGAAAGAACTTTTTTTGTATCTTTATAATTAATATCCCTACAAAGTTTCAAGTCTCTAGTACGAAAAAACATATTTCTCCCATACAAACTTTGCACCCCTTTTTACCCCCCTTTGGGATAGGATTTCCAAAAGTCCCGTCTTATCCCTTGCCTACGTCATAAAAGGAAGGTCTGGTGTAAATTTCAAGTTTGTAGTCCCAGTAGTTTTGAATACAAACTTTGCACCCCTATTTAATCTCCTTAGGGGTGGAATTTTAAAAACGCTAAAGATATTTTTATTTGTATCCTAATAAGTAATCTTCCTACAAAGTTTCAAGTCTCTAGTTCAATAAATAATGTTTACCTCATACAATCATTGCACCCCTATTTGACCCCCTTAGGGTTAGAATTTTCTAAAAAGCTGAAAGAGCTTTTTTTGTATCTTAATAAGTAATATCCCTACAAAGTTTCAAGTCTCTAGTACAAAAAATAATGTTTCTCCCATACAAACTTTGCACCCCTATTTAACACCCTTAGGGACAGAATTTCCAAAAATCCCCTCTTATCCCTTGCCTATGTCATAAAAGGAAAATTTGGTGTACATTTCAAGTTTCTAGACACAGTAGTTTTTAATTCAAACTTTGCACCCCTATTTAACCCCCTTAGGGGTAGAATTTTATAAAACGCCGAAAGTACCTTTTTGGTATCAATAAGTAATCCTCCTACAAAGTTTTAAGTCTCCAGTTCAATAAATAATGTTCCCCCATACAAACTTTGGACCCCCATTTCACCCCCTTAGGGATAGCATTTCCAAAAATCCTGTTCTATCCCCAGCCTACGTCATAAAAAGAAGTTATGGTGTAATTTTCAAGTTCCTAGTCCCAGTCGTTTTGAATACAAAATTTGCACCCCTATTTAATCACCTTAGGGGTGGAATTTTCTAAAACGCTTAAAAGAACTTTTTTTGTATCTTAATACGTAATATCCCTACAAAGTTTCAAGTCTCTAGTACAAAAAATAATGTTTCACCCATACAAACTTTGCACCCCAATTTAACACCCTTAGGGATAGAATTTTCAAATATCCCGTCTTATCCCTTGCCTACGTCATAAAATGAAGTTCTGGTGTAAATTTCAAGTTTCTAGTCCCAGTAGCTTTGAATACGAACTTTGCACCCCTATTTTACCCCCTTAGGGGTGGAATTTTATATAACGCTGAAAATACTTTTTTTTCTATCCTAATAAGTAAAATACCTACCAAGTTTCAAGTCTCTAGTTCAATAAATAATGTTTCCCTTATACAAACATTGCACCCCTAATAAACCCCCTTAGGGGTAGAATTTTCTAAAACGCTGAAAGAACTTTTTTTGTATCTTTATTAATATCCCTACAAAGTTTCAAGTCTCTAGTACAAAAAAACATATTCCTCCCATACAAACTTTGCACCCCTATTTAACACCCTTAGGGATAGAATTTCCAAAAATCCCGTCTTATCCCTTGCCTACGTCATAAAAGGAAGGTCTGGTGTGAATTTCAAGTTTGTAAGCCCAGTAGTTTTGAATACAAACTTTGCACCCCTATTTAACCCCCTTAGGGGTGAAATTTTGTAAAACGCTGAAAGTGTTTTATTTGTATCTTAATAAGTAATTTTCCTACAAAGTTTTAAGTCTGTAGTTCAAAAAATAATGCTTCCCCCATACAAACTTTGGACCCCCGTTTTACCCCCTTAGGGGGTGAGTTTTGAAAAATCCTTTCTTAGTGCTCCCCTACACCTTATAAGGAACCTACGTACCAAATTTGGAATCCGTAGACCCAGCGGTTTGGGCTGTGCGTTGATATGTCAGTCAGTCAGTCAGTCAGTCAGTCAGTCAGTCAGTCAGTCAGTCAGTCAGTCAGTCAGTCAGTCAGTCAGTCAGTCAGTCAGTCAGTCAGTCAGTCAGCTTCTTCTTTTATATATTTAGATTATATTCATTCGACATTTCACATTAGTTTATTTAGTTTGGCGGAATGACAGTTATGTTTTTTTTACAAACTGACAAGACATTTATGACTTATTTCTGTCCGTAGAGGCCTACCGACCTACATATATTAGGTTTTGAACGTTCATAAGGTTTATATCAAACAGAACTTAGATCATCACCAATATAGTAGGACAACCAGAGTATATCTTTGGGCACTGCCCCTCCTTCTAATAATGGCAGATATACCAACCCAAGATAAAACCACTGCACTTATAAAAAACTCGTTCCAGCGTTCCTTCTACCGCGCACATAAATAGGAAGCACAGATGATGTCATATCATGAAGTATTCCCAAGACTCAAGATTTGAAGTTTCATTTCCAACGGCACTTCCTGTGTATGGCTGACAAGAACAAAAAGATTTGACGGCTATATATTCGAATTGGGCCGACCGTGGGAAGGCCCTCCGAAATGCACTGATAACCTAGAGAAGGCTCTTGGCTACTGTATAATTGTATGGTGTGGGAAGGTCCTCCGCGACTAGAACGAAGGTCACCAGAGTCCGTTGGATTCCGCAATTATTCTCCAGAAGACCCAAAGGCTTAATGTTCAGTGGGACAAAAAGTATGGTGAGAGGTATTGGATAGTTCGTTCAAAAATATTAAGAATTCAGCTAACCTAATCGCACCATTTGCTTGGCGCGTGCATATTGATGTATGTAACAAATACAGACCCCAACACTGCGCGTGGCCCGACGCTAACTCGGCCGGTTTTTATGAGTAAGTATATGCTCCTAATCCACATAGGTAGTAAAACTAAAGCGTAGGTTGAGTCTGGGTCGATTTGTGTAACATAGTTCCCCTAAGTATCAGTACCTAATACCTACTGTTGTGAAACACAAAAAAAAAAACCGGCCAAGTGCGAGTCGGACTCGCGCACCGAGGGTTCCGTACAAACCATAACAAGCAAAAGTTGTAGTATGTTTATTACTAAATGATAAATGAAAATGGAATCCGTAACATTACAATGTGCGAAGCTGGGGGAGCATAAATTTAAACAAGGTCTCTTTATCAATTTAGTAATCCTAAAAAAAAAAAAAATATTAAGAACCACATCATTTATCTCTCACTTATAATAAATCTCTAAATTAAAAAAAGAATCAGCCAGTATCAAACTAACCATTTTTGTGTCCCGAATGATCTCGGCTTCCCGTGAACGGAAATACTTTAAACTTTTTTTACAAGTACATTACTATTCTAGCTAGGACTTAGGATAGTTTTTATCCGACTGCGATGGTTAATACATTTTCGGAAACATTTGAATCTCATTAAATTATTCATTTCTTCTGCTTGAAATCGTAGCCGCCATATCTGTCAACTGTCAGTGGCGTCAAAATGGCGGCCTTGCCTTAACTATCCAACAGTACCTAATAATTTCGATCCGGTGTTGTGATAGACCTTCACAATACGCATATTAAATTCTAAAGCATAAAAAATAATCGATTCCGATATGGAAACTTATATGCGCTAAATTCGTATTGAGGCGTAATTTCAACAAATGGTTCAACCAACAAAATAACGTCAAACGTCAAAAGTCTGACCGACTTCCTTTTTTTTATGGCATGGAATATTTAGCACTGTCATCGGCTCATCGCGTTCAGCCATGAAGTTTATTTGAGTTTCTGCAAGATTACACGCGGAGTATTTTGTCACGATACGATACTGCACGGCTATCACAAGACGGCGCGCGAGCTCTCTCGATTTTTCTCGCACTATACGTCTCTTTCTAAGTTGTCTAATAAGAGAGTGACGGATAGTTCGAGAAAAATCGAGAGAGCTTGCGCGCCGTCTTGTGATAGCCATTCTGATTTGTCAGTATTTATATTTATCAGCAATAAACGTATGTATTCAATCAGTACAGAACGGGCCTTTTATAAACATTAATTATCAACCGCGTTTGTATTAAGGCGGTATTATAACTTCGTACTAGCGTTCGCCTTCAAGTTGACATGCAGCCAATATAGAGACACAGAAATTGGCCAACATACAGGAAAATACTTTTATAATGAAGCACAACACACATTTAATTAAGTTGGCAATAGCGGGAACATACATAAGATTTGGCAGAATGTGATCTGAAACATTGCAATAAGTATGAAAAATAATAATATCGGAGTGACTCAAGATCATTTCGGCCATCACGTTTTTATTTATTTAATATTAAGTGTTAAAAATATGTACAGAAGAAGATCAATAAACATTTAATGCTGCAGCCTGTGTCCTACCTGTTGGATCTATTGTCACAAACATCTACTAAACTTTTCCCCCGGTATTCATAAAATTTAAAATACCTATGTTAAATAAAACGAGTTTTGTCCTTTTCCTACTAATTTAAAAATCAGAGTGACAGTTAAAGACGAACGAATCTTAAAGGCATTTCAACTAAAATGGGTTTATTCCACGTTTTACTTGATAGGCTAAATGAGAACTGCATGTGTCCTATGTCCAATTGAAGAAATGCGTTAACTCCCGCCACATTACCATGCAAACGAAGTCACAGGTACAGCTAGTTTTATAATAAAACTGAAATACCTGAAATACCTACACTAGATTTGCAGCAGCCTGGCAAAACTTCTTTTATCAAAGTGGTTTATTTACAAAGTTTTTAGTCACTATCTTTTTATAAATCCGGTTCAAAATACTAATTAACTGTTAAATTTGAAAAAAATTAACCAGACCTGTAAAATGTTGACTGAAAAAGGTATGAATAGTACCACATTGAAAACTGAAGTTTGAAAAAACGTTATCTATAGTTGTACTATTTCGTGTAGTGCTAGTGCTTATTAACGGAAACATGTTTAGGGATGAAAAATATATGGAAATTCCATTTTGGGGATTCATTCTAAAATCGATATTGAAGTCTCCGACAACAATCAAACGGGAACACGGGGTATAGCCCCTTTGGGGTTGCTGCCGTATATTGTTGTATTTATGCATTCAATTGCAACATTAATTTGACATTGTGGTGACCTATATTATATATATAGACACAGTTATCACTCTGCCTGACATCAAACATTTCAAAATGCAAGCATTCACAATGGCCGTTTGCAGCACCTGGGTTATTAAAAAAAAATATATCTTGTACATGATGCATCTGGGATGGCATCCTTTAGATTGCGACGTACATAAGCGATAGATCCCCAACCTGGATTTGCTTTAGATATAGCTGGACTTTCTACTCTGCACACCTCATAAAAACCATCAAGTTTAAAAGTGTCTCTACTATATCCCAGTTTTAAATTATGCGACTTATATTGCTATTTCTTATGATTGCGTTGACATAAAAGTTTCGTTTTGCTACAGCTGAAAGGTATTATAGACCTGAGTATTTGATATGAATTTCAATTAAATACCTCTACGCGTTTACGAGGAAAAAGGTAGTAAGTTTAAAATTTATAAAAATATATCTGTATGATTTTACTATAAATGTCTACTTTTCGTAATTTTTCCATTGTCTGTGCTATATGAAGTTTCTTCGTGCCAAGTTTCAAGTTTCTGTGTTAACGGGAAGTACCCTTTAGGTTTTGAGTTTCTTGCGAGTACCCAATTTCAAAATATGCTACTTAATTTGCTATTTCTTTGGATTCCGTTGACATAAAAGTTTGGGTTTGCTACATCTGAAAGGTCCTATAGACATGACTTATTTGACATGAATTTCAATTTAAAATCTCAACACGTTTACGAGGAAAAAGGAATAAGTTAAAAAAAAAAAAAATCATTTTATTGTATGATTTTACTTAAAATGTCTACTTTTCTTAATTTTTCCATTGTCTGTGCTATATGAAGTTTCTTCGTGCCAAGTTTCAAGTTTCTGTGTTAACGGGAAGTACCCTTTAGGTTTTGAGTTTCTTGCGAGTACCCAATTTCAAAATATGCGACTTAATTTGCTATTTCTTTTAATTGCGTTGACATAAAAGTTTGGGTTTGCTACATCTGAAAGGTCCTATAGACATGACTTATTTGACATGAATTTCAATTTAAAATCTCAACACGTTTACGTGGAAAAAGGAATAAGTTTAAAATTTTTAAAATCATTTTTTTGTATGATTTTACTAAAAATGTCTACTTTTCTTAATTTTTCCTTTGTCTGTGCTATATGAAGTTGCTTCGTGCCAAATTTCAAGTTTCTGAGTTCACGGGAAGTACCCCGTAGGTTTTGCGAGTGTCGAAAAACTCAATTTTTGCAGCATAAACGACTGTATCTTTTGATTGCGTTGGCTTTTAAGTTTGATTTCTTCACAGCTCCAAGGGACAATAGACCTGAGTATTCGATATAAATTTCAGCTTGATACCTCCACGAGTTCCTGAGAAAAATGGTCTTGACAGACAGACAGACAGACAGACAGATGGACAACAAAGTGATCCTATAAGGGTTCCGTTTTTTCCTTTTGAGGTACGGAACCCTAAAAATTGTCCTGGTTGCACTCCGGGAGTGCCGGCAGAAGTGAATGAAAACTTGAATATTAACGTTGTGCATTTTTGGTATTTTGGAGAATGGTAAGGGAATAATTTTGCAAAAAAAGCCCCCCCGAATTGATCAAATGAATTTGATCACTAACTGCTCATGTGGCAGCAGAGTCGCGGAATAATATTTTCGAAATCGGATGGATTGTTTCGGAGATTACCCACTACGTACAAAACTTACACATTTACAAACTAACAGACTTTTTCTTTTTAGGGTTCCGGAGACAAACTGGCAAAAACGGAACCCTTGTAGTTTCGTCATGTCTGTATGTCCGCATGTCACAGGCATTTTATTCGAAAACTATAAGGTGTATTTCAATGAAATGTGGAGTAGGTAAGTATACTATAGCTAGGTGTATTTTACTTCCAATGAACATTATTTTGATAAAAACTGCCTTCCTTAACGAAAAGGACGTATGTGCCATAGTTAAATTTCTTTTGAAGATCAGACTTTTTTTAAATTACGGTACAGGATAGTGTTTCCTGTGGGTTAGCTAGTAGAAGGTAACCTTAATTGTGCGTGGTCCGACACGCACTTTGGCCGGTTTTTAGGGTTCCGTAACCAAATGGCAAAAAACGGAACCCTTATAGATTCGTCATGTCTGTCTGTCTGTCTGTCTGTCTGTCTGTCTGTCTGTCTGTCTGTCAATATGTCACAGGCATTTTACTCTAAAACCATAAGGTGTATTTGAATAAAAAATTGAGGATAGGGTGTATTTTGTTAACCGCTACATAGTTTTGTAATGAAATTACTAAAAAAGATTTTTTTTAGGGGTGCACCCCATACATAAAACTGAAAGTCAAAAAATATTTTTTCATTGCAAGCCCACTTGTGGTACATCAATCGACACTCCTTTCAAAATAAATATAAGGGTTCTAAGCAATTTTTTGGATTAAGTGAATAGAGTCGGAGATAATCGCCCCGAAAGTGACTAAAATTGTGTCCCCCCCCTCTAATTTTTGAACCGTGTATTTTAAAAATATGAAAAAAATCTTGCTCATAGGGATTATAAAATTCTACCAGCGAAATTTGTTTTCAACACGATCGGTTCATAGGTTTTCGAGATATTTATAAAAAACTGCGTTGCTTAAAGAAAAGGACGTAAGTGCCAAAAGTATTCAGTAACGATATGACCTTTTTCATGTCAGGCCCATCATACCCCTAGCAATACCCCTGGGTGTAGGGTGGGACTGAACCATACCACCGTAGTGCTGTGCACTATATTATGCTTTATAATATCTATCCCAAAAGTCCTATTATCGTTATCCGTATCACGCAGTGTAGTTGAAAAAGTTAGACTACCGTTATCTGTACGAGTAGGTAACCTTTGATTTAGTATATAGAACTAGATGCACAATGTCAAACAAATATGCCAAGAAATGTGCCCCAGAACATGAACGAAGAATACTCTGGACAGGCTATGGTAATAATAACACCACGTGCGAGCGAGCTGGTAGCATACAAATCTCTATAAGTGTGACAGAAAGGGGAATATCATTCATTGTCATTGTCATAGTTCCACTTTTTTTTTATTTGACAAAACTTATTTAGTACGAAGTTGTGGCACACAAACCATTACCCGTCCCGTAGTAAGTTGTTTATGACAAGTCATCAGCCATTTTAGGACCGGTTCTTAATTTAGCTGCATAAGAGCTTTTCCGTCCCTCACCGTGGCAACACGTACAGCCCGTCCATAGTATTCTAGGTTCATGGCCCCAGAATGACAGCTCTAGCTACATTTCAGTAGTTGCTAATAGCGTTAACTTATAACCTGCATCAAGATATATGTTTCATAAAAAAAGAACTCAGTGTTTTAGGCTTTAAGCACCATATTAGCAAACCAACATCAAAAGATTAAATACTTTTTAGTTTATTGTGACATATAATGTGACTTGACTGCTCACGTCAGGTTTCTTTATTTTACAAGTGGGGAATAAACAGTTTCAAATATTTGTACAAATATTATATACAAAACAATTGTAGAGATTTCCGTAAGTACATATAGTACAGCTGACAGAGTCCATAAAAAGAAATCATTTTAGTTTCCTTGAAATAGATTCAGTTTGTAAAATAATTGTATTTTCGACCTGCCTTTACTTTAAATGCTTTCTTTTTTGCGATTTCTGTAAGCGTACAGTCAAGTAGCGATCAGCTGTCGATTTTATTAAAACGGTCCAGGGGCCGTAGACAAGGTTACAATCGCTAACGCTTCGTAGCGAACGAAACGCAACTGTCACTGTCACACTAATATGGAAGAGTGATAGAGAGACACAAAGCGATTCTATAGCGAAGCGCAAGCGAATGTCACTTTGTCTAGGCCCCCTGGGTTTTGAACGTCACTCTCATGATCACCCGACATCTATAAAACGAGTATTACGAGATATAAGGTCAAAAATGAATGATGATGAAAATTGGCAACAATTAGCGCATTTCCAAATGATGTGTTGGGATTGTACTATAGAATTTTATTATAGTTCATTAATGATATTAATTACCTTTTGCAAGGTCATGTCTGTCTTGTCTGTCTGTCTGTCCGTCCGTATGTCACAGGCATTTTACTCGAAAACTATAGGGTGTATTTGAATAAAATTTTGAGGATAGGTGTATTTTGTTAACCGCTACATAGTTACGTAATGAAATTACAAAAAAAGTTTTTTTTTTAGGCGTGCACTCCATACATAAAATTGAAACTCAAAAAAAAAATTGCATGCCCAAGTGTGGCACATCAATCGATAGGCCTTCCAAAATAAATATAAGGTTTCTCAGCATTTTTTTTGATTAAGTAAAGTAAATAGAGTCGGAGATAATCGCCCCGAAAGTCACTAAAATGGTGTCCCCCTCCCCTCTAACTTTTGAACCGTGTATTTCAAAAATATGAAAAAAATCATGCAAATTGTTTTGAACAAGATCGGTTCAAACATTTTCGAAATATATCTAAAAAACCACCTTACTTAAAGAAATGGATGTAAGTGCCATATGATTTCAGTAAGGATACGACCTTTTTAATAGGCACGGAACCCTTGTTGTGCGTGGTCCGACACGCACTTGGCCGCTTTTTTTATTATCACGAGTAGTTATATTAATATACATATTTAGTATATTACGAGTATAGATGTATGCAATGCACGCACATTGGCACACTAAGTGTGATGATCTCTAAATCATTGTGGCTGCATAATGTCATTAATCATTATTATGTATTTAGTAAACAAACTGTGCTCTTGAACCCATTTATTGCTACCACGGACCAAAACTAATTAGGCAAATATGATTAAAATTATACATAACATTATCGTATATCACTACATCTTTGTTGACAATGACGACCTCGTGTTAATAAGTTTAAGGTTCAAATTCGTTTGGTCACGTTGATCGTTAGAGGATTTGGCTAGAGTTATGCTTCGATATATGTATAACTATTTATGCGAATGTTTGCGGACTTCGGAGAATTTCGACTATTTCAGATGGCCGTGACATGGGGAATCTACAAACCGAATTTGTAAGCTTTATCCCGTACTTTAAAGATGTAATTTATTCCTGTATTGATGCATTAAGGGTGTTAGCAACATTGCAGGAGGCAGAAGAAAATAAACGCTTAGATGGCGCACTTAGTTGAAGATTGGTTTTACTCTATTTTAATTGATAAAGCTCAGACCAAGAAAATATACAGACGGAGCGTTACGAACAGTCTAGTGAAGCCAACCGGTTTTCAACCAAGCCCCATAAGTTTAGCACACGCTAAGCAAATTAAATCGCACAAAACTCGAAATAAATGATCTTGACTACACGTGCTGAAGAGTTGTGCAATTTTGTTTGTATTATGTGTGCGTGAGCGTGTACTAAACTTGATGTAGCTTGGTTTTGTTTGTATCTGGTTTGGCTTCACATGACTGTTCGTAACGCTCCGTCTGGTGTTAAAGCTGATCACTTCTTCGCTATTATAAACATTTGCGTTGTACTTATTTAACCTCCTCTAAGACCCAGCGTACAAAACTTTGAACTTCAACTAACTGTCAAAAAATCCTATGGCAAAAACATAAAACAGTACTCTGGGTCTAAGGAGGTCTGCAAATTATATTGCCGTCCAAAATGCTTTAATATTATGGTAATATTTAGTATCATAAATGCGAAGATTTTGGATGTTTGTTACTCAATCATTTAAACGGCTCAACCGTATTGAATGAAATTTTGCACGAAGATAGTTGGATGAATTTACATAGAGGATAGCGTTTATCCCGGTTCCACGCAGACGAAGTCACGGGCGGAAGCTAGTTATTAATAATATTGTTTCGAAACTACTAACAGTTCAGGCCTATTTTAAGCCGTTATTCAAAGCGCGTAATTGACAAATTCGTGCATGGTATACCAATGCCAATCACTGGATAAGAACGTTGAAAAGTAACATAACTTCATCATACAACCCAAGGTGCTAAAACGTATCATTGACCAGTTCTATTGACAGAAAGTTTTGCACTTATCTGCGAATATTAGGACCGCTGTAATCTGAACTGCTGTAAAAGCTATGCTTGGTTGGAGATCACACTTAAACTAGCTCATCTATTGCGATTTTAATACGAAGAGCTCAATGACCACAAAATAACGATGTGATTGAAGTTGATCTAATTAAAGTTACGCAAGTCACCCCTCGTATACCACATAATGTCTTACTTAACCTCGTATACCACTAAATTCTGCAAGCATCAAAGCAACGTTAATTAGATCAAAATAAAGTTCATATTCCAAACCAACGAAGTCACGAGATACGAGTATGAGAGTTTATCGTACTTTTGCATGTCCGAGGCCGCGAATGTTATACATAAGTATATAAGGCGGGGGCGAGATGGCCAAAGCATCAGTTACTCAGTATCTTCTGACGAACCAACCAACATGAAATCTTTCGTAAGTTTCAACATTAAGATCATAGAGTCGATGTGGTAAAAACGCCCTTAAAAGTAAAGTTTAGTGCTTATTAAGTATAACGAAGTGTCAACTAAAGTCTAAGTTGTGAAAGAACTCTTGAGGTGTCATTCTATTAAGAGGAGCAAATTTAATAAAACCAGTGCATAGTAATCGTTTAAAAAATATATGACAGTGTATTTCCCTCGTTTATAAACAAGAAAATATCATGCAGAGCGTAAAAACACCATAAACATTTGGGGTAAAAGTGCTTAAAGGAACCCAATACTTCAGACACAGAATATACATAACAGAAACACAGAACAGTTTTGATAACAGAAATAGAATTAGATTACTCGTCTCCGTTACCAATCGGCTACCTCTGTCTAGAACCTACTTGACATACATACTAGGATAAGCAGTACCTACTTCTACTATAAAAATCGGTGTTGGTGCATTCACGTGCACTGATCTAATCGTCCTTTTCTCCCAGGCTTGTGTGGTCCTCCTCGCCGCCGCGGCCCTCGCGGCCCCCGGCCAGCGCGACAAGCGCGGCTATCTCTCCGGCTGGTCCTCCCTCGACCACAGCCCCTCCTACAGCCTCGACTACGCGCACTCCTACCACGGCCTCTCCGACTACAGCCTGCACGAGCCCATCCACCACCACCACGACCTAAGCTACATCGCGCCGAGCCACAAGCTCGTGTCTTACAACAAAGTTGTTCAAGTGCCCAAGGTAAGTCCCAAGTTCTTCTTCCTTGAGTTCCTCTTCCACTAGTATAGGCTGACAATCAGTAGACATTTTCTATGTTATGGAATCTTGAAAACTTTTTACGTCCGGCTCTTTTTGCCTGATAGCTTTTTTTTGTGAATGCATCATCATTAGTTGTATCATATTCAAGCACATGTATACAGTAACGAGACAATTAAGTCGTCTAAGGTGTCTTAGGAGATACCGTGACTTCTGGGCTCAAATGTCTACAATATCTCATAATAACCCTGTTCCCAGGTTGTGGAGGTGAAGAAGATAGTCTCCGTCCCGAAGGTGGTGTCGGTCCCGAAAGTGGTCTCCGTCTCCAAGATCGTGGAAGAGCCCCACCACATCTCTTACGGTAGCATCGGTTCGTACGGCAGCATTGGTTCTCACAGCAGCATCGGCTCTCACAACATCGGCTCCCACGGCTGGTGGTGAAGAATTAGAACAAACAATAGAGCAATTTAATATATTTTTTACCATTTACTAAATCCTTGTATTTTCTTCTTAAACATCCCATTTTCATCAACATGCTGCATGCAGTTCGTAGTGGTAGATAGCCACAATAATCTTATATCTTCAAAAAAAGACCGAGTTGCACTCCGGGAGTGCCGACAGAAACAAAAACTTGAATATTATCAGTAAGTAAACATATATATATAAAACAAAAACGAAATCTGAGGCGAGTTTAACAATTTTTACGTCACACCTGGCCATAATGCGAGTTTTACTGCACGCTGCGCGTACGGGAAAACTCGCGTTGTGGCCAGATGAAGACGTAAAATTTTGTACTCAACACGGGCGGTAATTTGTAAAGCCCCAGAGCGCATATTTATGGCCTCACCTTCGGTTCGGGCCACAAACACCTGCGATCTGAGGCATTCACGAATTCACCGCCCTAGTTACGTAATGTACTATTCCCCATCCCAAAGAGTACACAGCGCCGCTAAAGAAGTTATCACTTCAATTGTGAATTAGACCAATAGGTTACATAGATCTAGAGTTTTTTAAGCTGGATTCGTCCAAATAGACTGAACGAGTATTCTATTGAATCTGAATGACAGTATAGACAAATTGACAGAAGTATAAAAATAGTACATTGTTGTAAAGGCTAGAAAGTAGGCAATAGATGGACGCACTCGTCCGAGTGCGTCCGTGCCGAGCGGTTCGAGGTATGAGCCGCAAGGTGAGGACCTCGAAGGAGACGAGTCCATTTATTGAACTTTTAGCCGCGACATTACATAGTGCTTTTCACGCCTACTATGAGGGAATTGCTGCGAGCTGTGATTGAGGGAATCGCTGTTCAAACTGTCCAACAAAAATATTGTTGGACAGTTTGAACTCGTAGTTGGCGTGTTCGTGGGATGTCCAACTAACCTCAGCTTTGAAGCCTGTTTTCGGACCATCTTTTGCCACTTTCCTTTCCCAGCAGTGGCATGAAAAGACTATTTTGTAAAACTATTACAATCATTGTTCCCTTAAATTGAAAACTAAGAATCATAGCCGTAAGTCCAATGTCCTTCATACTAAACACAGTATTCAACCAGCACTATTACCATGATTACGATCGTCCATTAGTGGTAACCGGCTAATTTAACTAAACCACTCTTTACTGCGATTGGATTTACCGTAGTTAAATTTAACACCCGGTTTTAAATCGGCCAAAGGAATAATAAAATGTGACCTTACATGTTAATCTACAAGTATAACATTTCGAAATGAACAAACTGTAACCCCCTCGTGGCGTTAATACAATAGGTTGCAAAATACAATATGCCCGATTTTTCAGAATCTATAAATAAATATCGCATTCCCAAAGTACCACATTTTCTATGTAACTACCGGTTCTCCTTCACGACCGTATACTCAATGTACCTACCATATTCTCACTAGATTATGTTTTCGTTAATATTAGATTCCTTAAACATAAAATTCTGAAAATGTGCAATAAAAAATAATACTTCATACGCTAACGCTACTAACGCTAGCCAGTTTATCATATGAAAAAAAACTAAACCAACCCAGGAATTTGATCAACTCACTGTTTTTTATTAGGAAAGGAATTACAATGTCCGTTCTGTTCTGGGATTAAGGTAACCTCACATTTATAAAACTACAGCTTATGACTATTCACGCCATAAAGTCCATTCCATACTGTTATGTATGTTTCTTTATTAATGGGTAGGTTTAAAACTGTTTAAGTATTGTTGAATGAGGGTGGTCAGAGATTTTTGTATAGGCTAATATAATAGATCTTATTCCGAGAACAACGCTGTTTTATTGCTGCTCCTGGACATCCCCGGGGAACCTTCCTGGCTACATACAAAATTGAAAGAATGTTTCAAATTGCTCAAGAAGTTCCCGAGATTACCTTTACAATTATTACATACATACTTACAAAGCCACAATCTCACAGAATTTTATAACATTAGTTTTGCTTCGTTCTGACCGTAATATTATGATATTTTGCGAAGGTGGTCTTTTGAAAACTTGGGGCACTGAAATTTTCGAAATTTCATAATATGTTGTTGGAGAAATCAGATTATGATGTGATAATGGTAATGTGAGATTACGTTATTTCGAGAATTGTAAAAGTATAGTTTTCCGATTATCTTCTAAGAGTCTAGTGTTTAGGGCAAAATTGCTCTTTTCAAAAGATGTGATATTGAAAACGTGATGTCAATGGAAACAAGATGAATTGAGAATATGGTATTTTGAAAATCTAATTGAAAAAGGAACCCGGTGTATAGAAAACGTGGTATTTTTAAATGCGTTGTTTTGTGAATTTGGTTTTAAAAAAAAAAAAAAATTAAAAAAAAAAACCCCAATGTGTCATTTTGCAACAGGGTTTTTACGCCTACTACAGACGAGCGTAGTTATTTTGCAAAATGCTTGGTTTTTCTAATGATTTGCGGACTTTTAAACTTATTCATGCTGCTTAGCATAAACTTCACATCTTCCAACCAGCTGCTTTTTATTTACACTATAAGATATAATTACACAAAACAAACAATTTCATTGGAGCTCGATCTAAAAATGATGATGCAAATTAACCTGTCACCACTACAGTCCGCGAAACTTCAGCTGTTATAAATAGCGGCAAGATAAGCATCGAATTACAACAACTCAATAAAATCAAGTGTTCAAAATACATACAAACATACTTGCGCTGATAAGGGCACGTTAATAGTAGTTACCGCGGTGACTGTATAAAAGATGAATGCCGTTGCCAATGATTATTAAATACACGATTATTTTTAATCCGTGATCAGGAGTTGAAAAACATTGATAAACGGCCATGTTTTATTGTTTAACATTAAACTTATATTCATATTATTTTAATAAAAAATGAAATCCTAAGGCGAAAATCTAAGTTTTTTTGTAATTAATATTAAATTACATCTGGAGTTTCCTTAATTAAATGAAAGTTACAGCAAACTACCAATAAGCACAAGACCGCAATAACAATGTATCCGTACAATATAAGATGAGTGTTGCCAGTTTTGACTTCGACATACTGTCTTGTCGAAGTCAAAACTGGCAACACTCACTCGTGGCTTTCTGAAACGGGCCACTGGGTGGAACCAGCCAGCCGTCCTCGCGTGCTTGTGTTGTTGCCCTGCGTGTAATTGTGATTATTGAAGCAAAGATTTATTGTTATTTTTTAGTTCTAAACAAAGTGTGATATTTTCATGTATCTCACGCAAAATTTAAGCAATTGTTACAAACATACAACCAACCAACGCGACAACATTACCATCCTCACCTCTTAGATGGTTGGCAGTCCTCAACTGTGCGCTTCTCCAGAAACTCTTTAAAGACAACCAAGGCGTTTGTCAGTCGCTGAAACACAAACAAATGACGTTTCTTAGGAGTGTTTACGTTACGGTCATAGTTTCAATACTCGCCTGACAGCACGCGTCTCGCGCACGATCGCCCCGCCTGTCCAAAACCACGGCCTTACTATGAATGTCCTTGCACCGACAAGTTTACGTAAATCAAATATTGATGACGATACTCTATTGAAAGTAGCTTAAAGGAGCGACCACACCGCTGCTCAAAATACGCAAACACGCTGCGTTAAACGCATAAACGCAGCAAAATGTATGAAGAATACGTGACGCATACGACACGTCAACGCGTATTCGCAGCGTAACGCACCGAAGTGGTCGCTACTTTATTCGGAATCATAAACATCTTACATCGCGTAACACTCGACTGACCTAGCCCAGTTTTTAACCGACGAAAAAAACGGAGGAGGTTATTTTTTTTTTATGTATGATCACGCATAACTTTTTACAGAGTAGTCCGATTTTGATAATTCTTTTTTTATTAGAAAGGGTATACCTCGAAGTTGGTCCCATATAAATTTTAAATAAAAATTTCAACCCTAAGGGTAGGAAAACAGGGGATGATTGTTTGTTGAATGTGTGTGTGTTGAATGAGCTTTCCACCTGTCAGTCTCTTGTGTGTAGACCTCTCAGTCTCTGCATTTCTGCTAAAGCTCGTTTATCGTGAGGTTTGTGTAATACCTTATTCGGCTCTAGGTCAGATAAAGCAATACCATCAAGTGTATTTACTCTACTCAGCGCCACATATGCCTGCCGCGGCTTCTGGCAACAATCACTGGATATTTTTGCACCAATTTTAGTCGTTCAGGGAATGGTATGCTGTCTCTATCATTTACATTGCGGCCATCCGCAATGAGTAAAGCTTTTATCATATCCGGCCAATTTAGATCATTGCACGAAAAGGTCATAAACCAGGTAGGAGGCCCTAGACTTCTTACCATAGCAATCAACTCCGAACAGCATCGTCTCCAGTAAGAAGCAGACCCTCGCACATTTCTCATAGTCGAAAATCGGTTGAAATTTGAGGTCTGGTTGTGGCATGCTAAGCCGAAAGCAGGACCAGTGTTTAATGAAATGCGAGAAAGCAAAAAGATCTTTAGATCTCGTTTAAAGTGGTGTCAGAAGAACGGAGAACAAATTAAATTAGATATTATCGCGAAGCATCACTCTAAACGAGATTTTAAGGGTTTGTAGAAGGCATTAATGATAACAAATGTATTGCCGACATGTTTCAACACCATTTCCAAGTCGAATTACCACTGGGGCTACCACAGTCAACGGGGGTGTCAGATGCTGGGTCTCGTGGTCAGGGGATGATCACCAGGTCTACGGCAAAAGATGTTATCAAAGCTATTAAAGGTATGACACGGGGTGAGTCTCCTGGGCACGATGGTCTTAGCATTGAGCACCTCCAGCATGCTGGCCCGCATCTGCCAAGAGTTCTGGCTATGTTGTACACATTCTGTGTAGGGCACTTGTACCTGCCGTCTCGGACGCGATGAAGACTGTGGTGGTGCCCATCGTGAAAAACAAAACAGGTGACAGTAGCGACAAAACCAACTACAGACCTATTTCACTAGCTACCATTATAGCCAAGGTGTTTGATAGTGTGCTTAACTCCCACATTGATAAATATCTGAAATTACACGATAATCAATTTGGATTTAAGCCGGGATTATCCACAGAAACTGCAATTGTGGCTCTTAAAATACTGTCAAGTACTACATGGACCGACAGACAAATGTATACGCATGCTACCTTGACCTATCTAAGGCGTTCGATATGGTTAATTACGACATCCTCTGGCAGAAATTGAATGACTCTGGCGTGCCAGCTGACCTGACTAGCTCTCTCAAATTCTGGTACCTTAACCAATCCAATGTCGTAAGATGGGCGGGGGCGTTTTCGGATGCATACAGGTTGAAGAGTGGAGTAAGACAAGGAGGACTAACCTCTCCTAAGCTCTTCAACCTGTATGTAAACGAACTTATAGAGGAGCTCAGCAGCGCCCGCATCGGTTGCCATATTGACAGAGTGTGCGTAAATAATATCAGTTACGCAGATGATATGGTGCTGCTGAGTGCCTCTCCATGCGGACTTAAGAAACTGATAGGCATCTGTGAACGGTACGCAATGAGTCACGGTCTGCAATACAATGTGTTGAAAAGCGAATGTATGGTCTTTAGGGTTAGGAATAAAAGTCCACAAGATGTTCCGCCGATAAAACTAAATGGGAAGGTACTGACTGTGGTATCACAGTTTAAGTATCTGGGGCATATTATGACGTCTGACCTTAAAGACGGTACTGACATTGAGCGGGAACGAAGAGCATTGTCTGTGAGAGCTAACATGATCGCTCGCAGGTTTGCTGGATGCTCGAGAAGGGTCAAGTTAACCCTATTCAGGGCCTACTGCACGTCCTTATATATCAGCGGCCTGTGGGCGAACTATACTCAGGCACAATACAGTGCTCTTCGTGTTCAATTTAATAACGCATTCAGGATGCTGATGGGGCTGCCCCGATATTGCAGCGCGTCAGGGATGTTTGCAGAAGCGAGGGTGGACTGTTTCCACACTACTATGCGCAAGCGATGTACATCCCTGGTGCGTAGTGTACGGGCCAGTGCCAACAGCATCCTGAAAATGGTCGCTGAACGTAAATATGGACTGTGTGTATATAAACCACTGCTGTATGGTGCACGCAAACACACATGTTAATTATGAGGTCACATGACATTTGACATTTTGAGATTTAAATGAATTATTAATGTAACTTGACATCCAGTGAATAATTATTATTTTTAAATTAGATTACTTCAGAAATATTTACAAATTTTTATTATTAGTTGACTGTAATGTGAATTTCAAACCGGCCTAAATCGTATTATTATTTATTACTATGTATTATCTCTTTAAATTAACTTTATGTGTGCTAACTATGAACTTTGTAATTACTAATATTAAGCTAAGTTTTACTAACAATAGTGATCCATGTTGGTCTTTGAATAAATGAATTGAATTGATAGTCAGATGCATATTGTCAATCAGTCCTTGGGGTGTGAGTTCTTAAATGTATTTTTCTCATTCGAGCAGCATTTCTTGTAGGCCTACCCATGTTGGTATATAAAGCCTCTTCTTTTAAAGAATTTATATTATACAACAAGCAATATAATTACATTAGGATTATAAAGCAATTAACAGTTTCAGTAAGGTAGGAAGCTATTTTAAAAGTAATCAAAAATATTGCATGTAACTAGAAATTAAGTTAGTAATTAACTAAAGTAAGCCACAGAAAATTGAAAAATAAAAACTTTTTAACAAAAAATTAAACCGCCGAAAAGGAACTGAAAAGCAAAAAATAATAAAACTTTTTTATTTAGTTTAATAACTAAATTCTTAAACTATTGTAAGTACTTATACCTAAGTAAGTATATAATTTTGTAATTATTTTGACTTTTTAATTACCTAACCTTAATAACTAAGTTCTTAAATTAATCTAAGTGTACCGAAGTAATTTTGAGTCGGCGCCAAACAAGCATATTAATTAATTATGTAAAGGACAATGATATATTACCCATTTGATTTGATACCTATTTGATTTGATCGGACATGTGAAAGAGCCCTTGAGGCCTGCTTACAGAATAAATATTTGAATTTTGAATGCCGAGCGTTCACGAAGTTATGGTTAATGTCAGCGAGACACCAACCCGAACGGGCCACACGTGAGGGCACACGTCGTAGCGAGTGGTCGTGCGGAGAGCGCATTTTTTGGAATGTTAATGTTTATGTCTGGAGATTTCACATTGCATTATTCATTTGATTTGGTCTAACTTGTACTTGTTTGGAGTAATCTTTGTTCATTGATTGTTTGGCGCCGACTCAAAATTACTTCGGTACACTTAGATTAATTTAAGAACTTAGTTATTAAGGTTAGGTAATTAAAAAGTCAAAATAATTACAAAATTATATACTTACTTAGGTATAAGTACTTACAATAGTTTTAGAATTTAGTTATTAAACTAAATAAAAAAGTTTTATTATTTTTTGCTTTTCAGTTCCTTTTCGGCGGTTTAATTTTTTGTTAAAAAGTTTTTATAAATATTCGTATCCAAGTTGGAGGTCAATATCAACGTTTCACGGACAATTAAGTTGCGATATCTTCGCAGTATCGATATCATTAATGTTAACTACTTATCATTGATTAATTGGCAATGATGTTTGATAATATGGATGATGAAAATATTTTAACCCTTTGCTGGGTCGAAAGCCCCTTTCAAACAGATATTGTATCAAATAGTTCGAGGCTGAAATTAATTTCAAGCTTCGATAGCCTAGTGGTTCAGGCAAGCGGCGGTTGTGGGTTTGAATCCCGGCTCGTTTTCGTACCAATGAGTTATTCGGAACTTATTGTACGAAATATTTTTACCTTTAACTTTTCGGTGAAGGAAAACATCGTTAGGAAACCGGTCTAATACCAATATGGTCTTGCTTTCCCTCTTGGTTGGAAGTTCTGATGGCAGTCACTTTTGTAAAACTAGTGCCTATGCCTAATCTTGGGATTAGGCGTTAAAGCAGACCCCGGGTTCCTTTAGATCGCAATCGGGAATAACGCTAGGAGGATAATGTTGTGTTCGAGGCTTAAATTGGTGTTTTCATTCGAGTAGATACCTTTCTTTTCAAATACGAGAAAACTAAATCAGAGTCATATACGCTTATAGTGTGTGAACCTATAGAACCCATATTAAACGCATTAGTGTATGGACCATTTTAGCCAAATGTTGATGAACTCTACTTTTTTGACTAATTGTGTGTTGTATCCCTTGTAGGGCGACCCGGCAAGAACATTAGGATAATAAAGAAAGCAAAGCTTTGTTTAACAAAATATATTAATTTAAAACTATACTACGATGTGGTTCGTTTTCACCACCAGTCGTGAGAGCCGATGCTGCCGTAGGAGCCGATGCTGCCATACGAAATATGATGGTGGGGTTCTTCCACGATCTTGGAGACGGAGATCACCTTCGGGACCGACACCACCTTCGGGACGGAGATCACTTTTTTCACTTCTACAACCTGAGAACAAGGATTTTCCTATAAGATAGGAGAAAGAGTACAATAGGAGAGAAATGACACCAACAGCTTCCTTATTGTGGCTATGGCTTAGGATTCCTGCATGAATGTTCACCGCAGACAATTTTAGAGCCATATTGAAGATTCACCGTTCAAGTAAGAAGGGACCAAATTCGAAATATTTATGACGTAAAAAGGCCAGAAGCGCACTTATGCTGATCCCATATGCAGGTGAAGGGTCCACGGAAAGAACATGTCTAGTCACATTGACAACATTTCGAGATATTGCGGTTTTTATGTTTAGAATGATTCAATTAACCATACGATCTTCGCGATTAGATGCTTTTCAAGTGCATAAAAGTGGATTTATATTAATGTTTACAATTATAGCAGAAGGTGAAGGTAATAGTTCGTTGAGTGCTCTACATTTTGAGATTAAAATCTCATTTTTCGAAAAAAGTTACTAGACATGTTTTTTCCGTGGACCTTTCAGGTAGTGTTGATAGTGTAGGTATGGGTTCGCGTAAGCTGTAGTGGAATATGCCCTGATAGTAGTGCGTATGCGTATGCATAGTCCAGACTCGAACAGACAGTCGAAAGACTAGCCGGAGAGGTATTAGGTGCATAGTCTAGAGCGACCAGTAACATAAGCTTATGATAATTAAAATTAAGTAGCTTACTGCCTTTTTTTATCAATGGCCTTGTGATTGCTGTTATTGTCATTATTCACATGCAGGTTGTAGTCTGGGATGCCGTGGCTGGGTGCGTAGTCCAGACTGTGGAGGCTGGGGTCTCAGGAGAGCCCCAGTAGCATAGATTGATGATGAAATAGCTTACCCTCGGCACATCAACGAGCTTATTGTAGGACACGATCTTGTGGCTCGGCGCGAAGTAGCTCAGGTCGTGGTGGTGGTGGATGGGCTCGTGCAGGCTGTAGTCGGAGAGGCCGTGGTAGGAGTGCGCGTAGTCGAGGCTGTAGGAGGGGCTGTGGTCGAGGGAGGACCAGCCGGAGAGGTAGCCGCGCTTGTCGCGCTGGCCGGGGGCCGAGAGGGCCGCGGCGGCGAGGAGGACCACACAAGTCTAGGAAAAAAGGTCGATCAACAATGTTAACGTGAGTAGGTATAATGAGTGTAAGTGCAATACAGAGGTAGCAGATATAGGTAATTTTGTTAGATCCGAGTTTCAACGGACCACGCAAACGCGGAAGAAGGTTGATTGATTAGGTAAATATTATTTTTTGGAGAGAACATTTTCAGGTGTCGAACAAGGGTTCCCACCCGATTGTATTAATCATCACTCAATAAGGGAGAGAGGCATTTAGAGGAGTCACAGAAATCGCCTCAGAGATACATTATTTCCTACATATAATCGTGTTTATAGGAATTCTTATATAAAATTATTTATGGAGTTATCATATATACCCTCTGTTTGAGAAATACTTAGTACAGCGATTTTAAAACACGGATTTAAAAAATAATTTCACTGGTTGGTTTCACTCGTAGTGCAGTGTGTAAGTCTAATACGGGCGAATCTCTTAACGGTGGTTAGTATAGGACAAAGTAAAGGCAATTAGATACATTTACTTAAAGTTGCAACAATAATTTTGTCCATACAAAATAATTCAGCCCACAATGTACACTCACGTTAAACGCTCGTTGACAGTTGCTAATGAACATTTGACATTTCGGTACCGCAACCATGTTTACAGTACATTGCTGTTGAGAAATTTAAAAAAAAATTATAATTATGGGGTCGTAATGACCTGCAACTTAAAAAAACCTCTTACTTCATGATTACACTAATCAATACTATGTCCGATTTAATTTATCGCCCGTATTAGACTTACACACTGTATATTTTAACCTATTTATTAGAAATTGAACTACGTTTGATCTTTATGTTGGTTAACTTACAAAAGATTTCATGTTGGTTGGTTCGTCAGAATATACTGAGTAACTGATGCTTTGCTCTGCTCGGCCCCTCCTTATATAAAAGTACGCAAACGCGGCCTCGGACATTTTGCAAAACTACCAAGTAACCACACAACCTCGTATCTCACAACAATGTTGTTTTGAAATAAGCGGGGTGACTCGCGTAAATATAATTAAGTATGTGGTACCGAAATCTTCGAAATATTCCCATTTGGCTAAGGTGTCGCCACCTAATCTTCAGTGAAATGCAGGGTATTTGCGGAAGTTTTTGAAAGGTATTAGGGCATAATAATTTATTGAATCAGGCGTTACTTTGTGGAAGTCCATGATATATTACGAGAACAAAATTTTTTTGCTACCTATTCCGCTAAAAAACGTGGTGGTAGTGAAGATAAGATGCAACTATTTGCGTAAAAACATGCAAAAAATTACAGCAAACCACCACCAATAATGACAAAAACCTCGACACGTGTTTCGCCTCTCTACGAGGCATCATCAGGAGATGCTGGCAGGAGATGTTGCTTGCGCCACGACCACTGAGCAAAAACTGTGTTTTTGCTCAGTGGTCGTTGGTGGTGGTTTGCTGTAATTTTTTGCATGTTTTTACGCAAATAGTTGCATCTTATCTTCACTAATAGACCAGCACGTTTTTTCATTTCATTTATTTAATTCTTAACAATATTCATTGTGTCGAATAGGTAGGTACATTACAATTAATTACAAATTTATAGATGAAAAATTAGATAAACATGTCATGCATAACTTAACTTAAATAAGTAACTCACAAACAATATTAATAATTTTATAACAGTCGAAACAAAACAATTTAATAATTTATAATATTTAATAATTTTAGCGGAATAGCAAAGAAATATTGTTCTCGTAATATATTAGGGCACATCCAATTTAATGTTTGAAGGTAAATTGATAGTTTATTATGCCCCAACTAAATACCATATTTCAACTCACTGATCCGTTTGGGTGATATTGGGTTTTTAAAGCCTTAATTTTTGTTTGAGTCAAGTTTCTCCATCTCCACACCCCCTGTCGACTAAATGGCTACGACTGGTGTTTTTTTGCCAATAGTACGAGTACATAATATTGCCCGTGTAGTGTCGGGTTAGAATTTCACCACCCCCTTTCTTCCCGTGGGTGTCGTTTAACTCGACTAAGGGACCAGGTTTGAAGTGTGTTGTGGGCGATGGGCTAGTAACCTATCACTGCAATGTCACATTTAGTTGATCTTTTATACCCACTGGACCATAAGTTTCATACTGTGCTCTGCCTACCCCTTTTAGGAATAAAGGCGTGAATGTATTATGTATGTATGTAGTACATAATATATTGAATTTAATAGGAAAACTATCACGGCTAAGTAGTCATAACTACTTTATTACCGAGTAATAGTCGACCAACTTAGTGTACTTGGAAAGGCCAACTTTCATACAAATTCGGCTGACGCAACTGCAACATTTAGTTGGCGCGCGTGTGTCGATGTAACAAAGGCCAGACATCAGGCAACTACGGAACCTACACTGCGCGTGCCCGACACGCACTTGTCCGGTTTTATGTTTCGCGCGCGCTGTATCTCAGCGCCGAACGAGCGCACATCAGATTAAAATGCGAAACGAATGAAAATAGATCCCCAACGATAAGTATGCATTTAGTACAAGTCCGCACGTCTCGGAGCGCAATGGGCCGGAGCAAAGTAACCGCGAAACTTAGGCGCAAGAAAACGTGGTTTATTTAATGTGCTGTTACGGCACTGTCAAGTCAAGTTCATCCACTTTTATGGAGGGCACATACCTAGACTCAATTCAAATTGACCTTGGTCAGCGCTTGAATTAATTTAGAGTATAAAATATGGGTCAAAAAATCATTTTAATGATGTCTTCTCCTGTGAGCACTGCTCTTACAAAATCCGACTAAGTGCGTGTCGGGTCACGCGCACTGTAGGGTTCCGTAGTTGCCCGTCTTTGCTACATCGACATGCGCGGGGCAACTAAACGTTGCAGTTACATCGTCCGAATTTGTACGATTGTTGGCCTTTCCAAGTACATTTTTAGGGTTCCGTACCAAAAATGGTAACAAAAGAACCCTTATGTGCGACTCCGTCCGTCTGTCTGTCTGTCACAAAGTGAAATATCTCACGAACTACTCAAGCTATCAACTTGAAACTTGGAATGGTTATAAATGAGAGTTATCCGCGTGCATGGAAAATGAAAAATTTAAATATACATTTAATTTTTCTATAAAACTTACGAATATGAGGATGGGCAAAAAAAAATTCAACTATAGGGTCAAGTGGGGTATCATTCGAAAGGGCTTGAGTTGCACTTTTTGAAGCAGTTTTTCTTTTTTTTCTACACTCGGAAAATTTGGATCTATAAAGGAAAATGTAAAAAAAAATACCATTCCCTCCCCCTTATCTCCGAAGTTATTCAAGCGAAAAATTTGAAATATTTACTTGTGATTAAGATAAACATATGTTGGAGAAAGGTTGACCGGAGCGGGTAATTGGGCTTCTTCTGGGATATCGGGCATGGCGACGGACTTCCTATCACGTTTGCAAATAAAAATCAGACGAAATATACCACTTATGCTTTATTCGCATTCACATAGTTAAAAGATAGTTAATAGTAACACTAAACTAAATATCGAATCGGATTCACACAACTATTAACGGTAAGCTATTTATTTGCCATAGACCTTAACATTATACTAGGGTACCTAGGTATGCACTAGATCGGAAACCGACAAGTCTCTTGGCGAAAACGTCTAATTCGTGCAAGCGCTCAATACAGAATGTCCCGCCAGCTAGATACCGATTCCCGCCAAGAGCCATGTCCAAGCGAGGGACAAAGTTGTTTAACCAATCAGCGTCAAGATATTAGCCCAACGCTTGGGTTTCCAGGGTACCAAAATAAAATTACAATCGACAGCCAATCAGAATAAAGAACCACCGGACATTAGTCTACAGGTTGGCCAACTTAACTCTAAACATAACATTGCCAGTTAAATCACAATTTCATTCAATCAAGTAGGGTGTTACCAGCAAATAAAATCGAATGAATTACGTTAACTGTCAAATGGAGTCACTACCACTTGACAGCGATCAAACAACAACCGATTGTTTACATAAGATTACCCACTTTAAAATTATAAACATCGTTGCTAACTGTTGGCGCCGCTATCACAATTCGACACGGCCATCATGACCATCACCCGTCCTCGGGTGCGCTAACTGTGAACAATAAAATAATCTGAGAGTATATCGCTCGGCTAACCTGACACAAAACTTAAGCTTAGACAACATACATTCACACACACAGTGTGAATTACATTTTAAAGTCATTACATTGAAAAATCAGACCATACAGTCAATCTAAATCACACTACACAGACTCACACCAGTCCTTCGGCGCTCGCTAGAACTAATAACTCGTCAGAAGTTAACCATCTCAGCCGCGTAAGTGCTACTCCTCGCAAAGAGCATACCGCATAATAAAAAGCAGTGAACGTGCACCTCTTACATGCTCCGGCACCTCTGACGCAGTTACTAGATCGTGCCCAGTCCGTCGGGCGTGCTCTCAGTCCATCGAAAGCACAACATCAGACATGTAATGCCCAGTCCATCGGGCGTGCCTTCAGTCCATCGAAAGCACAAACTCAAAACAAATAATGCCCAGTCCATCGGGCGTGCCTTCAGTCCATCGAAAGCACCAAAAGACTCAAGTGTGAATCTGAACTTAGTCTGAAACAGAGGGGCTTTCAAAGTCATTGTCGGCCAAATCAAGTTCAGGAGGAACCTGCTGCTCAGGCATTTTCCTGACTCTATCATGAGGGTATTTGTACGTCCTATTAGACGTGAGCGACTTTAGCAAATATCTGTCACCGTCAAGTACTTCAATGACTTTGAAAGGTCCTTTAAATTTTGGGTCCAGCTTTAACTGGTTCCTTTCCTCATTCTCAAGTAACACATAGTCACCTACGGCACAATTTTGAATTTTGGCTTTATTACTATCAAAACGTTGTTTGTCATAATTCGCGCTTTCTACCATGTTTCGGGACGCCTGCTCTCTCATTGCCCTTGGGTTTGCTATTCTGCATGTTTATGACAGTAGCAGCAGATGTCTCAAATAAATCATAAGAGATGATAAGATTAAAGTAGTAAGTAACTCTACAGTTTCAATTTAGAATGCCAGTTACAATATGATCAAGTTCACTCTATCATTAAATGATTACTCCAAACCCATATAATTTCGACAAAAAAAAGATTTTATAGCACGTGAGAACTGCATAAAAACTCCGATGAAATGTGAACTGCTCACCGGATTAACTGTAGGCCATGGTGCGTTGCCACGACGCACACGGTAAGGAAAGAGGGTCTTCTGTTATTTCGTCACTGCCAATGCCGCCCGCCTGCTCGCCGAGTTCACCACGAAAAGCACGAAATCTCCACTGCGACGAAGTACCGCATTTCATTCTGTAAATGGCAATTTGTGTGGTATCAGTTTTATCATACCTACAGACCATGACGACGTTTACATCAAGCTATTCTTCGAGTAAACTAATTTGTCTTGAATTCAATTTGAAATTAAAGTTGACGTATTATTCAGAAAATTACATCAATGCCGTGGTCTACAACATAAAAAAAGCAATACAAATCTCATCAATAATGATTAAAACACTAATTATCGTTTGTTGGCTCTAATTTTGCATGAAATCAATTGGAACGAATACCGTCCTTTTATTTCTGTTGCTTCAATACAGTCGTTATCAGTAGTGTCCTAGCTAGCTTCAGCACAGCACGTGTCCTCTGATAGTCCGACGTGCGAGAACCGCCGATGCTGCACGGTCTCGAAACTTCAATGATCCACGCTACTGGACGAGACGTTTGCAGTCCGTAGTGCTGCTTATAGATGTACGCCATGTCACACTGAAACATTAATTTCAAACGCGTAGCAAATATTTTCAATCCCGATACGGTATCAAGGTACTTTAACCAATTGCCACAAAGTTGTTAAGCAAAACAATGAAATTAATGAAATTTTATCACTGTTCGAAAAGTTAATACGAAAGTAGGTAGTTAGATTTTCACAAAGCTATCAAAATGAAATGACTACCTACACTTATGTACCACAATTTTGTAAACACGACAACTTTTAAGGAGAACGTAGGAAAAACACTATTGTTAACGGAAAATGCGTCAAATCTTGTATCAACATAGCAAAAACAATAAAAATGGTTTGACCTCACCGGATTTATGAGCACGTCGTTTAAATTGGGCAACGTAGTTGTTCAGTAGACCGCCCAGATCATCTCGACATAAGCGAAGTCATCATCCTTGCTGTGGCCTGTACGCAATTCATTTTCTTTCGGTCGTACCAGAAATCAATCTACGTCACTCAGGTGATGGTGTGATTGCCTCCAATAAAGCCACTTTTTTTGCTGCTCCATGAGCATTTCACACATGTGCACGTTCTTATTCACATCCTGTGGGCACTGATTACATCCAACTTCTGATGTTGGAGAAAGGTTAACCGGAGCGGGTAATTGGGCTTCTTCTGGGATATCGGGCATGGCGACGGACTTCCTATCACGTTTGCAAATAAAAATCAGACGAAATATACCACTTATGCTTTATTCGCATTCACATAGTTAAAAGATAGTTAATAGTAACACTAAACTAAATATCGAATCGGATTCACACAACTATTAACGGTAAGCTATTTATTTGCCATAGACCTTAACATTATACTAGGGTACCTAGGTATGCACTAGATCGGAAACCGACAAGTCTCTTGGCGAGAACGTCTAATTCGTGCAAGCGCTCAATACAGAATGTCCCGCAATGGCGGTTTATTCCCGCCAGCTAGATAGCGATTCCCGCCAAGAGCCATGTCCAAGCGAGGGACAAAGTTGTTTAACCAATCAGCGTCAAGATATTAGCCCAACGCTTGGGTTTCCAGTGTACCAACATAAAATTACAATCGACAGCCAATCAGAATAAAGAACCACCGGACATTAGTCTACAGGTTGGCCAACTTAACTCTAAACATAACATTGCCAGTTAAATCACAATTTCATTCAATCAAGTAGGGTGTTACCAGCAAAAAAAATCGAATGAATTACGTTAACTGTCAAATGGAGTCACTACCACTTGACAGCGATCAAACAACAACCGATTGTTTACATAAGATTACCCACTTTAAAATTATAAACATCGTTGCTAACTGTTGGCGCCGCTATCACAATTCGACACATATATATTACGGGAAAAGTTTTTTTTTCTGTATCTAGCATATTTTTTGTTTTATTTTCAATAATCATTTCCTAGTTAGATTTGCAATTTAATCAACTTTATAAGTCTTTTTTTGTTTCGAAATTCCTATAAAACTATAAATAGAAGTACTCTCTATCAAATAAAACAATAATAATCGAGATCAGTTCACGTGATAAACAATAAACAACAACAATAAAGAAAAGCATGTTCGTAATTTCAAAACCATTTACTCATATATTAAATCTATCGTTAATGCAGGGTAGCTTTCCTGACATTTTAAAGAAATCGGTTGTTAAACCCATCTATAAAAAGGGTGATAGAACTGAAATGGGCAACTATAGAACAGTAACAATCATTCCCATCTTCTCCAAAATATACGAAAAAGTCATGTTTAATAGATTAGTGAAATTTTTAGAAAGTAAGAATTTATTAAATGAACAGCAGCACGGATTTCGGAAACGTAAATGTACTTCTTTAGCGACATTCAAACTGGTAAATAGTGTTTTAAATGCTGTGGATAGTCAAACCCCCGTAACAGTTCTTTTCATGGATCATGTCCATAAAGCATTCGATTTTGTAAGTCACAAGAGGTTATTAACAAAATTATGTAGATATGGTATACGTGGTCCGGCTCTTGACTGGATTAGTTCTTACCTCAATGATCGAACCCAATGTGTGGAGACACTTAGGTACTGTCCTAAGTCTAAATATTTAGTGTCGTAAAGATCTAAATATGGTAATAATAATTATGGCCTACCGCAGGGTAGCATATTGGGACCTTTATTATTTTTATTATATATAAATGATCTACCAGACCATCTGCCACACGAGTGTATTTTAATCGCAGACGACACCTCTATTATAATAAAATGTAATGACCTTTCCAACTATAATGATGACATTAATATGACATTGACAAGAGCAATTGAATGGTTGAATGTTAATAATTTAAAAGTAAATGTTTGTAAAACTAATTATATTCAATTTCACACAAGCCGAAGTAACTCACAAAATCTTAAAATTCAGATTGAGACTAAACCCATTGAAGAAGTTCAGAACACAAGGTTCTTAGGAATAATACTCGACTGCAACTTCAGCTGGCAGAAGCAGGTGGAAAGCGTCTGTTCTAGGGTTAATAGTTTCACATATGCACTAAGAAGGATAGCGAGGACTGTCTCTACAAAAGCTGCCCTCTTAGCTTATCATGGTTATGTAGACTCAACTCTTCGTTATGGATTGGTTTTGTGGGGAAACAGTACAGACAGAGACCAGGTATTCCTCACCCAAAAACGGTGTGTCAGAGCAATATTCGGGATTAGCCATATGGAATCATGTCGACCATTTTTCAAAGATAATGGTATTCTTACCGTCCCCTGTATGTATATTTTAGAGGCCTCTGTATTCGTGCACAAATATAAATCTCATTTTTTGGAAGTACAACAATGCACATTGCATGTGCATAAAGATATATAATAAGTTACCAGACGCGTTTAAGGACCAGAATTTAAAAGTATTTAAAGCATGTGTAAAAAAATGGCTTAATGATAAATGTTATGAATTTCTGAATGACATTTCTTAATTCCATTTCTCTATTGCACTATTATTTTATTTTATTTTGATATTAAAATCTGACATGTTTGTATTGTATTAATAACATTTTTAAATACGTAGCTTTTTTCCTAGTTTGTAAATGTATGGACGCCTGTAAAGATAGGGCTTGGTGAGACTAACAGAGCTGCAAGTATAACTGCAATTGTAACCCAATCTCCACATACATTTTTAATAAATCATTTTCGTTTTCAATAATCGCTAAAAGACCAACATACATACTAAGCCGATTGCCCTTGCACGTTAGTACCAAATGGGGTTGATAGATGGCGCTGACCCCATTCGCGCTGTTAAGATTTTTCTAGAATTAATGGGGTTGGGATTGGGACGCGTATATTTATTTTCAATAGCAGGTCAAAAAAAGATAGCGATTCAATTGTCTTGGTGTAAAAGTTACTCGTTGTTTGAAATTGAATTCTATTGTGTTGGGTTAAAATAAGTTATTTAACAAATATATTGGGACTTTTACTTTACCTTGAGTAAATTGTTAGTTTGCACGGAACCCTCGGTGCGCGAGTCAGACTCGCACTTGACCGGTTTTTTTTAAGTTGGTCGAATATAACGAAGGATACGTTCACGTTGTACTTAGATCTATTGTGTGACATGTATATTCTTTAACCTGTTATTGTGTACAATAAAGTGCTTACATACAAACATACATAACTAGTTTACTGGTTATACCTACTTAGTCGTAACAGTTTTTCATTTAAATCACTTATATGTATGTACTAGTAGCACCTCTTAACGGAGCTTTTCCCGATGCATTTGTTCTCTGTATCAAATCATGTACTAATGCCATGTTTTTTTTCACATAATCGTACCCAGTAGTAGGTGAGGAAAAAAATGACATCCCCACTTTACGTGTAGCAGAGGTACCGTACAATGGGGTGAGTTGGGTCAAAATAGACATTCAAACCACGCTAAAAAAATATTTTTACATGTGGCACGTTGATTTTTATCTATAAAAATGTCGTATGTATTGTATTTTTTTAATGATTAGGTATATGTCTTTTAATTTCATAATTATAACGATGTATAAATCATTGTTGGAAATCCCACCTCACCCCGTAGTGAGTTAGAGGGGATAGAAATGGGGTGAGCTGAGAAAACAAACGGGAAAACTTTCGGAATCTGAATTTCGGATTAGCTTGTCTCAATCCGCATTCATCCTCTTGTCTCAATCATAAGGTAGACACTAAGCGCTATGTCCAAGTTACTTGCGTGAACAGGCTTTAATAATTGAACCTCGAAGCACGAGTATACGGCGCTAGGGAAGTGCGGTACAAAAGAGAGAAGTGGACTATAGTCATAGGAGAGAAAGCGCCGCCGACTCGGAGCTCTAAGCCGAGAATAGGGCAAAGAGCAAAGGAATGCGACGTAGACGCGTCACCTCTGGAGCACGGTATAGTTATTTACGATACAAGTGCCGAAAATAGGAAATTCGCAACTAGTGGTGATAAATTAAAACACGACCGAAGGGAGTGGTTTAAATCGACACGAGTTGCGAATTACCTATTCGCACGTGTATCGTACAACGTTTTACTGTACATATGGCTCTTTAAAGTTTCGACATATGCATGAAAAGTGCTCTTTTCCGCACTAGTGCGGGAAAGTAGCACCATATATATGTACTGTAAAATATATTACACGTAGGTATCGCGGCTATAATCTTGATCCCTATGAAAGCTGCCATCTCGATACAATTAAACATTTTAAGGTTATAAATTATACCTACGGAGATTACAGCTGTCATAGAGGGGAACCCGCGTAACAAAAAATGAAATGACAAAGATTATTGAGGACATTACATTGAGTCAGTTGATCCCAAATTAAGCCGAACCTGTATCTTGGAAGCCGTGGAAGATATTGCACAATGATTAATTAAGTACACGTGTTGACAGATAAATATAGACGTTGTAACAAAAAGTGTGTTTTAAACATATAAGGCAAACAAAAAACATTAGAAATTGTTTTTTAGGCGAGATAAAAACAGATGCCTCAAGCCAGTTGTCCCGTGAACACGGATGTTGCGACACTTCCGAAACGTCGGGAGACCTCAGCGAGGTAAATAAATAAGTTATTAAGTATTTGGTAAAAAATATGTCATAGGGGATCTAGATTCGCGATACGTATAGCTAAAGCGGTATCTCAACTTGTATCGTTTAAGACCTTTCTACAAATGCGTTCCTTTTAAAACTTGCTCTATGATGAGGCGTACGGGCGGTACGCGGACTGATATACCGCCGACTACCCCGACTTGCACTTAAGTTTACTCTATCGACGCGTGTCTGTGTGAGTGCATTGACGTTTCTACGAATTTGTTTTACTGTTTGTAGACATATGTCTACTGCGATATATGTATGTTAGTCACGTCAATAAGCAGGCTACAAAGACTTGAACTATATATGTATACTCGTGATATATGGCACTAGGAAAGTATATTGTACATACAAATGAGAAACGGGCTATAGTAATGGAAGGGAAGGCGGCCGACTTGGACCTCTGAGGCCAGCACACGATGTGACGTGTGATGTGTGATCAAGAAATCTGTAGTGAAGGGTGTGATTATTATTATTTATTTAAACTTTACTTTGCACAAGACAGAAATGTACGAATAATAATAATAATAAATAAATATAAGGGGACAATCTTACACAAATCGACCTAGTCCCATAGTAAACTCAGTAAGGCTTGTGTTATGGGTACTAGACGACGATATATATAATAGATATAAATACTTGAATACATAGAAAATATCCATGACTCAGAAACAAATATTCGTGGTCATCACACGAATGGCGAAGTTAATGCTTAATGGCATAGTCTACCAGCTAACCATTGGGTTAAACACCACCTTTACAACCGTAAATTGTGATGGGGAAATAAAAAATGAACATTAATTAAACATGTATAAAATTACAGTTAAATGTATACACACCCTCACAATCGTTTCAAACCGGGTGTAAAGGTATGCATGTATATCCAAAAAAATATTAATTTGATTTCCTAGTTCAGAATTTAAAAAAATCACCGTTTTCGCGGGCTCAGCTATAATAAAAATCAGCTACAAATAATTCTTATCCAGTTGACAGCACAGAGTTGGTCAGTAGTGTTATATTATACGTGTAAAATTCAAAGCCTTTCTTTCCGTTGCAGGTATTTTACGTCTAAGGTCAAGCGGTTTTCGTCAAAGGACACAATATAGACACTAACCGTACGAATCGAACTGTCCAATCTACCTTAACAATCTACAGAGGGCGGGCGGGCCTCCCGTCCGCCCTCTTATCAGTACGCAGCCGACCGCCCGCCCAGCCGCACGCGGTAAGTATTCTACCATTTTCTACTACTACTACTTATCTACTTACTATTACTACGCTTACTATACTGTCTTTGAAGGTGTTGAGATCCTGTTTTGTTTTTCAATTTTTATATTTTGTTTCGGATTGTATTTATCAATGTTTGGCCGTGCCTTAGTTTTCTTAAACATGTTGAAGCTTATAGGTATAAGAATATGATGTTATTAACCAAATTGTCGAGAAATAGGTGGTTGGGATTAAGGATAACAGCAATATTGTTAAGTTGGTACTATTAAATAAACTACCTAGATAGTTGAATTTTCTTATAGACGGGTTTTGTTTTATGAGTTTACTACTATTATATCCATTAAAATGGTGAGAGTCGTACCGTGATTATAGTTAAAAATTGTAGTGCCTTACACAAAACATTCAGGTACCTACTACACTGTTTTATTATTAAATATATTGAGGGTTCTCAGTCCAAGCTTCCGAGCTCAATACAAACATTACTGAATGTATCAAGGTTAATAATATCCACAGAAGTTAGTTAAATGCTGTGGTCTACAACAGTAGACCTTATCTCAATGTGGTGAGGTCGCAAATGCCTTGGCTAGTGGGAGCTTAGTTCAATAGACAGACGAGACTCGTAAGCTTAGCGGCTCAGTTCCACTTATTTTAAAGATAGGTCGTGACATGGCGACCTAGGTCAATTTGTGAAAATGCCAATATCACCGAAGATCTGTAGAGCTATTTCTAAATGTAGGTACAGTTAGCATCATAAGCATGGACCTATACATTTTAAGTGGGTTTAGGACCTCATTGCTTGGGGATAAGGTTGAAAATTGTATATACATGTTTTGAGACTGGCTGTGTGAGTAATTAATTACTAAACGGAGCTTAATCGCTTATAATTAAATTATTAATTTACCTCACTGAGGTCTTCCGACGTTTCGAAAGTATCACAACACATCCTTCTATCACAATTAATGTCTGAGAATCGTGAAAGTTTAAAGCAATATATTGTGTAAATCATTATGAGTTCGGGGATTACCGTAGTGCCGCTAAAAAAAATAGACTTCTGAATTGTAATATTGGTAGTACCTAAGAAATAAAATTGTAATTAAGGTAAAAAAGCTGACGCAAAAATAGGGGTGTTATAACGTGTCTGTGGGATCGTAACTCCTAAACGAATGGACCAATAAATGTGTTTGTCAAAAGACACGAGATCGAGGAGATTTTTAGATACTTTTCAACAAAATAGGTTCAGCGGGTTTAGAGATATTGTCCATTGAAATGAGAACGTTAGGGGTTTTACAACTTTTCTTTCTTATTCACAATTACAACTTCGGCTTGTCTTTCGGCTGATATGATGCTAATGACTATAGAAATAATAATTTAAGAAATATTGTATATAGCCACTACGCCTAGTTAACGTTTGTCATTGCCGCGCTACGACTCCTGCAAATTCTACGGGCCAGTATATACCTAGTAGTACGCTTCCACTGCTACGAATTTGAATCATAGATTCAGAGGGTGATCACAACTAGCAAATCTAGCAATGCAGTGACTAGAAATTTCCATTGCTACGAAACTTTTTACACAAAATGTTGCCTTCGGAGAATTTTCTTTCCAACAATTTCACTGCCATAGGCGCTTTCCGCTACATACGAGGGCAATCACGCGATCAGCTACAAGCGTAGCGCGTAGCGATTCTTAGCAGTTAATGTGTTACAAAAAAACTTGCCTTAAGTGCCTGAGAAAGTTTTTTTTTTCGGGTTATTCTGCAACTTGAACGTTGCTAATTAAGCACAGTACGGTATTTATTATATGCGAATACGAGTGTAACTATGTGTCTGCCAGATGAATGATTTATGTTTTTTTTAATCGCAAGTCTTGTTAGTGAAGAACCATCTCGAAAGACAAGACATACGATTAAAAAAACCGCACTCAAATCGGTTCATGCGTTTGGGAGCTACAATCCCATAGGCACACGCATACACGTGGTAAAATTATATGTGTCCTCCTTTTCGTGGGGGTTTCAGAAGCTAAAAATGTGGCTTTGTAAGTTTATAGGGGGCAAAATTACGCAGTATACAAAAAATTGAATATCAAGCCGTTTAAACTGAACCAATGACCCATGATAATATTATCATTCATACCCACAATTCAATCTGAACCGATACCTCTTTCCGTAAGTAATCATATTATTCATCTTTAGTAAGAGTTTCGGAGTTATTTTGTATTCCTAAACACTTAATCTCAATGTGTTTCGCGTCCTCGCTTCCACGTACGCCGAGCCACCGTGCCAGAAAGAGCGCGAGAGATTGAGTCAAATTAGAACCCGAAATGAAGGCTTCAAATTGACCCTAGGGCGGCCCATCAATAGGGGGCACAAACCCGTCGGGTGGCCGGGGTCGGGGGAGGCGACAAGATATTCCGATTAAATGTTGTGTGATGATCATGAATATTCTAGCTCGTTCGTATTCTCTTTTCGTCAGTAGAATATCCCGTTCTATCTTTATTCGGTTTTCGATATTGCAGCATGTTTTTCAGTTCGTGATCTCTTAGTATTCGATTCAAATGCCGAATATTTACCGAATACCAAATTTTATAGATGTTTTCATACAAATTGCAGTAATGTAAAAAAAATATTCTAAACTTTAAACCACCAGTCGGTTTTGAACATTATGTTGACTCGAATAATTACACGAAATATTCGCTTCGGCTTCGGCAAAAACTGCATCGAATATTCTTCCGTTGTTGTAACCTCATTACAATATGTAACTAACTAGTAGGGCAGAATCATCAAACTTAAGTTTGCGCATAAAATTGATCATCATATCATACGAAATACGCTCACTGCTAGACAACAGCCTCCCCGAAAGAGTACCAAAGTGACCGGTCCTACGCCACCCGCATCCTTCGAGCTCCCGCGACCAAAAAAATCAAAAAACATGTACAAAAAATAACATGAAATTGATACGAGTCGGCTAATACTATTCCAAGAAGGTGGAATACTATTCCAAGATAGTGGCTTGTTGGAAAATTTCACGAAAAATGTTTTAAGTGGCTACTTAGAACATTTAGTGTGCATAAGTAGTGGTAATAAGTCAATGTATTCGGCGTCTCTCTATGAAAGAGCCACCCTCCGTGTCTCGCCGGGCGACGGGTCCTCCACTCATTGTCCCGACCGCTCTGACAACGACTCTGTGGGATTAATTAAATCCCACAATTTGCATTATTACTCTAATTATAACCTTACTTTAAGTGACGCAAAGCTTGTGGTATAATTTAAGCTATTTTCTGCCACAACCCTAGCGCTGGCTAATTTGAATTATGGTTTTGCTTACATAGAAGCATTCATTCTTCTTTGTAATCTACGTCTAAGTATTCTAATTTTATAAAGTGGAAAAATCTGTGAAAATATAATCTGCAGATAATGTTTGATAAATTGTCATAGTCAGAACGAGGTAGATTCTACAGCACGTCGTCGCCATAATTTTTTTTTTTTCGGTTGGCTAATATTTAGCAACCATGACACTTTCTTCGGAAACTCATTCACGATAAAAGCATTTTTTCATTCCACTTACCCTGAGTGAAGTTCGACGAAATATCGATTTGCTTCACTTATTCAGTATCGGCATACTTTTGTTAGTTAACACATTGACTGCCAAGAATCACTAAGCACTACGCTCGTAGCTGATCCCGTGGTTTTTCTCGTATACTTACTGTAGCGGAAAGTGAGCACGCTACGCGGGTTCCTGGCACTGGAAGTGTTAACAACACAATCGCGTGTTACAAAGAACTCAAGCGGATAATATATAGCTTATGCCCTATACATTATATGTATAGACTTTTAGCCAAATAAAAGAACAAAGTGAACCTGCCTAATGAGGAGGGTGAAGGTCGTGTCAGATATGCTTAGGAAATAAATTAAGTGAACTCATATTTAGGTCAAGGCCGGTAACAGTGGCCAGCCAGGAATTACCAGTCACCGGTTGTCCCTGTTGCCCAGATTTCATTACTAGTCGGTATACTGTCAGTCCAGTTAGGTAGGCCCTACTTTGAGATAGATCGTCGAATCCGTCTTTGCTGGGCAGCATTCGGGAGGCTGCGGCACATCTTTTCGTCGAATAATCCGCGGTGTCTCAAGGGTGTCGCAGAGTCTTTGACCAGTGTGTTTGCCAGTGATGACGTATGGCACGGAAACATAACCGATTCTCGCTTTATGCACCTCTCTTTCAGAACGGCTATCACAAAACGGCGCGCGAGCTCATTCGATTTTTCTCGCACTATCCGTCTCTCTCTTATTAGAAGACTTAGAACAAGAGAGATAATGCGAGAAAAATCGAGAGTATGTCGCGGCCGTCTCATGATAGACGCTGATTCGACTGGCAGCTTACTAATATCGTAACGCCTCGACACCGAAAAATCAGGAAGTACCCTTACTAGAATTATTTACTAACTTGTTCCCGACATCACTGACATGTTGGAAATCTAGACCCCACTAATTGAGTTGGAAACTCCGATGTCGTCGGCCGTCTTTGATCCCCTGATCAACTTAGTCTCCCGCGCCCTACTTAGGCAATAATAATTAATAAATACTTAGGAAATAATAAAATTACTAGTAAGGTACTTATATTTAGTCCTCGTCGTATTCGAGTTAGGTATTTTTATTGCCACACAACGTGAATTTCATGATACGGTGAATACTTTTTAATTATTTCGGAAAAAGCCCCGAAAATTGGCTTAAATTCGAAAGAGTGAATAAACGCCATAAATCGAAGCCATTTCGTATAAAGGTTTTATGTAAATGATCAACGTTCGCGCACGAAAAAGGCTCAATATGAATTCCCGTTGCGAGCAATTTGGATTCGGTTCGGGCAGCCTCCCCGAATTATCTGGCCAAGGTCGTCGGGGGCCATCAATCAAACGACCGCATCTGAACCAGCCATTCAATCCGGATGATGTTTGGATAGACACAACTTGCGGTTTTCATACAAAGGTGAAACATTAAAAGGCACATTGATATATTTTATTTCAGAAAGTTGTATATCTATCGGAAAAATGGTCTAAATATTTATTGAAGATAAAGGAAATCCCATAAAACACATTCCATGTAAAAAAATAGAACTCTTCCACCGTAAATAGTTGTGAGTTGTGAGATATTTAGGAGAGCAAGTCCGACATTCTTATTAATACTTATTTTGACGACCACCGCAGCCTAGTGGGTAGTGACCCTGCCTACGAAGCCGCCCCCGGGTTCGAATCCCGGTAAGGGCATTTATTTGTGTGATGAGCATGAATATTTTGTTCCTGAGTCATGGATGTGTTCTATGTATTTAAGTATTTATTTATCTATACGAGTATGTTTATCGTCGTCTAGTAGCCATGGTACAAGCTTTGCTTAGTTTGGGACTAGGTCGATTTGTGTAAGATTGTCCCCAAATATTTATTTATTTGTTTAGCAAGCACAAAATTATAGAATGTTGAAAATGGCCGGAATGGCTTCGAGAAAAGAATGGAACGCCCGTGCTTTTTTTTATTTTTTGCTCGAGTCAGCGGGGGCACAGCCGTGACTCACATTCCACGAAAAAAAAACGTTTATTGCAAACCCGACTTTTTCTAGCTTCAGTATTTACACGCTAATAGCTATTTCAAAATGATATAAGTATTGATGATTTGCACAGTCAAATTCAAACACTTATAGAACGTAAGTTGCCAGCTTTGGCACCGACTGCCAAGTACTCCCGCCGGCCATTTCAGAACTGACAGACTTAGAGGTTTACTCTCTGTACGATTAAAGAGCTAAATGATGTCACATTCTACCTACTTATCCAAATTTTGGCCGGAGGTGAAGGACTTTCAAACTTCGGCAATTTTTTTTTCTTGCTCAGCACAACTTTCTCGACCTGCTGCCATGCATTTTATCATGTTGTCATGAGACGTAGGTATCTCGGAAGCGGGCTTACAGTCTATTTACCTATATATATTCTTCTTCTTCGTGTATTTTTGAAATATCCTCGTATACTAGAAATTTAGCACTTTGGAGACCAAAAAGTGCTAAATTTCTAGTATTCTTAACATCTCTTTATTTCAAAGTTGTTTAGGAAAAAGTATAACTTTTTTTGTAAATACGAGTATGTGGCGTTGTGTTCATGGTGGTGAGTGAGGTCGACCGAGCCACCGTGGTTGCGCAGAGTTGACAGACCTACATTTATCTCTAACTTCTAAAATCACTTACATTTCATCATTTATGTAGTACACTTAAGGAAATATTGTTCTAATCTGAGGGCACGGTTGTACCTCCGCCAAGTCGATCTCATAATTTTTTATAGTGGAAGAGTTTCGAGACTTGGCCTCTTTTTTTTCGTGGAATGTTTTTTATAGGATTCTACTTAAGTATTTCGAATATTAAATTTTTCAAACCTAACAAAACGAATGTTTCGGGGTTTTTAAATTTGTTTCCTTGAAATTGCATGGCGATTAACGCATGATATTCAAACCTGTATTTATAGAGTCGATCAAATGGGAAATATAAAAATTGCACCAACAACAGGCGAAAATAAACTCAGTTGAGACCTCGTCACAACCTGTCACTTCTGGATTTCGTGATTGGTGGTGAAAAGGTTAAATGAATATCCCCATTCCCCATTGACCGAAACTAGGTAGATGATAGTGCGCGAAAACGTCCCGCTGTAGTGAAGTATCGGGTATCGATCGGCAGCCTCCCGGATATCCGGTCAAGGCCGGCAGGTGCCGGGGACCGGGTATTGATGTAGGTTCAAGAGCCGGGCTTCGTACACATATTTATATTTACTTTTCCTTTTTCTTCTATACTAGGCAATATTTCAAGGGGAAAAAAGGTCTTGTAGCTTTGTAAGTTTCTACGTCCGTACATAACAGGGGGTGATATTCAGAAATACTCAAACGATTATAAAACTCTTTCACCTGTGTATAAAATAGAGTTTCTCAATGGACGAAGGCCATGTCTTATCCGTCGGATTTGATTGTGTTCTTTGCAGTATGCGGGCGAAGCCGCGGGGGCAGCTAGTAATATAATAAAGAGAAAAAGTCTCTTAGGCCTCCACCCACCGGACGCTTGTGCAGCGCGTGTGCTGCGCGGCGCGTGTACTGCGGCTGCGCGGCACACGCGCAAGTTGTAAAGCATTGAAACTACACTTCAAACACACATCGAACGCGGCACACGCGCAGCACCCGCGCGGCACACGCGCAGCACCCGCGCACCTGCAGCGCAGCACACGCGCAAGTTGTAAAGCACTGAAACTACACTTCAAACACACATCGAACGCGGCACACGCGCAGCACCCGCGCAGCTGCAGCGCAGCACACGCGCGGCACACGCGCAGCACCCGCGCACCTGCAGCGCAGCACACGCGCAAGTTGTAAAGCACTGAAACTACACTTCAAACACACATCGAACGCGGCACATGCGCAGCACCCGCGCAGCTGCAGCGCAGCACACGCGCAGCACACGCGCAGCACACGCGCAGCACACGCGCAGCACACGCGCAGCACACGCGTCCGGTGGGTGGAGGCCTTTAGATCCTAGCCTTGTGAGTTTGTACATTTTGAGTAAGTAATTTTCTTTCTGGGTGATAAGTTATAAAAGCCTCCAAGAGTCGATTTCTATTATGGACGAACTGTATTTATATTTATACTTTATCGACAAATTAGTAGGAAACCTTCGGCGCTCAATACAGCCTGCTCTTGACGATTTCTGTACTGTATTATGGTTGCAATAAAGGCTTGAATGACTGAAAATTTCATGTTTTTTTTTTTATATCTGTAAGAACAACTTCAATACGCTACAGAAGCGGAGAACAAAACCTACTGACAGTCCATAGAAATTCTAAAGAGTTCCCATAACATATTCCAGAAATGGCGCGCTTCGTCACAATAACCCCGGACATGAGCGACAGCGTGATCCAGCATCTGCGCGAGAGCTTCTTCGCCGACGAGCCTCTGAACAAGGCAGTAGAGCTTTGTCAGCGCGGGCAGCCGCACGCGGCCCTTGAGAGGCTGTGCGTCGCCACCATCGCTGACGGCCTCTCCGTGGCAGCCATCGACGGGGATACGGTACTCCACCTCCGTACCATTTATTTGTTTAAAAGGATCACCAACAAAAAATACAAAACACATTAATAAGAAACATATTCAAACAACATTCATAATTGATCTCCCACTTACAGGCAATCACAGCATGCATATTTTAAAAAGCATTGAGCTACACAACCACGTCGTTTCTGCTTAATAAACATTTACTGTTATAAAATGGGGTAGCGCATTGTTACTAAACGATTCTCAATGTAACTTGAGACGTTGGTGCCGTTTCAGAATTTGTAATAACTTCGCGGTAGATGTCGCTGCGAACCTCCCTAAGGTGTAAATACAATAGTGGAAGGGATTGAAAGATTCGTCGCCATAAGCGGACCCACGGTAGCTCAATTGGCAGAGCGATGGACGGATTCCAGAGGTTGTGGGTTCAAATCCCGCTCGTGACGAATGATTTTTAAATTTTCCACTATGATCGAAATTGAGATACAAATTAACAGTTAAATTATATAAAATAAAATAAAGAATAACTAAACTAACCGATCATGGTCGGCCTTATCAAGCGATAAGTGACAAGATAGAGCGTCCGTCACTGGCTGATACCGTTCGATGGAACGTGACGGACGCTCTATCTTGTCACTTATCGCGTGATAAGGCCGACTGTGATACGATGCCTACACAAGACATGGTGGGCTAGCACAACTTACAGCCAAGGAACGTCCTGTCACAGTCGAACTGTGCGAATTAGAACGAGGGTCGATTTTCTCGTTGCGTCGCGGCGTCGTAACAATGAGCAAGTTCGTATATGTATGTGCTAGTATAGGTTGGTTGTCAATAGCCTTAAACTTCCAAATAGACAAACCACTCAACAAGGCACTAGAGGTTAATGTCAGCGGGGAGACCCTCATGGGACGCTGAACCAGTTGAGTGTTCGTAACTATCGAGTTTGTTTCGGCGTTTCTTGTTGATAGTGGTCTTCTTATTCAGACACGTTGATAACATTTGACTTGTAAAAGGGCCATTCTGGCCTATTTGCAGAACAAAATTCATTAATTTCGGGTAGCAGTGACGGGCTATCGGTGCCTTCTGTCGGCGATATTGAACAAGACTGTATTTGGATCTAACAATGATCAATTCAGTCAGTATGGCAATTGGGGAAGCCACCACCTTCAGAACATTTTAGAAGGCAAACTCACTGGAGAGTTGGATTTATACCAGCGGGGAAAGCGGTTGTGTATCGCCGTTATCGCTGATGAGCTTTCCGTGGCTGTTGCTGAAAGAGGACCAAGTTATCCTCCTGAACCCTGAACAACTGTAGGGTCAGACAGCAGCATCATCCACAAGTTGTTTATAGCTAGAGGCGATGGTAGCACAGCAACAATTAACTAAGGACTGTGGTAATCTGTGTGACACTTGGCATGAATTGATACCATCACTTATCTAACCTAGCCATCAAGCAAGATAGCTGTCACTTGTACGTAAACACGGCTTGAGCATATTTGTTTTATTAGCGTGCGCAGTCTGAAACGCTCATTTTCAGAAATAAGGTTTTTTATGTGTGACTATCCTCTCATCCTATCCTCTTCCCAATTCCAGGTCTTAGGCGTGGCTCTAAACGGGATCTTATGACCAGGAGACATCGAGCAGTCCATTGACATGATCCAGCAATCGTCAGATGAGAAATACAACAAAATCTTCACGATCCTGTACAACACCAGCCACGAGCTGAGCCTCTTCAATACGTTCCACGTGGACAAGATTCTGGAGTTACGAATAGTGTCTGTGTCGGAGCTGGCCAGGGGACAGGGGCTGGCTAAGGAGCTGATGAGGAGAAGCACGGAGATCGCTAAGGATAATGGATTTAAAGTAAGCTTTACAATATCCCGAGTATGTTTTAGTAATCCACTTCTTTATCAACAGTATTTGCGTGACTACCTACTTGTTAAATTGGACTCGAATGTCGACAATCTTAACAAAGTCAGTCAAAGCAAATATTTGAAAAACTATTTGTTATTACTTCGTTCATTAGCTCACTGGTTCCCGTCGCTAATCCACTGGTGGACTTTTGACGCCAACCAGACATGGACCAAGTACTTATTTCAAACTAAAAAAGGAACGGATTTTAAGTACAGCGTACTCCATTGGGAGTGTGGCGATATTTTTATCTTTCCATTCGCAAAATTTACCAATGGTTTTGTTTGTGGTGCTCGGTAATGGATCATTCTCTTTAATTTGGTATTACCCTTTAAGGGTGAGAATTCTCAAGCCATTGCCTCGCAACCTCGCAGAGCCCTGGTATCCACCAGAACAACTAACCCTAATAAAACTGTTTCCAGCTATTCAAAGTGGACGCAACAGGGGCCTACTCCCAGCGTGTCTGCACAAGCTTAGGCCTCCGGACTCTACGCCGTATCCCCTACTCCGAATACTGCGACGCTAACGGAGTCCCAGTCTTCAACGTCCCACCGCCTCATGAAGCTCTATGCATCATGGTGCTGGAGATACCTATCTGATCTCGCCCTGTTTATCTTACTTGCCAGTGTACTGCCAGTATGTAATTCGATGATGAATCTTGTTTAAATATATGTTTTATTAAAATGTCATGAAGCCCGTAAAAATGTAATGGAATTACGACGACATTTCGTTGCTACTCAGGCTCAGGCAAGGTATTTGTCGAATAAAAATTCTGAATATGTTTCACATTCACCTAAGTATGAAAATGGGTAACAATTAGGTAAATATTCAATTCATAACGTAATATCTTGATCATACTACCGACAGACGTCGATCATGCCTCAATCAGCCATAAACTATATCATCTGCTGGACATAGGCTTCCCTCAAAGATTGCCACAATGACCGGCCCTGCGCCGCCCCCATCCAGCGGACTACCATGACCTTTACCAGGTCATCAGTCGAAGAGACCACCACAAAAGAACCATTCCCTCCAACGGCCATCGATTCTACGTGCCCCACCCACTGGCAGTTACTCGTAAGTTTAGCGATTCAGAGGGCTATAGACCTCGGTATATGCTGCCTCAACGTGGTGGGTACTAACCATAAATTATGAAAGCAATAACTCCAACACGGTTCCTTCGTATCGTAACAGTATTATTCGTCTAGGACTACCTTTAAGAAGGTATTTGCTTGTAAAACGTTGTTACTTTAGCAGTTAAGTTGTGATACCTTATACGCTCAAAAATATTTTTTACGCGTCTTTGTGAAAAGTTGTGTTTTTTTTTTATTGATAGTTTAATTGGTGTTCATTATGGATGAATATCATACAGAGGACATATTACGAAAGAAAGTAATGAATGATACTGAGACGTCGTTATAGTGACACCAGCATGTTCTATATTTTGAAAAATTGAGACTTTATACAAACATTGGCGGTCCTCCTGATTTAAACCTCCATGGGTTTAGTTAGTTTTGTTATTTGATGTTTAACTATTTCGTATGTGTTTTGTTTGTGTTAGTTGCTAGCGTTACGATGGTATTCTACATAAAGATCGTGGTTTGGTGGCCATACGTATAAACTATGCACACGAAGATAATATTAAAATATTGCAAAGGTACAAAACGTTTTCACTACGAGGATCCCGTCTAGCGGACGCCTACGCCGTTGTCGCTTCCGCTACATACGGGGAAACCATGGGATTGGCTACGAAAGTAGCACGTAGCGACTCCTGGCAGTGACTGTACTATTCATGTAAAGAAAACTGATTTCTATGATCATAATTTATAATTTAGGTGTCTGAGACAAAACGTTATTGAAGTTTAGAATATTTCAATATTTCATCATGGAATTTAATTCTAAACATATAAACTAAATCTTATTTTAATTTTTTATTAAATCATAATAAATAAAAAGACAACAGGAATCAAATTTAGTTCTGTGTTGACGTTGTTGTTTAGTAAAGAAAATTCTATGTGTCTATATGGAAGTGAAACTCAATGTGATGGTCGAATAAGGCGTGAAAGTATGGTCAGAGATCTCTTCTTCAATATTTTTTATTTCTTTAAAAAATGTATTAGCACACATGGTTTTAAATGAAAGAGTTTTTTGGATTTTTTCAATTAATAAATGCACAAACGGTGGGCGAGGCGTGGCGTGTGACGTCTGCCTCTTCAATCTTTATAAAAATTCCGATGTTTCCTCATTAAAACTATTTAAACGATTATTTTTGTTACATTGATTAGCTTCCGTTCATTACGCACTACATTTTTAATCCGTGATCAGGACATTCCAGCGTTCAAAAATATGAGGAACCAGCCAAAATATATTACAATGAATGAGGTATCATGCAATGACGTCACTGTTTCGTTCATTAAATTTAATGATAATGTTAATTGTTAAAACTGTGTATGTAATATTCACTGAATTTGGTCACCCTACATTTCATTTCATGACAATTGACAGTTTATTTAATTTTAGGTTGGTACCTATATGAAACATATTTTCCACAAAGTTTTTAGTTTCCGACATTTAATCAAACGTTAGGATGACAATGATTTTTAATGAATACGTAATTCCTAATGAGAGAATAAATACATTTGCTTTAGGTAAATACGAGTTGATCGTGTTTGGCATCAAGTACCTACTGCTGCTGTATAACAAAAATTCGTTCTTGGTCATGAAACCGCCGTGTATATTGTAAATTGGGTTCGTAATTCTTCCATAATTGATTTCACTATTATAAAAGTGCACGTTTCCTGAATGTAAGACCGGTATGGTAAGGTTAAACTTTGACTACCGCCCGTCTTACAATCTTGTTACTGCTCCTTTAGGGTATTGTGATAAAGGTTTTAATTTTACTTCAGTTCATAACAACTGTGGGCCGATTTATGATCTATGACGCTCAAGCGCTTGAAAATTAAAAATGAGTAACTACGATAGTAGTATCAAAATCGTAAGAACTTCCTTTCTACCTATATATAGAATTGAATACGAGTGGTAAAAACCACTCGTGTTTCATATTTAAACTAGCTTTTATAGTTGGGGTCAGAGTTGGGCACCGGACCGCTTGGTGCTGCTGTAGATACATCACTACACGCGAGCATAAAGGGTGCCTTTCCACCAGAGATACACCAAGGCGACTGTCACATAGGAATGGTGATGTGTTTTGAAGCTTACTACCAATACCTGAAATGATGACTCAAGTGTGAAACGACAAGGAAGTGTATTAGACCATTTTCGAGTGAAAGTATCGAGCGCTCGAAAGTCAATAAACAGTGTTTGTCCACACGTTAGCAGTGCTTATCAATATTAATAGGGCTTGTTAAGGAGTGTTGTTACTTACCAAAGTATTTAAATAAATGTGCAGCCTATCTATACAATAACATTATTGCAGAATGTCTTATATTTAAAAGTATAATCTTTACATTATACAAAATTCTTTTGTAGGATATTTACACTTCAGTAAACTGTAGATCTATATTGAAATGTAGGAAAATATATGTGAATGGTATAGAAGAGTTATTTAAATGTTGTATATCATACATACTCTCTTAAAGACATTTATCTGTGTTAGATGAAAACTAGACAAATAAATTCGAATTGTTAAAGTTGTATCCAAAAGTACCTACACGAAATAAATTTATAAGGACATTGTTTTTTTTATTCCCCTCGAATCCTCTTTGTAAAATGAATGTAATTGACTAATATTCAAAAGGCTGAGATTCCAATTTTTGCCCGAGTATGGCGGAGCCGAAAGAAAAGAATATGTTTAGCAGTAAATTTTATGTTTGTATGTCTGTATTTACGTATGTTCCATCGTAGCGTCTAAGCTACTACAGACCCGATTTTTAACCCCCGGCGCAAAAAGACGGGTGTTATAAGTTTAACGTGTCTGTCTGTGTCGGATTTGGAATGCGGTTTTTTTGTGTCATAGATAGTGTTCTTAGCCATGTTTCTGGAAAATCTCTTTAGTCATTTTTGAGATATTGGACTTTGAAATGAAAATTTCGGGGGTTTTTAACTTTTCTAAACTGTAGTTATTATGAAAAAGGTGTCAATATGTTCGTAATTGTCCTCTCGGTGACATAAACTACCTTATGTATGGAAAGAAAAACGAGTACCTAATTCGTCCAATGCGGTGGCCAGCCACGGGCAATCGCGGGCCACCGTGCCTTAGTCTTCAGCAGTCACACTGTGTCACAGTATGTCAAGCGAATATTATTCAAATACATTTAATGTAGATTAATTTATTGCACTTAAAAAAATACAATATCCATACTAATATAAATGCGAAAGTGTGTCTGTCTGTCTCCTAACCCTTAAACCGCTGAACCGATTTAGATGAAATTTTGGTATATATATATACATAGTTTAACTCCCGGGGAAAGGGCATACGATAGTTTTTATCCCGGAAATCATTCCCTAAGGGGGCGAAAACGAGTTCCACGGCGGGCAGAAGCTAGTTATGTATAAGCAATAAACATTTTATAAACCGCCATTATATGAAGCTTTACACTGGATGCACGTAGGCCTCGGTTGAGTGGTTGACGAAGCGCAGCGGGGCGGGGGCGGGGGGCTTCTGTAGCTGGCTCCGGACCAACAGTAGCAGGTACACTTGTGTAACTGGTTCAAATAAAACATTAACATGTGAAAATAAAACTTCTAATCACACGGTTCAACTCACGTACTCAATCTCACATAACTGCTCCAGCGCTCGACGCTCCCCCTCCCCCTGCCCTGTCGGCGCGTGCGACACGCGCCGCTCGACGTGAGGAGCGAGCGCGGGCAGTGTTACGAGCGACACCGCCGCGAGAACACTCATCCTGAAGAAGAACTCCCGAAGAGTTCGAAACATGTCGCCCGGAGTGACATTGAATACGTGAGTTGAACCGTGTGATTAGAAGTTTTATTTTAACATGTCTCACGAAAGTTTAAATTCGATTAACATGTGAATTTAAACGTTCTTTCAAGAAACCCGACTGCTTTCTTACAAATACTCAATGTCAATCCCTCGTTTAAGGGAAATCCGACGACACATCATATGTCAAAATCCATCAGGCTGTTTACCCTGACACTAGTACCCTGCTAAATGCGGGAAACTCTGCCCAGCACGCGCTGAGACTGGAACCCTTTACCTTCTAGCTGTTTAGTTTTTATTTAATAAACTATTTAGAAAGAAAGAAATAAATAAATCATTTATTCACTACACAAAAGACACATAGACAAAGGGAGTAGAAATACAATACAATTGTCACATAATTTGTGTTTCTCCGCGGCAGTGAATCGGTCGCTGTCTCAGCATTATGCCGATTTGACAGCGCTGATTTATTTCTATTCTATTTTATTTTACACACATACCCTCGAAAAATATAACCCACGCTTCAGTACCTACTTATGTCTGGTAAATCGGTGGTCAAAAAATGTACGTTACTTCTGCACAGAAAAACGTGACCTCACATACAAACTTCTATGAACGGCCGCACTGAAATAATGGAAATTACACTTACCAATTCCAATGAATACGGTGCATAAATCCACAAAGAAGAAGTAATAGTTGAAGAAACTGATGATGTACAAGTGATGGTCTCCTCGCATCAAGGTCCAGAAATATATTGCCAGCGCCGCCGCAGTGGTGGCTACACCGTAGTAGTAGTATACTCGCATTAACGTTGGTCTCTCCTAGAACATAAAAAAACCCACTAATATTATAAATGCGAATGTTTCGATGTTTAGACGTTTGGATGTTTGTTACTCAATCAATCGATTTCAATAAAAATTTGCACGACGATAGTTTAAGGCCTTAATTGAAATATAGGATAGTTTTATCCCGGGTACCGGGTCCACGAAGACGAAGTCGCGGGCGGAAACTAGTACAAAATAAAAATGAAAGTAGAAAAATCTAAAGTACCTAGTGTATTACCTACTAAATATTAATCATCATCATCATCATATCAGCCGAAAGACGTCCACTGCCCACTGCCACTTAAGTTTAGCGATACGGAGGGCTATATCGGTTACCTTGGTTCTGCTGCGGATAGCCTCATTTCTGATGCGGTCACGCAGAGAAACTCCCAACATCCCAACATGGCCTGACTAAATATTAATAATTAATATTTATCTATTTTTATTGAAAAGTTTTTTTTTAAGCTGTTCTTGCCGCCTACCACTTATTAGAAAAATGTAGGTCGAGGTTGCCGGAACTCCCGTTTATGCGCTGTGTTGAGAGAGGAACGTGCTGTTTTTGTGCCGGTCACAAAAACCTATCAACTATAAAAACAGCAGGTTTAATCTAGGGATTGCAATCCGGTATGATCTTCTGCGTATATAAAAAAAATAACATTTTGTCAAGTTTGATGGCAAATAATGCTGGACTGGGGTAAATAATATTGGTTCGCTTTAAAAATACGAATAAAACAATCATTCAAAATGTAAAAGAAACGACTACTTTTGAATGTTTAGTGAAACAACTCGTTTGTCTATTTGAGATCAAATCATCCTTTGAGATTTGAGATCCTCTATTCAAACTCAACTATAGATTCAACTATAGTTCAACATCCTGTACGCGGCTGTACATGTGCTTATTACTTGCTTGCGCTTACGAAAACTGCCGTGTCACTGCCGCACAAATCAAAACACCCGCTCGCAAAGATGACTTGATATGCCAAAATGTTATTAAAATTATATAATAAACGCATCTAAGTAAACATAACGAAAGTATAATATAACATATTTCGATAATATAACATATATATATATATATAGTAAGTATAATATTGATTATAATACTACATTACGAAAACAACAACACAATGAAATTATATAATCAATAATCAACATACGTAAACATAAGTAGTAAACAAAATAAACTTCTTATTCGAGATCGAAAATATCGAGATTCAAGGAAACTATCAAGATTATCACGAAAATAAAGACAACATCACATAATATTATTCTTTTTATAATTAACTAAAATAGATTGTTTCCTGAGATTATCTGGAATGTCTGGATTTATATGTTACTAAAATAGTATAATCACCGTAAACATAACGATTAAACCAAATTAACTTCTAATTCGAGATTGGGGTTGGGAATAATAAGATTTGTAAAGCCAGACTAATTGAAGTGCTGCGTTTTAGCAATATTTTTGAGTCTACCAGATCCGGTTAAATATTACCGGATCCGGTGGCTATCAAAATATACCGGATCCGGCCGGATTACCGGATCCACCGGACCGGATTGCAATCCCTAGGTTTATCACAAGATGGCGCGCAAGCTGTCTCGCGGTGATATAGACTATCCGGACTCTTCACACAGTTATAGACACAAAATTCATTAAAATATTATTGATAACATGGCACTAACCGTATGAGCTCCAACTAAAAGTACTAGTATAAATACTATGTCAATGCAGTATAAGAGCACTGGTAGCCATTGCTCAGCGCGGTAAGTTGCACCTCTGTAAATAGCAACAGTATGCTCCGACCAACCATGTTCAAACTGTAGTTCCACCCAGATAAAGAAGACTGCGAAACCCTGTGGAAAATCATAAAGATTGTTTGAACATAGAAAACAAATGCCATTGTGCCTAGTTTCCTGCAAAATTCGTACCTACTAACAGAACTAGAGTACCTTGCGACGTAATTAGTGTGGAGCGTTTCTGGCATTCATAATGCTCATTGTGTAGAATATTGGATGCATTTATCCTACTCCTATATTCAAAGGTGCTAATAGTAAGGTTAGCGCTACAAGTTAATTTTGCTAATTCTTCTGCCTTGTATTTATTAATGCAAGGCACTGTAATTACTGCACAAATATCCCTAGCTCTTATACTTTTAGGTTGCCCCTCAATACTTTATTCAGACTGCGACAATTCAGTAACATTGTATCTACTGTAAAATGTTGATTATACACCCTGGATAAATAGGATAAACTTACCAAGGTCATATATGACAGAACAATGATTCCGCGACGCAAGGGAAAACAGCCGCAACACCTTGTAAACACGGGAATTTCTAAACGCATGGTAAAAATAATCCGTAAATCTAGGCTACAGGACTATTATGTATCTTTTCTTCAATATAAATTCAGGGTTTGTAGGTATGTACTAAAAATGATCGGCAAAACAACACTACACATTGTTTTATGAGTAGTTTAGTGCAAACTGAGCTCAAGCGAGGAAGGAGCATGGTTCTGGCCACTTGTGAGTAATTGACTTATTTAGGTACCTACTCACACGGCTGCAAAATTGCTCCGAAACTAAAATGAGGACAAAATTCAAGACTAGACTTGGATCTTTAAGATTTTGTTTTCTCTATAAAAAAGTACTGTTACAAAAAGTCTGTAAGGTTGTAGCCTTGTTATAAACGGTTTTTTTAGTACTACGGCGTCTACGGCGGTGCCAAACAAGCACACCGTATGTTTGATGGTAGGTAGACACCGCTGCCTATGGAGTGCTATGGACGCTTGCGGATCCAGAAGAATCACTAGCGCGTCGCCGACCCTTTATTGATTTGAGGATTCGTTGTGTTGACAACTAGAGATGAACACAGGTCTCTCACTCTCAACACAGCTCATCCTCGGGAGCTCAGCACGTCTATCATGGGACGGCCGCTACATACTCTCAATTTTTCTCGCACTACACCTCTTGTTCTAAGTGTTCTAATAAGACAGAGATGGATAGCGCTAGAAAAATCAAGAGAGCTCGTGCGCCGTCGCGTGATAACCGTGCTGGCTGCTGATGGTAAGCGACGACATAAGAAATGAAGCTCACTGGTTCAGAAGGAGAAGGCGAAGCACGGTTGCCATTTCATCACTTTATCGCTGTCGATAAGACATCCGTCACGTTCTGACAAGTATGCGAGTGCGAGAGTGACGGATCTCTTATCCACAACGATAAGTGATAAAATGGCAACCGTGCTACGCCTGCAGTAGGTAATAGCCTACTCACTCTTGTTTGAGCACTGCCGGCTTCGTCTGAGTGTTTGCATACAAAATTGCAGGTTACGTCGACGCCGCGTCGACGTATGAGAACATTCACACGACATCGGTAGTGTGGGGTCTGTCTTAAGGGTCGAACACACAGCACGTCGCGGGCGCGCCGCGCTCTATTTCCCTACAAACCGCTAGCGCGGTCAAACAGGCTGCGCCCCGTCGCCAACGCGCCCCGTCGCCACCAACGCGCCCCGCTTCTGTCGCGCCCCGCCAGCAACCCGCCGCGCGCAGGCCGCGCGCCCGCGAAGGTCGCGCCGCGCGACCGCCACGGGCGCGCGGCGCGTCAGTGTGACGCCAGACAGCGCAGCGCGCGGTGCGTAGGTACGTAGTGCTGGCGGGTCGTCCGGCCGTCCCGCGCACATCACGCGCTCGTCAAGCGCCGCTACCGCGCTGGCAGTCTGTTCGACTGGGGCCACACAGACGAGCCGTCCATTGTCGCGATAATTAATGGTATTTCTCGTTAGTGTGGCCCCTGCATAAAGGTTGTAAAGTTATCTTATTCTGTGGTTATCGTAGTCGCGTGTCGCGGTCGCGGGACCCACAGTACTCGAGTAACGGCCTGAAGGAAGATTGTTGAGTTAGGTTAGGTGGAAAACTTCAGTCAGTTCATTTTTAACCCCCCACGCTAAAAGAGGGGTATTATAAGTGCGATTTGTCGGTGTATCTGTCTGTCTGTAACATCGTAGCTCCTGCAATGCACCCATTTTTATGCCGAATGCTAAAGCTGACGTGATCGAGATGGTTTCGCTACGTTATAACAACATTGTTCAGCTGGATGATATTGGAGTTTGAAATGAAAATGTTGGGGGATTTTCAACTTTTCTAAGTTGATTATTATAAAAAAATTTATACCACGTCGGTGGCAAACAAGCTAACGGCCCACCAGATGGTAAGTGGTTACCGTAGCCTATGGACGCTTGCAACTCCAGTGGTGTTACATGCGCGTTGCCGACCCTTTAAGAATTTATACACTCCTTAGTTAGTGTCCTGATTAGTTATGATCTTATGATATCCTTTAGACGTCTAAAAGGTAACGCAATGGCAGCCGCCGTGAATTTTTTATTCGGTAGAAATACCCCGCCAAGAATGTGGGTCTTGTTTGGAAAAAAAGGAAAATAAATACCTTCTGTTATGGGAAAAATACTGATTATGATTAATGCATGTAGAAAATTCTTCTGGTGGTGGACGTAAAATGGGACTACTATGAAAAGCAAAAATAAAATCAAGTATTTTTTTGTTTTATTAATTCCTTACATATTGTTCGTAATCATAACAGTGGAAGCTTAACTGTTGTTTGCTCTAATAGCACACAGCTAATTCATAAATACACTCGGTGGTTGTCACAGGGAATGACGTTCGCAGGTCAATGGTTGCCATCGACAAAATACCTGGAGCATTTACACAATTTTCACCATCTCTTCTGTGGAAAATAATTTAAGGCCTACGTTTATATTTAACATGTTGTATCACATAAAATCATAAGAAGGCGGTAGGGACGCATTATGGCTGTGCCCTCAGGAAAGACACAAATTTAAATAAGTCGTAAGATGACCAAAACGCATGCTTATAATGCTTATAAGGGGGGTTGAGGCCGTTGGTTGCCCGCTGTCGCACGCAGACCTCTGAGAGGTGGTTGACAAAGCACAGCGACTCTAGAGGTTTCTCCAGCTGGCTGCGAATTAAAAGGAGCAGGTATCCTTGCGTTACTGAAAAGTGAAAACATAATAGATAAATCGGAATCGTTAATTTATATATTTGAATAGGTACTTGAATAATTTTATTAATAGGAAATTTAAGAAAGATAATAAACGTGCTTGTGATTCTTCTGGAGTCGCAAAAGCGTCCATAGGCGACGGTGTGTGCTAAACATAACACTACCGTCGTAATATAAAATCATCAGGCGGGCGGTAAGCGGTCACGCGTCATAGCCTAATGGACGCCTGCAATTCATGGGGTGGCACGTTCGCGTTGCCGACCCTTTAAATATTTATACACTCCTTTCTCGAAGAACCACGCGAACATATATAGGTTGTAAGCTTAAGGCGCCGTAGGTTCATTGTCTTCTCTCCCTCTCACTGAGCATAAACGTGAGCGAGATGGAAGTGCGTGCACGGAAGCGCGGTTATCATGATTTTTAATTTAAATTTGTTGGCCGTTTAAATTAATAAAAAAGTAATCACTGAGTTTTCTCAAACATGATATTGCCGATTTTTGGAAGCAATTTTAATATTTTTAGCTTTTGTGCATAATTCATTTGTTACGAATATTTTAGACCTATGTTCGTGTTTTTTTTCTACGTATAGAGAGAAAATTGCTTAATCATGTTTCGAATCACTGATCTACCTGCTGAAAAGCCTCAAGATTACTATTCGTATTTTTTGAAACCATTTATTATTATTATAAACAGTCGCATTATATTGGTTCAAAAACTCTGTTCGCTTGACTTCGCTGAACTTACGGCGCCTTAACGATAAGATATTTTTTGACAGAAACGTTCATACCTATAGCACAGAAGACGATGGCGAGATCAAGTAAGTACATGGCACCGTTAGAATGGAGATCCCGCACATTGACGTACAGGAAGATGACCAGCGACGCCAGCGTCGTCGTGATGCTGAAGTAGTAATACACCAGGAGCAGCCGAGAGCTCCTCTGCCGAAATAAACGGTACACGGTTTAGTCAGGTTAATTTCCTAGTGGTTGCCGCACGATCCATCGTGCGGCAACCACTAGGACATAGGCCTCCCAAGGCGACGGCGTGGCAGGCCGAGACGGAGATGGCGGGACGACGTGGACGTATTTCGCAACGATTGGCCGGAGATCTCTCGGAATTGGTACGAGTGGAAATCGAGAGGGGAGGCCTTTGCCCAGCAGTGGGACACACTAGGAAAAAAAATTGCTGGAGCCCAACAAGCTACGGTAACCTAGAGGTTTAGGCATGCGGCTGTCAATCGGCGTTCGTGTGTTCGAATGCTAACTTATTTGATTTATATTTTTTATTTATTTAATTGCTTCAGGCAGCAAGACCCATATAAATTTACAAGTACCTTAAATACACATAAATATAAAAACCTTTTACCGTTAGCTTTTCGGTGTAGGAAACACATCGTGAGGAAACTGGTCTAATCCCAATAAGATCTAGTTTTCCCTCTGGGTTGGAAGACTTAGATCAGATGGCAGTCGCTTACGTAAAACTAGTGCCTATACCAAATCTTGGGATTTGGCCCGGTCTTCTTTAGGGCATAACCGGGAATTAAGCTAGGCGGATGAATGTCCTAGAGCCCAACACTGGCCCAATAGTTGACAGCTTCGATCTGTAGGGATGGTGAGCGCAATAGTGGCATAAAGATGACATAGTAGAGCTATAAACTGGTTTTATATGCTGAATAATGCGGAGGTTTCGAGTTGCGTGGTTGGAGGGCAAAGTCTCCAAAAATCTTTTTGTATTTACGAGCTTCCAGGCCGCTAAATTTAAAATGTAAGTAAATAGTGTTGTATATTGCCATCACTGTAGATTTTTGATATACAACCTCTACAAATCTTATCTTAAGGCGTAATCTGTATGGAGGTTACTCCAAGCAAACTGATACGTATCCTACCGTGCAGTTAACAAGTCATACACAGGATGACTCACGCTCCTTAATGTGGTAATCACGCTAGAGTCATCCAGCACATAACTACTTTAACATACAATTTTCTTACTCGCTCGGGAATCGTTTAATAGCGGGAATACTCGTCAGATTTTTCCTAACGATAGTCCGATCAGATTCGGAAACAGAAAAATTCCGAAGAGTCACGATCATTATGCCAAAACATTTCAAAATTCCAAACGTCATTTTGCGCTAAATGAAAATTTTAACGCAGGTTATTTAATAAATGACATTCTGATTCTGATTCTGATTCTGATTCTGATTCTGGAATATATAACTTGTTTAGGTTAGTATATCCTGAAAATTCACAAACTCCATTCAGTACGCTTACCATGAGTATGACAATGACGGCTTACGCTAACGAGTATCGAGTTTTCTATCTGTGCATCCCGCTCGTACTGTCAAAGTGCAATAGAGATGCACAGATAGAAAACTCGATACTCGTTAGCGTAAGCCGTCATTGTCAAACTCATGGTAAGCGTACAGGGGACCGATTTTTGACTTTCGAGCGCTCGACTCTTTCACTCGAAAACTGATAATAAATATGAAATGCTATTTTGAAGTAGCAATAGAAAATTCAATAACGAGTGGTATTGACCACTAGTATTCAATTCTATTGGTAGAAACTAAGTGCCGGCCATTTTGACACTACAAACGTATTAACTTTTATTACATTTTCGAGCGCTCGAAAGTAAAAATCGGTCCCCAGCATGGTTTTCGGAATTATGAAATTCGCAAAAATATGCTGTCGGAGAAATGACTCTACGAGTGTAGGTACACTGTAGACACAGAATTACATTGTATTCGTCCGATCAGAAATGTCACGAGCGCGTCAATTGAACATATTTAGCCTTATGCCGGATGTACACGTTGGGCCAACGTTAGCGCGTGCATCCAATGAGAACGAAATACAGCCCTCTTCCTCTAACGCATAGCTGCATTCTGCTCACGCGCCAACGTTGGCCCAATGTGGACAGTCGGCTTTACCAGTCTTCAAACAAGCTATCTACCGTATGAGCCCCAACCAGCAAAACCACGATGAAGGCGATCTCTATGCAGTACATGGCAAAAAACAGCCAGTGCTGGGCGTAGAATGGTGCTCCGCGGTAGAACATGAATGTGTGCTTCGACAAGTCCAGGTCTTCGATAAAATACACCTCCACGCTGATCGTGAATACAGCGTACCCCTGGAAAGATAGAGCTGCAGTAGGTACGGTCGAACTCACTAGGAGGCCTTTAAGGTGGTTTGATTTCCATACAAAAATTTATTTGACATTGACAGGCTACCGGCGTGATTTATTAAGTAACTTATGTAACTAACTTTCATGAATTGGCTTCCATTTGCACGGAATTCCCCCTTTCCTTTAATAAACTTGTATAAACTAGAATAATTTGTGAATGATTTTCCCTAAGTATGGCGTCACAAACTAATATCTCGCGGGTAACATACAACTTTGCACCCTTGTGTATAACAAATAACTATTCTATATTCTGTGCCATTAAGCGCAAGTTTAGAGGATCCCAACTTGCAAATCAAAACCTCAGATTTCTCTCTTAAATTAAAATAAAAACTACTTACTATGTAGGTATTAGTTTTACACATTGGATTGAAAATTTTACTATTTTGGATACTCATATGAAAAATAGAAGAAGAAGAATTATAAAGGCCAGCCGCAGCTCGATATGTTCACTAGGGTTTTCCCATTATGTATAGTCTGGAAGACGGTGGGCCAGCCCCCAACTACATTGTATATTGTATTATCGTTATAATCAGGTTTCTCGAGTTTAACAGCCTTTTTAATGAAGTGTAGTTACGTTAATGGATAAGTTAATATTAACCCCAAAACTAACCCATATATTAGTTTATAGCCTGGATTAAAATATAGGATAGATTTTACCCCGTCCAAGCAGGTGAAGTCGCGGGCGGAAGCTAGTAATGTATATATTTTTTATTAAATACTCTTGTATGGAAATGCATCCTAAGGTTACGCTTACGAACAGGCGACGCTTCTAGCGATCACCGATGCGTTACGCGATTTTTCCCGTCCATAGAAACCCGAAGAACAACTTAGGAGACTTCCGCCAACGCATATTATTCATATTAAGCATGGCAGTCATTAATCTTAAAAACTCTAATGAGAACTTTTTCCTGTTGTGTTGTTTTCCAGTCACGTTAAAAACGCAGCGATCACGACAACAAGCCTTGATTAGGAGACATTGTTGTTTTAGAAAGAAGGTTATCAGTCTCTTGGCTTTTTCCCGGCCCTCCAAATGGTATTAAAAATTTGTCGTCGTGCGCTAGTTTTATGAAAACGATTGCCATCTGGCCTTCGTACCCGAAGGGAAAACTAGATCTTTATGGGAGACATGATCAATTGCTCAAAGGTTAACTGGAAGAGATCCCTAACAGGAATAAGTTCGCCTTTGTACCGATTAAACGTTTTTTTGTCTGTATTTTTTTTTTTTTTTTTACGTGTGTCTTGTGTACAATTTGGTACAATGAAGTATTTACATACATGATCAATATCAATTAATATTATTACATAGGTACACGTTTTATTGTACAATCTAGTGGTGCTGATGCTGTCACTAAATGAAATAATCAATAATGTAGTTTCTAGAAAAAGGATTAAAAACAGGATAGGATGTGAAATGGAATAAATAAATAAAAATATCAGTAAAGTGACACTATAAATAATAACAAAATTATAAGCATCCAAACTTTTAAGAGAGGGTGGGCGAATATTCAGCGTTTTTAAGGCGTTTTTTTTTTCGTCATTGTCGGAGACAGCAAATACTATTAAAAGATACGAGTATCAGAGTCTACTTTTGATGAAGATGTTAGCCAATACACTGGTATTGGACTGGATCTTTTTTGATTAAAAGTTCTGCGGTACGTTTTACCTCTGATCAAATAATCTTGAGACGACAATGACGTTAAAACCGAGCGGTTCAAATGCTCGGAGAATCGCCCGGGGACCAGGTACTCTATCCCTGTACGAGCACACTCCACAATTTGATATTAAGCTTGCGATGCACCCGAGCTTGCGTCATTACGCAGTTTACCTAATACATTTTATTAATTTGTTATTTTAGTGCAATAAACATTGTTGTTTGCTTAGAATGAAATGTTGATTGCCTGGTTCAATCCCGCGCGATCGTGCCCTTGTTTCTTCTTGTTCAATTAGACTGGTGGGACCCGCTTGTGGGAAGCCAGCCAAACTGAACCACCGTGTAGAAGACACAACCACATTGAGACAATCAGGTTCGAAGGACCAAAAATGTAGGGTGTAATAGTTTATTAAACCTTACATGTACGTAACGCTATATGTTAATGTGGGGTTGGTGTTGATCGGAACGATATCTTAAGTAAAAGATGTAACCGTCCTTGTTGAGTACCTTTATTGCACTAAAATAACAAAGTAATAAAATGTATTAGGTAAACAGCGTAATGACGCACGCTCGGGTGCATCGTAAGCTTTATATTAAACTGTAGAGTTGCGATTGGATTTTATTCATACCCATTCCATTAACTGGTTAAAATTAATAATACAAAAAAGCGTCTATCCTGTAGAGAATATAATTAGCAGTCAACGATTTACCTTTGGGAGTAAATAAATTAGATTTCAGTCATTGAACTTGTAAGTCAGAAAGATACTTTGAATGAGTCCATCATTAAAACTTCGGATGTTGTCCACAAGAAAGACTGCAATGCAATGCAAAATCTTAATAATTCTCTTATCACAATGTTTGCCGTTTTTTATTACCCGAACAAAGATTCCGATGACGAATAAATCAGGATAGAACAGGAATTAATTCGTAGACCCTACAACTCCGAACCCATTTAGTAAAAGGTCTTCATAATATTGTTTTATCCAAACTGGAACCTACCGGTACGTAAAATTCCTTCGATTCTCAAACACTTACCAAACTAAGATACCCCAAAATAATGATCCCAATCCTCAGAGGCAGGCAACAACAACATCTTTTAAACTTGGGAATTTCCAGATACATTTTAATTCCCCAAATTCCTTACTTTATATTTTTGTCACTGGCCATAGACACTGGAAAACACTTTTTTTTTCAACGTTAAAACAAAACCTAGTATTTTATTGATAAAGTTTGTTATTTCAGAGATACTTATATGCGACTGACGTTTGTATAAGCACACTAGTACGTCTGTCCATGAGAGGACAACACAACAATGCGGGCCACTTGAAGTAATGACGCTATTTACTGGTTAACAGGGATTGACCTTGTTCGAAAACTGTGCATTACTGCTATAACGGGGTAATTTATAGTCCATTTAAATAATAAAAAAATGTAATTTACATAGAGTAGTGAGAGATAACGGTGGAGCAAATGGAAAATCTTTGGGTTGTTATCGGTATTAGGGTGAGTATCCACCAGACCAGTGCCAGGTAGCGGAGCGGAGCGAGGATTTATAGCGAAGCTGTGAAACAGTGTGGGCAATGCGCGGAGCGAGGTTGCGTAGCGAAGATGTGAAATGGGTGCAGATGAGCGACGTGAGTGAGGCCATAAAATGTGACAAAAGAATGTTGGCTATTTCCCTCACTCACGCCCTTCGCACACATTTCTCGTAGGCATTCCACGCAAGCATTCCTAGCGCGCATTCCTCGTTCGACACCTGTGCCAGCATTTTACTTGTTTTGTTTGTAAAAAAACTTCGCGCGCTCAACCCACTCCAAGTATAATATGGTGATGCTCAAATGTATGTACATGTACATACAAACTTGAGGGCAATTTCATACAGGACTGGTCACCCCTTGAAAAGGGCTCAGCATTAAACAGTAAAATGCCCATTACTGGCCACCCTCCATAAACTAGTCACTTCGCATTAATATACCAAGCAAATATTTTAGGTAATATTGCAAATTAAATCAAAATAAATATATATGCAAAACTGACAACTAGGGCGTTGTCAGATTATTTTAATAAGGACATGCGCACGCAAAAGTTTCAGATGGTGTCAGCCAATGTCATAGTGGAAGCCCCACAAGCCCAATTTCATAAGAAAACCGCAAATCGATGTACAGTTTAGCCGTTTGGCACACGCATACTAGAGGTCAAAACAATTTTTTTGACCCGCAGTTCCTAAAAAAATTTCCCTTAGGGGGGGAGTGCCGAAACATTTTTCTTTTTGTATATTGAAAAATTAAAAAAAAAATATTTAATGCAATCCTTTTCAAAATTGCTTTTTTGAGGTTAGATATGAGGATATCACGTATCATTTGTGGTATATTGAATTTAAAAAAAAAACAGCCATATCGTGTCTGGAGGAGCTCAAACTTGGTATGTTTCGAAAATTATTTTTGTTTCAATTAAAAAAATATGGCTAAAATGTAATGATGTGGTATATTTTTAGAATTGCCTTGAAAAGCCCTTTCATATGATACTACACACGATAGGTTTCTGAAAAAAATTTTTTTTTTTCCCATACAAAAAGAAAAATGTTTCGGCACTCCCCCCCTAAGGGAAATTTTTTTAGGAACTGCGGGTCAAAAAAATTGTTTTGCCCTATAGTATGTGTGTGCCAAACGGATAAACTGTACATCGATTTGCGGTTTTTTTAAGCGTAGGGCTACCACTATCACTCGCTTTTTATTAAGGCATTTTTTCCTAGCTCATCGCCTCGCGACCGCGCGCAGCTCTGGTGGATAGTTGTATACTCATCCTTAGACTCGGATGTTTTGATTAACCGTGCGTGAACCTTTCACTTATCTCCCTGTTATACAGAAACCGCTACTGACTGCCTGTGATTATTTATAACGGCTATCTTCGGTACATTCAGTAGGTATTCAGTGATTTAAATAAATAAATATGTGAGGACAATCTTACACAAGTCGACGTTGTCCCAAACTAAGAAGAGTATGCATGGCTCAGGAACAACTGTTCGTGCTCATCACATAAATAATTGCCCTTACCGGGATTCGAACCCAGGACCTCCAGCTTCTTAAGCAGGGTCACTAACAACTAAATCAAAGAGGAGGATTTTTTTTATTTGTAATCTCAAGTATGTGGGTATGTGTAACTAACTTGCCAGAAGGAGACAGTGTGTGGTTCTTAATTTGAATGTAGGTACTTTTCTTATTATTTTAAATGTTAAGTACTTAGTAATTTACTTTAGAACTCTATGTTTGTCCAATTTTTGTCTATCTCTTCGCCGTCGTTGCGAACTATAAAATTAAAAAACTTGATACCCCGGAATGAATTATTTCTTGTAAGAACTGAGATTTGTATTAATTGTGTTACTTGATTGGAATTATCAATACTCCTAAAATATTAAATGCCAGGAAACTATATTTAATAATAAACCTTCTTTAATTATAATCTTGTAATATAAAAACATAATGCCCGTATCGGATTGGATCAATGCCATAATCTTTTAGTTTATTATATATATCGGTAGCTAAAATTATACTGTGCGATGTGTGTGTGTGAAGCGATGATTCTTTTTGCATCTGGACTGTGTGAACGACCACCGTTGAATTAGATTTTATTGATTGTATTGTTATGTATAATTCATAAAACAAAGAGAGGTTTGATTGGAATTGAAGACACAATACATTTTTCTCACTTTTATTAACTTTGTATAAATATTTCGAGTAGGTATATATATAACATCACTTTCGTAAAAATATAAATCACAATAAATACTAAATGCCTACTTAAAGTATTACGGTACATTAGTGATATTCGAGTATTTGCGATAATGTCTTGAGATATCTTGAAACCATATAAGTTATATGCGAGATGAAAATATAAAAAACCGCCTTGCAGTAAGTAACAAGCCGTAGATATCAGAAGATAAAATAGTCAACTTATATAAATAATTTTCGTTTGTTTAAATCTACATCTTTTAACTTTCAATATAATCGCCCGTCGCAACTTTTATTAAGTATTTATATTACTTTCGTATTTCTTCCATGCTCTCTACAAAATATAACACCGGAAATCTGTCACAATTGCAGGACTCATACAAGTATGTTGGGATCGTCGTGTACAATATTTTATTAGAATAATTCGTCAGCTTTCAAGCAAAATCAAATCAAATCAAACACTAGCTACTAGATATTTCACTTCTCCCAAAAACACACAAACTTAAGAACCGTAAAATCAGGTATCTATGATGGTCCAAAATTTAACATCTACGAATTGGGAACACTATTTCTGTAATGGGGTACACAGATTTTACCCCAATTGGTCAGTAGGTACAACATGACAAAATCATAATTGGGTGTGGCTACAACTCGTTTGACAGTTGGATCAGCAGCGCAGCATGCCTCCATGCCTTCTGATAAATTGGGACTGACAAATCATGACATGTATACACCTCATAACGTATGACATTTAATGATTGATTTTTGGAGTTATAAGATAGATAATTAGACTCTAATTAAGGTGATTGATGATTGATGAACGCTAGGACCATAGTAGCCTGATTTTATGGAACTTATAAACTACATTATAACACACTCAGTATCTACACAGCCAAACAATTAAATTTTAGGATAACCATTGTGTCATTCAGACGTCATTCGGGACAACGGTGTTAGAATCATATATTCCGTTGTTGGCGTTGTTGAACTTCCGTTCACCAGTGACGATTTGATTTAGCTGGTTTTCAAACACGTGATTTCCGTCCACCATCAGTTTCTTGATCAAACTCCGCACCAGGATAATAAGGTAGAGCTGAATACCTGAAATAAAAAGATTACATACATTAGAAAACAAACGTGAAAGAGATTCCTGCAGCAGAGTCTGTTCAATGTTACAAGTATTTTATTAGATTTATTTATATGGCACCAATCTTAATTATGAAATAAGCTATCAGTAATAAGGATTAATTAAGCATTCTGTGTAATTCGGCTTTTCATTCATTCGGCCCCAAACGGCAAATTGGTTGCTATTTTGCCGATTTATTTTCCTAAATGTAAGATGCTATTTCACCAAATATGAACCCAATAAATGCTGCAAGTTTCCGAGAATAAAACAAAAAGAAATTTGTATTTTGTTTTTCCTTAACTACCGAACTGATTTTTATTAAAAACACGAAGTCCCAAATTTGGGACTGACATTTATGTCTTTTTAAATACTGAAATTATCAGTATAACTTTTTTTTATATTAACACATCGAAAATAAACGAAACTTATAATATGCCAGGCATTTACTGGACTTAAAATTGCTAACATATAACATATATCTACTAAAATCTACTAATAATAACATAAGGCCAAAGCATCGTCAATACGTAAAGAATTATCCATTTTACAGACATAGTACGATTTAACCACAAATATTTCGTCAACATATTCTTTGATTTTTTTTAAATAATATTTCCGACGTAGCGAGACCCACCAATTTTTGTTATTTTATGTATTAACTAATATTATATACCATATATTTTAAAATGTACTCGTATGTTATAGAATATTAGTTGATTTATAAAATAACCACAATTGGTGGGTATTGCTATCTCGCAAATAAAATCAAACATAGGTAGGGTCAAGTGTCCAACAATGAAACAATGGTACACAATGAAACATTGGGATATTTCTAAAATGCGGCGTTGCCAGTTCGTGCACTATATCGCGTAAGGACGCTCCCGAGTACCCCCCGCCCTTCCCCAGTTGGCAGCAGTGCCGCGTGGAAGAGGACGTGTTGACGGAGCATTTTTTGTTTTTGCCACGCAAAAGTAAGTATTTTTAGCATTTTTTTGTGATTTTTCATTAAATAATGGTTTGAGATTTAATATTTTTTACAATTACTTAGCTTTAAACATATTTCGTAGATTGACGTGGACTAAATCGCATGTTAAAATGTTGCTATTAGGTGGGAAAAAAATTGAGGTTAATCAAATAAGGCATAGGTAGTCAACAATGAAACAGTTGCACAGTGGACACAATGAAACACTGTTTCATTGTGCACTATGTTGTTTCATTGTGTACCACCTACATACCGTGCAATTTAAATATTTTTCTTGGCGGGAAATATTTATTATTTGTTTTTTTTAGGATGGGGCGTGCTAAAGCATTAAAAAGAAAGAAAGGAGATCATTCAAGAGAAAATATGCTTCAGGCTATTTTAATGCACAGACAAGGACAGAGCTTGCGAAAAGCTGCAAAAGAGTGTAACGTACATTATCCTACGCTGTTTCGATACATCAAAAAATACAAGGATATGGATGACACATCTTTAACAGATCAAAGATTTACTCCCAACTATGAGGTAAATAGAACGTTTACAGCTGAACAAGAAACCGCACTTAAAGAATATATCGAGGAATGTGCTTTCAAATTTTACGGATTAAGCTCTAGAGATGTGCGCAGTATCGCTTATCAAATGGCGAAATTAAATAACATTAAATATCCTGATAGTTGGGAAAAAGAGAGATTGGCAGGTGTTGAATGGCTCCGGTCATTTAAATCAAGGCATCCAGAATTAACACTGAAAAAGCCTGAAGCATGTAGCATGGCGCGTGCAACCGCTTTCAATAAAGAAAGTGTCAGATCTTTCTTTGAAAACCTGAAAAATGTTATTGAGCGTCATCCATCCTTTGGTAACGGACTAGAGACTAAAAGTCAAAGACAATATGAAATTTTGCATGCCATTGGAACCTGACCTTTCTGAATTTGACATGAATGAGATAAAAATGATTCTTCCTCCGCCACAAATAAATGGATCAAAATCCAGAAACTCTACTTACGATTTTCCTATCTGTGTGACACCAAATACTCGTATGAAGTTGCGTTAATTTTTCATCTTTTTTCGAAAATTTTGGTTATTTCTCTTTTCATTCTTTATTTTTATTTGTGACTGTCGGAGAGCGGCATTTATTAATCGTTATCCATTACAAATATTACCAATGATTGGTAAATTTTTGGTATTCTTTTGTTAATTTTGATATTTTTTGTTATATGAAAGAAACGTTTCCTTATTAGTTTTTTAATGTGGGTAAAGTACCTAGGTACACCAGACTTTATTTTTTGTCAAGCTGACAGCTTTTGTTATTTGTGATTGCCGGAAAGCGGCATTTATTAATCGTTAATTATTACAATATTGGTAACATGTCATGTTCCTATTACATAACTTGTGATTTTTGTAACTTTGAGACTTATTAGTCGTTAAATAATCTTAAGTAAAGTGATCTCTGCCAGTTTTATAGATAGTAACATAAGACTGATACGAGTTAAAAATAATAAATACTATTTTGACTGAAATCACGCATTTTTTTAAATCACCTATTAGCACAAAAAACGAGACAGACAAAAAACAAAATTTGTTTCATTGTTGAAATTGTAGTGTTTCATTGTGTACACTGGTGTGGACACAATGAAACATTTTCAACCTTTTGGTTTTTTATTATTTGACCATTAATTACGTAATAATTAAAAAATATTTAAATATCATCCAATACCCAATAAAATTGCCTATATACCTGTAAAAAATCATAATTTTATCTGTAAAAACTAAAGGTATATGAGACTTTGAATTTTTAGTGTTTCATTGTTGAACACATCACCCTACATTGAAAATTTCAGTATTTAAAAAGACATTTGGTCCTTATTTTTTATTATAATAGTAACAAAAAAATCAGTTCGGTAAAACTACCGAACTTTATTGTATCTAAACAGATACAATAATATAAAACCATTTTTTTCACGTAAACTTGAAGCATCTTAAATCTAGGCTCGATGCTCCACATATACAGGGCTATAGGCCCTTTGATGGATTATTTTGTGACATATGGCTGGCTGGTCGGCCGAAATAAATCCACAAAGGATAATCTTGAAAAATAAGCCTTGTTTAGCTAAATAAATACTATATTTTTTTATTTATTTTTTATTTATTTATTTGGAGATCCAATAGCTAAGACATAAACAATAACAAATTATACTAGGCAACAGAAAGCCAATTAAAGGAACTCACAGGTAGTAACATATAATTTAACTAAAGAATACTAGTTCGTTTAAGACTAGCTGGTAATAAATAGGTAGGTAACTATTTTCGACGATAGTACAAGTTTTGCTTAGTTTGGGACTAGGTAGATTTGTGTAAGATTGTTCCCAAATATTTATTTATTTAATGCCTGGTTTTTTGTAGGGTATAAACATAATTAGGTGGTCGAGCAACATCACATCCATACTAATAGTGGTAGCCCTACGCTTAAAAAAACCGCAAATCGATGTACAGTTTAGCCGTTTGGCACACACATACTATAGGGCAAACAATTTTTTTGACCCGCAGTTCCTAAAAAAATTTCCCTTAGTGCCGAAACATTTTTCTTTGTGTATGGGAAAAAAAAAATTCAGAAACCTATCGTGTGTAGTATCATATGAAAGGGCTTTTTGAGGCGATTCTAAAATATACCACATCATTACATTTTAGCCATATTTTTTTAATTGAAACAAAAATAATTTTCGAAACATACCAAGTTTGGGCTCCTCCAGACACGATATGGCTGATTTTTTTTTAAATTCAATATACCACAAATGATACGTGATATCCTAATATGTAACCTCAAAAAAGCAATTTTGAAAAGGATTGCATTAAGTATTATTTTTTTAATTTTTCAATATCACCAAGGGACACAGTTCTACTTGAATACCTATTTTACGTGACTTATGGAACTGTACTGCAGATACGTTACTTATTAATCATAAAATGATACGTAGTATCCATATATCCTACGGGAAATACCTCTTTAAACTCAAATTCAAAATTCAAAATTATATTTATTCAAATAGGCCCAGTAACAAGCACTTTCAAATCGTAATTAAACATATAAAGTAAAATTTATACGGGGTAAACATTTTTATAAAAAATACTAGTCTAGAATGTTTCTAGAAAAACAATCTTATGTCAAAAAATTAATAAAACAAAAATAATAAATTTGAAAATACAATGTCAAAAATTCCCTAAGGGAATAATAAATTATAAATTCAGTCAAAATTAGTCCCAAGGAGTTTTATCATTCATGTAGTCTTGTGCGCTATAATAAGCTTTCAAAATAAGTTTACGCTTCACATAGTTCTTGAACCTATTAATAGATAACTCTGTTACGTTTCCAGGAAGTTTGTTATAAAACCTTACACAATTACCCATGAATGATTTTTTAATTTTTTGGAGCCTAGTGGTGGGCACCGCAAGCTTATGCTTATTTCTAGTATTAATATTATGTATGTCACAGTTTTTCCTAAAATTAACAATGTTTTTATGTACATATACAATATTTTCATAGATATATTGACAATGCAATGCCATTATATTAATATTTTTAAACTTATCTCTAAGTGAGTCTCTATGTTTCAATCTATATATCGCCCGAATAGCCCGTTTCTGCAAAACAAAAATGGAATGAATGTCCGAGGCACTGCCCCACAATAAAATACCAAACCTTTAACCCTTTAACTGCGCTTTTTCATCAGTTGGTATAGTTTGGTTAGTTTTTGTCACAAAATATCAATATATAAGGATAAGGATATCAAGATATAATGTATTACAAATGATCCATTATATCTTTATATCTAACCCCAAGAAAGCAATTTAGAAATAATATCATAGTTTTTTTTTTAATTTTTTTATTTGATTGTTTCACTTGGTAATATTGAAAAATTAAAGAAAAATACTTAATGCAATTATTTTCAAAATTGCTCTTTTGAGGTTAGATATGAGGACATCACGTATCATTTGTGGTATATTGAATTTTAAAAAAATCAGCCATATCGTGTCTGGAGGAGCCCAAACTTGGTATGTTTCGAAAATATTTTTTGTTTTAATTAAAAATATATGGCTAAAATGTAATGATGTGGCATATTTTTAGAATCGCCTCAAAAAGCCCTTTCATATGATACTACACACGATAAGTTTCTGAAAAAAAAATTTTTTTTTTTATACAAAAAGAAAAATGTTTCGGCACTCCCCCCCTAAGGGAATTTTTTTTAGGAACTGCGGGTCAAAAAAAATGTTTTGACCTCTAGTATGCGTGTGCCAAACGGCTAAACTGTACATCGATTTGTGGTTTTCTTATGAAATTAGGCTTGTGGGGCTTCCACTATAATATTATAAATGGGAAAGTGTATGTGTGAGTTTGTTTGTTTGTCCGTCTTTCACGGTAAAACGAAGCAACGAATTGACGTGATTTTTTAAAAGAAGATAGTTGAAGAAATGGAGAACATAGGATAGTTTTTATCCCCGAAATCATCCCCTAAAGGGGTCAAATGGGGGGGTGAAAGTTTGTATGGACGAGTTATGAACGAGTTCCACGCGGACGGAGTCGCGGGCAGAAGCTAGTACTCTATATTTATTGAAGGCACAATATAAGCCAAAGTGGGCGTCCAGGATATGAACTACATATATCTTTCCATCCATATCAAATGCTCTGCTAACACAGATAAAACATCCATTCAAATAACACGAATATCTGAAATGTAGTAAATTGTATTACCTACAGACTAACTTCATAGTCACGCTGGCTCACGTACTATAAAATAATACTTAGATTACTAGCTATGTTGGACGACCCCCCGACGCAAAGAGAGGGGTGTTATAAGTTTCAAGTGTCTGTGTGTCTGTCTGTGGTCTCGTAGCTCCCGAACGGATGGACCGATTTGAATGCGGTTTTTTATGTCATAGATAATTTTATTCCGAGTGTTCTTAGCCATATTTCATGAAAATTTCTTCAGGTGTTTTTGAGATATTGGACTTTGAAATGAATATGTCGGGAGTTTTTCAACTATTGTTTTTATTCCCTGTTTGTCGTGTTTGATATCATTATTTAACGTTTCTACACAGATGATCTTATTACACTAGCATTGCAACGACGGGTTAGTTAAGTAGCAGTCGCGAAACTTTGTAAATGGTAAATTCTCGTCAATTTTATAACATCTTTACAAATGTTGAAGTCGGGGAACTTCCAAATAAAACTAGCCGTCCTGGGGGCCTAGACAAGGTTACAATCGACAAGCGCTAACGCCAGAAAATAATGAAATGTATGGGAATGACAGATGCCGACGAAACACTTTTCGTTAACATCTGTCATTCCCATACATTTTATCGTCGATTGTCATCTTGTCTAGGCCCCAGTTGTCGTTAGTGATTCCAGACATTACTCAGAATAGAGATTTTTTTAGATGTTATTTGTGTATTCGTCAAATGTATTGATTGGCATACTATCGTCATTATATCAGCCGAGAGACGTCCACTGCTGGACATAGGCTTCCCCCAAAAAGTGCCACAATTACCGGTGTTGCGCCACCCGCATCCAGCCGGACTCTCGCGTCCACCTTGTGGGTGATCTACTCACACTGCGCCTAACGGTACATGATCGCCACTCGGAACCTTTCCGCCCAAACAGCCATCGGTTCTATGTGCATTGTGCCCATTTCTGATGCGATCATGCCGAGAAACTCGCAACAAAGGTATAAACTTAAATATAAATCTAATAAAATATGTACACAATTTAAGTAAATTAACTCTAAAAATAAAGTAGGAAGTTAAAAAAATAGAATGAAATAAACAATTGTCTTACAATATATAATAAATATGTAACTTTGTTCATAGGTTGCTCTTATATTTGGAGTCTGTGGCGCATGCAGACGCGAAGAGCTCACAACTGTATCAGTAAAAGATATAGAAACACATGGGGACATACTTCTTGTCAAAATACCAAATACAAAAAATAAAATTCCCAGGTCCTTCACTATTGACGGACAATTTGCAGAAATAGTCAAGAAATATCAGAGTCTGCGGTCTTCTAAGGGCAAAAGTGACCGTTTTGTTTCAGAATTTTCAAAGAGGAAGGTGCACTGCCCAGGTAATTAGGCTTAAACAAGTTTGGGAATATGCCGAGAGATATCGCTCAGTACTTTGCCTGATGCAAATCTTTACACCGGACATGCATTTAGGAGAACCTCTGCTACATTACTTGCCGACTCAGGAGCAGACATAACAATTTTGGAGAGGCATGGAGGTTGGCGGTCAAGTAATGTAGCAGAAGGATACATAGAAAACTCCATTAATAACAAATTAAAAATTGGAAAACAAATTGCAAAATCAATTAATGTAAAGTCGCAAAAGTCCACAGAATTTTCGTCATCCACATTCCAATCTGGTCTTAATGTACCTGTTAATACTGAACCTCAACCAGGACCGTCACATGACGTATACCTCTCCAGTGTCTTTTGGGGACTTTGAGCCTTCTTAATAACTTCTTCTATATTTATTTAATAAAAATACGTCAGTATACTTGAGACTTATTGAGCTGGCCGTATAGGCAAGATGCAATATTTTAAATTTTGCTTTCATTTGAAATAATCGCATGTACCACGAAAGTATAAATATATTAAAATATTATGATTTATATTCAACAATTCCCACTTAAAGCAACTGTACCGTTTTAGGTAGAAGATTCCAATTCCAATTGACAGTTGTGTAAAAAGGCCACAATAAATGATTTCATCCATACAATGTTCTTTGGGGCAGAAAGGTTCTCGAGAGGCGACCACGTACCAAAAGGCGCGGCGTGGATAGGCTGCAAGGTAGACTGATGACCTAGTAAAGTTTGCGGGAGTCCGCTGGGACTGCTGGATGCAGATGGCGCAGGACCGGTCACTTTAGCACTCTTTGGGGGAGGCCTATGTCCAGCAGTGGAAGTCTTTCGGCTGATATGATGATGATGATGGTGAATGTTATTTGGTATACTCACACAAGCCAGCGAAGGTGAGCGAGACGGTCTCGATGGCTATCCGCGTCCACATCTCGGAGGCGTCGAGCAGCTGGATCAACACCGACCCGACAGTCGACACGATGGCGAAGTAGTAGAATATCTTCACGTACAGCAGATGTTTCTGGAACGTGACGTGTTAGATGAAAAATATATAATTTTCAGCCCGTAACCGCCCACTGCTGAGCATAGGCCTCTCTTCGAGTACGCCCCCCGTCCCTATCCTGAGCTAATCTTATCCAGAAGTGACCCGCTATCTTCCTAATATCGTCCACCCATCGAGCTGGTGGGCGGCTGACGGTCCTTTTACCTATAAGTGGCCACCAATCTGACACCTTTTTGGTCCACCTACCATCATTCGGCCTGGCAAGGTGGCCTGCCCAGCTCCACTTGAGTTTGGTAATGGTATCTCCAAAGTCGCAAAAAATATATTGCTAGTTATAAATGCCAGGAACCCGCTAATTGGGTGCTCTCCTCGTAGGCGCTTTCTTCTACTAGCGGGAAAACCCCCTGATAGACTACGAGCGAGCGTAGCGCTAATTACCTAATTCTTTTCGCCTAAATCCACGCTGATATTGTATTACAGCAGACATACAATAAAACCGATTTTTTATTAAACTGTTGCAAATTATCATATTATCACGCCGTTTAATACGAACAGATACCTACTGGGTCAATTGACCGTGACTTTGTAGCGATTGCGTTGGTTTATTTACCTACACAACATGTATTTGCATTATAGTTATTAGTAGAGAATATTAGGCTAGTTAGTTAAAGCATTCTCTGAAAAGGTATTGCACTTTGGTATTTTAATTTGTTATCTTGGTAAAAACATCTCAATCGTTGACGGAAAATATGATCTCGACTTTGTTAACGACATAATGACTCTATCCCGTTTTTGGAAAAGTTGAATAAACCAAACCCTTTAGCTAAAAGCAAGTTCTTTTAGTTTGTATTGGTGTAAATATATTGTTGAAAAATTGATAAAAAAATAAAAAAATGTGAAAGTAGGTATATAAAAGTATGCAATAAAAAATAAATAAATATGTACGTAATAAGTAGTAGATTTTATGACAAAGGGAACCTGTGACGTCACGGTTTTATGTAGTCTATTATTTGATCTTTATGTTAACGTCCTAGTTCTCGGCGTTCAACTAGTGAATGAAATGGGCACTCTATATATCAAAGTGACATGGCTTAATTTCGAATGAGGATAAATCTAATTAACCCGTATTTCTTTGACATAAAGTTCCCATGTCATTCACTAGTGGAACGTCAAGGACCTCAAGTATTGAAAAATATATAAAAAACAAAGTTTTCAGAGTATTTCGTGAACTTTCTCTATTTACCAATACATTACCACTGTTGTTACTAAATAGTAGTAAATACAATTAAGGCGCCGTAGGTTCAGCGAAGTGAAGCGAACAGAGCTTTTGAAACAATATAATGCGTCTGTTTATAATAATATGGTTTCAAGAAAATACGAATAATAATCTTGAGGCTTTTCTGCAGGGAAAACATGATTAAGCAATTTTCGCTCTATAGAAAAAAATCACGAACATAGGTCTAAAAGGGTCTAAAATACACTTAAAATATTCGTAACAAATTATGCACAAAAGCTAAAAACATTAAAATGGCTTCTAAAAATTGGCAATATCATGTTTGAGAGAACTCAGTGATTACTTTTTTATTTATTTAAACGACCAAAAATGAATTAAAAAACATGATATCCGCGCTTCCGAGCACGCTCTTCCATCTCGCTCACGCTTATGCTCAGTGAGAGGGAGAGAAGACCATGAAGCTACGGCGCATAATATGTTAAATTAACTAGCCATACATTTCTGTCTCGATAAGGAAAGAGTTCCCAGCGACCGTCTTGATTAGAGACTCATAAAAGTCATCGTAATCATCATATCAGCCGAAAGACGTCTATTGCTGGACAATAGACCTTTACCAGGTCATCAGTCCACTTTGTGACCACGCTGCTCCAGTACGTGGTCGTCACTCAAGATCATTTCCGGCCCAACGCCATCTATTCATATGTGGCCCACTACTACCACCTGTTAATCGATTCGGAAGGCTGTATCGGTTACCTTGGTTCTGCTGCGGATAGCCCCATTCCTGATTCCTAAATTCAAATCGAAGTTGAAATCTTTTCTCATGGATAATGTATTTTATAGTTTAAACGAATTTTTTGAGTACCAGCAGCGCATGAATTAGAATAGCTATATATTAAGTCAGTGCACAGTATCACTACTAACTCTTAGTTTTAAGATTGAACATTGTACGCTCGAAATGAGCAACTGTTGTTACCTCCTATATTTTTTTTAACACCTGTATGTACACAGTTTACAATGAATAAATACTTTACTTTACTTTACTTTACTTTACCTGATGCGATCACACAGAGAAACTCCCAACATAGCACCTCCATTGCCCTTCGTGTGACTCAGAAAAGTACGTTGAATTAATCACGCAAGTAATGGGATAGAAATTTTCTTGCGGAATTGCATAGGGTACCTAGGTACCTATTTATGAAACCTTGGTGAGGTAGGGCACAGCGGAATGTCGTCCCGCTCGAATGTGGAGCAGCCCAACTGGGGAACTATCTCCGCCTTGCAGAAGACTACAGCCATAATAACAGTACTACTTGCTCTGTAGTTGTGTTGTGTTCCTGGAGGTGAGCAAGGTCTCCAGAGTTCAAAGTGTTGAGAGCGAGAGCATTTGTTCGTTCAGCTGTCAACAGGGCGAATCCTCAAACATATCAAAGTTCGGAAACGCCCATGTTACTCCTTTGGAGTTGCATGCGTCTAGAGGCTGCCGTGTCCGCTTACCGTCAGGCAGGCCGTTCGCTTGTCTGCCACGATCTTTGTATTAAAAAAATGTTTCTCATTGAATTCTTACCATATGCGCGCCGTACAGCAGCACAGCGATGAAGACAATCTCGAGGCAGTAGATGAACAGGCAAGCCTCCGCCGGGATCAAGGACAGCGACCCGTGGTAGATGAGGTGAAGGTCACGATATCCAGCATTGACGTGGTAACTGTAGACGCCTAGCATGAACAGCGAGAAGAACTGAAAAGGTGACATCGATTTTAAGATTATTTTAGTTGAAATTACAGTATATTAAGAGCTGTATACCCTTCCGATTTTTCCTTTCAATAGACTGTCTGATCAGGGGCCGTAGACAAGGTTACAATCGACAAGCGCTAACGCCAATAGAAAACAAATAATTGTTTGGGAATGACAGATGTCAACGAAAAGGGTTTCGTCGGCATCTGTCATCCCCATACATTTTATTAGTTTCTATTGGCGTTAGCGTTTGTCGATTGTAACCTTGTCTACGGCCCCATCAGGCCCCCGTATCATGGTCGGCCTTATCACGCGATAAGTGACCGGATAAAGCGTCAGTCTCGTTCTATCGAACGGTGTCAGCCAGTGACGGACGCCCCTATCTTGTCACTTATCGCGTGATAAGGCCGACCATGATAAGGGGCCAGACGTCAGTGGAAATAAGGTTGGACGTGAAATGCCTTCCGACTACGATTTTATGGCCAATGCGATTGTGTGAGGGCGCACTTTGCATACTTTTGCAGGGAGGTGAAATTGACGTCCCATTTAACCTTACCACGTCATCACATACGCGCGTGAATGACAGAAACAGAGATAGCGAGTTCTGAAAAAGTGTGATGCCACGTATCAGTCGCGTATCGAGTGAATACGACAAATTGTCGGACTCGGAACTCACAGACTTTTCCTCTCTATAATCTTATAGCCCAAGCACTTTATTTTCATTAGTATGGAATAAAATGGAATTTGGAAATAATTCATAACAGCAGCTTTTTTGTGTGCAACTGATATATTAGCATTTTAGTAATTACGTAGACTCAAAATCCACCAAAATATTAGTCATCAAAAAATATTTAACCAATTTCTAAAAGAAGAGGAATAATATTAAAAAAAAAAAAACATTTATTGCAGACATCGGTGGTCCATAGGTATTTTGTTAGTAACAGTCAGCTTAAGGAGACTATGTTAGTGTGGAATTGAATAAAATTAATACATTAAATAATACAACACATACACACACACACATACATACAATAGACAATAAAACAATACATATTACATATTAATAGATATTTTAATTTTTGTTTTGGTTCATTTCCAGAAGCTCTTCAAGAATAATAAATAAATCACACAAAAAACATAATGGATGTGTCATTTATTTTTATATATTTACTTCCCGATGGAAATTTTGGTGGATTCGTGGACAAGGCATCTTAGAATAACATTTGGAAATTAAACAAACAAAAAAAACCCTGTTATAAATTAATGTTTGAAAAAAACGTAATTTTCCTGGGGTATTAGCACAGATTTATCTTGTTTGACCTCCCGTCATCGTAGCAAACAATTCCACAGATTCGCTAATCTAATACTGACTCGTGTATGCAGGCGTAAATTACCAAGTTCAATGCAATTTCCGTTGATAATGCGATGATTCTGCAGACGGGATGTGGACGAGTGTTGGAGATTATAACGTCCAGAGACCTTGGTTGAATGTTAATGCTAATTTTGTGTTTAAAATTACAGTAATTTTAGGACGGATTATCCATATAGGCAAACTAGACAGTGCCTAGGCGCGCGGGGTTGCAAGGGGCGCAAGGGGGCCAAAATGTTTACATTATATTTTTTAATAGCCGTTTAGATGTTGAGCCGCTAGAGGGACACACGTGGTGCTAGCCTAGGGCGCTCTTGACATTTAATACAAAGATTAAAGGACAAGGAATTGAAACACACGCTAGAGGAACTGTTACAGACCGAGATTCGAACTCGATAACACAGGTAGACTATTCCTATTTTTCGAATTAGAACACTTAGGGCCTGTTTCACAATCTCCAGTTAAAACATATCCAACAGAGAAATGTTGGCTGTCACTTTTCTTTTATATGACGGGAGAAAAGGATAGCAATAATTTTAACTGGCAGATAACTTTATCCGGCGATTGTGAAACAGGCCCTTAGGGCCGATTTTTCAATCTCTAGATAAGTTATCCGTCAGTTAAAATTATTACCATCTTTTTCTTAAGTCACACTCGTATGAAAGAAAATGACAGAGCCAACATTTATCTGTTAGATCTAGTTTTATCTGGGAATTGAAAAATCGCGACATAGCTTGCGTGCCGTCTTGTAGGTACTAACTGTGCTGTATTCCGTGTTTTATTTTAAGCCTCGCATTTTTTTTGTTGTGGAGCTAGTGTTGTTTTATTCAGAATATTTTTCTCTATTCTATCACTGCGTATACCTTCCCATCACCGCTGCGCGACTTGTGCATGCATTGTTGTGTTTTAGAAACAACAATGTTTCACAAGACTAATTTGGGGTAAACTGTTGCTTGACAAATAATTAATCCTTCTACTGTTATTCGCTTTAGGTAACTACTAGAAGTATCATATCAGCCGAAAGACGTCCACTGTTGGACATAGGCCTCCCCCTAAGAGTGCCACAATGACCGGTCCAAGAAGTATACTTTAATGGAATACGTTGGTACTTACTTAAGTAATTAATATTAATCATTTTTTCCTAGTGAATATAGGCAAGTGAGTGTGTATGTAAGTGGGGAACCTAATGGTAAAACGGCACTTCAGTTATATGAACTGGACAATTTTGTCGCACGTGTGTTTTTTGTGTTTTTTTCGGGGAATAGTATTTTTGAGATTATAAAATGTGGCCGGCTCTTTCTACAAAGTCTGTCATTTGAATAAGAATCTTCTGCATTGGAAGGTAGAGTTATTTTTGGAATTGACTGACTGATGCAATTCGGCGTAGTAAAATAATAAATCTTTGATGTTGTTTAGGTACTGCTCTTTTACTCAAAAACTACCGAACAGTTTCTAGTGATACTTTTCAGCATATGCATCAAAATAACAGAGTACAATCAGCAGCCAAAGTTGCTACGATTCAAGTGCTGATCTATACAGAGGATAATTATGGACTGTCTAGATTATTTTGAGCGTGTTATTTTGCGTACCTACTTCTGCTGCTGACTCTACATGTATATATGGTATGTCTACAGCCTACAATCTGTACGCGTACTATATCGTAAAAAGAGCTAGATAATATCATCGTTCGCATGTCCTTATCCCATTTACTTGACGCAGCATGTTTTTTTCTTCCACTCTATCGCCCGTCAACTCATCACACACATCTTTCCTGTTCATATCCTCTCACGCAGTTCATGGGAACAGCTAATATTGACCAAAGTACAGTTCAGCATTAGTGACAATAGTGACACGCTTTTATAGCCCTACAAATAGAGTTAATTTGCAAGTGACTGTCTCACGGATTAAAATAAAATGAAAAATACTTACAAAATTCAAGTATCCGAATGTCAGCACTCCCCTTCGTAGTGGCATGCAAAAGCAGCACCGCCCAAACTCAGGGAAGTCACAATACATCTTGATCACAAAACAGTCCGAATCTAACCGATATACTACAATGACTGACACTCAATGGTCACTTATCTAATGTACCGCGTCCGACTGACGATTGTGCACTTCCGTGCCAGCCTTTATAAAGCTTTATCACACTAAACAGAATAGTGATATCGTGTGCGCAAGCAAAACAGAACCTTATGTTTTAAAGTTAAATGCTAGTTATTAATGTTATTATTGCCTATTTTTAAGAGCTAAATGAGTTATCATGCCCGCGCAGTTTATTTGCGTGTAAACATGTTTGTTTTATCCCGATTGCAACGTTTTAGTCAGCGGGAATACCAACAACAATATTGGAAACCGTGATGCATTGTATAAGTGACGTGCTTTTCGTGGGACTTCTCCATTTGGGATACATTGTCCGACTCCTTCAGTTTTCCTACGACACATACTCCCACGACCATATAGCGAGCCATAAAAATAAAAAATCCTTCGTCCACCATCAATCGTCTGAATAGGGGCGGGTTGCACCAACATACAATTACAGAACGATCAACGTTAAATATGGCGCCAGCAGAAGAAGAAACTTGTCAAACTTTCTATATATTCAGATTATAAAGGAACTGCTCACGATTTGGAAACAGACGGTATGGAGCAACCTACCCTAAATTTTTTTGCCGAGTAGAGAGAAGGTTTAGAAAATTAACACGTATATTTAATTTAAAATGGTAACATATTTACACACATAGTTAATTTTTATGATAAGTAAAGTTTAAGTACTTACAGGTTATCTTAAAAAGCCCAGCAGGGACCTTACATGCCGTGGATTAATTGTAAGATGTTACGGGCCTCGCTCTGACAGTAAAGCCATAAGGAGTTATTTATTTATAAATCGCCACAAAAAAATAATTTTCCATAGTTCAAAAATAAAAAAACAGGAAAAGGTCGGTTCATTGTCGGTAAAAAATAAGAACGACCCATATCACACTTTGACTCGCTGCGGTGGCGGTGACGCGACGCGACACAAGTGCCACCTAGGACGTCTACTGACGTTACACGACGCGAAGTTACACAACTTGAGCGAGTTGCATGGTATCCCAGTACACTTCTTCGTCTGGCTCGCAGCGGGCGTCGCTGCCTGTGGTGGCACCACACGCGGGTCAGCCAAAACGTCTACTGACGTTACACGACTTGAGCGAGTTGCATGGTGTCCCAGCAGACGTCTTCGTCTGGCTCGCACCGCTTCGGGCCTCGCTCCTTCTCTTCCATCGCCAGAAACGAGCTCCGAACGACCAACAGCGAATACACATTTGTTGCTGAAAGATATAAAAGGATGGGTTTTAAAAAAACAGGATGTTATTTCTCCTCCAAGTCTGTTAAATAGGGATTTTGATCTAAAAGATTATATCGATATTGAAAGGGCGTTAGCGGTTCGTAGTAACATGCTTGCTCGCAGGTTTGTTCGATGTTCATTTGAAGTCAAAATTACGCTTTTAAAACTTATTTTTAACTCGAGCACCTGTGGGTTAAGTATACAAATCGAGCTTATGCACGTCCAATACAATAATGCGTTTAGAATGCTGCTGGGGCTGTCGAGGAGGCAAGTTTGCCGAAGCCCGTGTAGACGGGTTCCAGGCGGTCATACGCAAAAAGATACCCTCGCTACTAGACAGGGTGAGAGCAAGCTCCAAAAGCATTCTCCAACAAATAGCGCGTACTTGATAATTTCCGATTCAATCTTTCTGGTCAACCTTTTTTGTTTTTTATCGGTCTGAAATTTATTTTATTTTTAAATAAGCAAGGGTCGAATTGCGACGAATACTCACAGATCCACAGCAGGTAGACGAAGAGGACCCAATGCCGCTGGTAGATGAAGCCGAATGCCAGACATACAATGTGGACCTTCGTCATCACCAGGCTGGAGACGAAGAAGTGACGCAGGTACTCTGGCTTTTTCTACGGCAGCAAATAAATATCGGGACAATGAAATGGACACAAAGCTTTCGAGAGAGAGAGATACGGGTCTCTCCTCTCGTCAATATGGCGAATTTTTTAATCAACAATTTACTTTAAAAGCAACTTTAGTTCAGTAGTTTGCCAAGCCACATAGGTACATGAAAATTTCCACGTTTCCTTTCCAATTTATCACATAAACTGCATTCCGAGACCAAATGCATTGATTATTAAGTACAGAAAAAACCCAAGTCGCTATACGTGGGCTGATAATATTTGAGGAGTTCCATCGTTTCCTCAAGGATTTTAGAATTGACACTTCATTAGTTGCTACTTCAATTAAATCATGTCAGAAAATTTCACTCACTTTACAACCTTCCATAAGTCATCTGTGGACTTCATCATCAGTTCCACTTCACTTAGAAATCACACACAATAGAAAATACCGAAATCACTAAACGCGTGTCTATAAAATTTGAGGGTGGCCCTCAATTTCCCTGGGATCCCATGTTCAGATCCTGACTTGGTGATGTTGGGACCACCTCAGGAGTATACTCAATTAAATAAATAAAATAAATTTGAATATCGGTCCACAACTGACAGAGAAGTCGGTGAACAAAAGTAAAAGTAAGTAAATATAAGTTAAGACCGCCTGTTGTCTACCTCTACCGACATGTTATTGTATTATTTCTCTTTATAACTGCTTTGTTTGTGTGAGGTGTGCAATAAAGAGTATTTGTATTGTATTGTATTGTTAATAAATAATACATACAGTGGAACGTAGAACCTCCTGCTTTTTTTAAGTCGATTAATAATTATAAGGGAAAAAATGTGACTCCCCTGGAGTGGAAAACTATCAGGACCGTATGCTCGTTTGCCAATATCTGGTATACCTTATCATGATATCGTGGTATATCATGGTATCATGGTTAAGGCCGCGAACGCTCCGGCTGTGGCATTGAACTCTTCCGTGGTCTTACCGAGGTATTACAGTAGGTATGGGATCACGAAATGAGTGTAGGTACAGGTTTTCAAAGAGTCACCAACGCAATCGCAATGGAGTTCCTAGGGTACGGTAGACTATTCAGGTGGCTTAGGCTTGTTCGTCAGCGACGTGGTAGCAGGTTCCTTTGTACCTTTGATTTGAAATGTATATGTAACTTATATATTACCTTGGACGTAGGAGATACCATTGACAAACTCATGTGGAGCTGGGCAGGACACCTTGCTAGGCAGAATGATGGTAGGTGGACCAAAAAGGTGTCAGATTGGTGGCCACTTCTAGGTAAAAGGAGCGTCGGCTGCCCACCAGCTCGATGGGTGGACGATATTAGGAAGATAGCGGGTCACTTCTGGATAAGATTAGCTCAGGATACGCGGGTGGCGTACTCGAAGAGAGGCCTATGCTCAGCAGTGGGCGATTACGGGCTGAAAATGACGATGATGATGGTTACCTTATGAGCCCCAATAAGCAACATGACGCTGAGCACAATATACACCACTTGTATGATGATGTTGAGCGTCCGGAACATGTACGCGCGGGCCATGAGCTTCGCCTCGCCGCTGCCCTCCAGCGTCATACTAGCCATAGTGTTGATGTTTAAGCCCATTGATACCAGCAGTACGAACTGTAACAATTTTTGAAGTGAAAACTTCTGTAGCGGCGCTGTGCACTTTATGGGATGGGGAAAAATTGTTAAATTCGCCACAGGTCACGTGACCGTAAGGTGAGATTCGTAATGCGTAAGACGTGAATGTGAGATTCGAGAGATTGAAAACTCAGCGGCGCTGTTCACTTTTTGTGATGGGGAATTTTCGAGAGAAGAGTAAGACGGACGGGGCTTGAAGCAATTCAAGTTTTCTCTTCCCGTTTTCACAACCCGGTATTTTTTTTGGGGGCGCTTTGTTTCACCTATTTTTTTAAGTCCTATTATTGGAAGTCCGAAAATGTTCGTCATAAAATTTTACGCCATAATAATCGTTAGTCCTAATAATTCTTGATCCTAACGATCGTAAGTCATAACCATTCGAAGTCATAATGACAGTAATCATAAGTTTCACAGGTCCTAACTTTTATTTTCCTAATTTTTTTCGTCATAACACTCACTTGCCCGTTTTATTTCAATTCATAATGACACTAGTCATACATTTTTTAATCCTAAATTTGTTTTTCATAATATTTCTCATCATAAATGTTACTTGGCGTTATCGAAGTAAATAAACGTGTGGTTTTTTATCGCTAGGTACAAGACGAGGTCACAAGACTCTAGCTAGACGTCTCTACATTGACACATCGACTCTACATTGACTCTACATCGATTCTACATATAGACTCTACATCGACTCTACATATCGACTCTACATCGACTCTACATATAGACTCTACATCGACTCTACATATTCGCTCTACATCGACTCTACAGACTCTAGCCGCCTGTCTGTGCGGACGTAGCCTAAGGCAGGTCCGTGTAGGTACGACGACGAGCGAAGCGAGGAGGAGTGTTAGTTGTACTGCGACCCTACGCGCGCGAGCCGAGCGAGCGAAGCGAGCGTGCCGCGGCAGCGGCCGGCGAAGCGCCAGAACCGATTTTTTTTTCAATTTACTTAGCGAAAGCTTTTATTCATTAGGAAAAACAAAATTAGGAGTTAAAGTGTGTTCTTAGTTATGATATTAGGACTAAAAAAATTATTATGTATGTCCGTTATGAAGAAAAATGTTATGATTAACAAAATTATGACTTCAAGCAAGTTCTTAGTAATGAAATTAGGAAGAAAAATTTTAGGCCAACAGATCATTATGACTTCCAATGATAGTGACAGAAATTTAGGAACAAAAAAGTTAGGACGAAAAAAATTAGGACTAGGGATGATTATGACTACAATACGTTGGTACAAAAAAAATTAGGATCACGAATTTTATGGCAGCCAATATGGACCCATTTTTTTTATAAACGAATAGCCAAGCTACTAGGAAGCCACTGTAGCCGAGTGGAGTGGTACGGCATGCAACTAAAATCTGGAGATTGCGAACTCAAACCGCCGACGACGGGGTTTTTTCAAAAACTTTACTTACCTACGAAAAATCATTTGATATTTAACAGTGACTTTCAGGTGAGGAATCCGTCCTAATCCCAATAAGGTGGTAGTGGTAGTTTTCTCTCTGGATTGGAAGGTCTGATGGGAGTCGCTTTCGTAAAACTAGTGTTTATGCCAAATCTGCGGCAAACGGTGCTGGCTGAAAATCAGCGCTGCAGGTGTCTGACACCTCAGCATAATGCTGATCCAGTGTCCGGTTCACTGCCGCAGAGACACACTGGTGGTTATTTTTAAAATTCTATTGTTTAATACGAGTATGTGTGTCCTGTGTGTTTGTGAAGCGGGCCCTGGGCTTGTTTGACCGCTACCGGGGAAAAGGCTGGGAAGGTCAGAAATTCCAGGTTTTGCATACAAATTTCGCCGGACGAAGGTGCGGTGCAGTGTGAAGTAACGTGCAGGATTTATAAATGAAAAACGTACAAACTGAAATACTGACAAACAACGTTGCGAACCGTCACTCCGCACGCCGTACGGAGGCAGTGGGTGATGCGTCTAAGGGTGGTGCATTGCGTCTCACTCAGACGCGTGAGACGCAAATACACATTGGACCACCCTAAGAGACAACACAGGCAAATTTACCAGCACGGCTATCATGCGACGGACGCGGCATACTCTCGATGTTTCTCGCACTATATCTCTTGTTCTAAGTGTTCTTTCTTATAGAACAAGAGGTAAAGTGCGAGAAAAATCGAGAGCTCGCGCGCCGTTGCATGATAGTGTTACGTCCACGGGGTGGGTAACGTGATAGAAAATACACGAATTGATCACTAATTAAAAGGAATGCAAACTTTATTACAAAATTTAATAATTAACAAGTCTTACTTAATAAATCACTTCACTATGACACACTTTTCACTAGCTTCGCTTTGAGATTCGCACTGTTCGCAGTTTAATTCCAAACTCCCTTCCGCTGCGTTGACGCGCGGCATATATAACCGGAGACCTTCGCACTAAAACATTCGGGAGAAATCTTGAATAATCGGTCCAAGGGCCAATTCTAGGAACGGCGACCCCTCGGTTCGTGAATGTTCCAGAGCGTCTAGATTGTTCGATGCTCGTTCGACCCGAATATGCTGTCCCTTTCTAGTTGTCTCTTTCACACACTTCTCGAACCTTCTGAACCTAGATGTCTCTCTCTAATAGTGCTGTCTCCTTCACTCCTTCGAGAAATTTCGCCATATACTGAAGTGTACTTCAAAGGCCCATAAGGGGTCCTGAAAACGCCTGAAAACGGGTTTTCAGGTTATTGCGCCATCTGATAGAGGCTGTCCTGAAACGGACTGAAAACATGTTTCAGGCGCCTGAAAACAACGGCAACTAGGGTGAATTTTCAATCTTCTAGTATGTGGAAGAGCCACCTCTGAAACGACCTGAAATCACTTTTCAGCCTGCTGAAAACGCCTCTAAAGCATGAAAAATCAAGTTTGAAGTTTATACCACCGGCGCAACACTACCCCCTCCTAAGACATGCTCGTCCCGAGCATCATTGTTTCCGTGGTACTTCGCCAGTCGGTCAACATGAACAACCTTGCAGGGACCACGTGGATTTCGCTGTATCCGATATGTGACGTCATTGATTTTCGTGACTACCCTGTGACTACCCGGTGATATGGCCCTTCCCAATTTGGGGACAGTTTTGGACATTTTCCCTTTTTCCGCATCGGGTTATGTAGCCACACCCAAGAACCTTCCTCGAATCCAATTTGGTTAGCCTTCCTATCGTATCGGGTCTTCATTCTCGTGCTAGCTTGAAGCCCGTGTTCACGAACAAGACTGTGAACGTCAGCAATCCGATCCCCTAAATCACTTGCATATTCTGAGATAGATCTTGGAGCATCAGGAGGACGTCCAGTTAAAAGATCTGCCGGTAAACGAAGCTCTCTTCCAAAATTCGCATATGCTGGGGTAACTCCCGTACTTTCAGGGTCATTTCTCTCCCGTGCTGACCTATATGACATCAAAAAGAGTGGAATATGCCGGTCCCAATCCTTTTGGTGACTCTCAACAACCTTGGCCAGATGCCTCTCCAGAGTCTGATTGAATCTCTCCACCATTCCATCCGATTGTGGGTGATATGCCGTAGTCCTCGTCTTATGCATCCCCATGATTCGACAAGTCTCTTGAAAAACCGCAGATTCAAAGTTCCTGCCTTGATCGCTGTGAATTTCCAGAGGTACTCCAAATCTACAACCAACTTCATTTACTAACTTCTCTGCTATAGTGACTGCTTCCTGATTGGGGATGGCAAACGCTTCAGGCCATTTGGTGAAGTAATCCATCACGACAAGAATGTACTTGTTTCCGGAGTCAGATGTCGGGAACGGGCCTGCGACGTCTAGCGCAATTCTCTCCCAAGGTGCTCCAACATTGTACAGTTTGAGCGCTCCTCTACTACGGGTGTGCGGACCTTTAACTGCTGAACAGTTAACGCACTTCTTGCACCAGTTTTCGACATCTTCACGGCAGTGAATCCAATAAAATCGTTGTCGGATTTTCATTAAGGTTCTTTTCACTCCTAGGTGTCCACCAGAAGTACCGTCGTGGAAACTTCCCAAAACATCTTTCACTCTTTTCCTTGGAACGACTACCTGTAGATGAGCATCCTTCCCATTCGCCGATTCCCATTTCCTGCATAGTACGCCATTATGCATTACCAAGCTATCCCATTGTGCCCAATAGCTTTTCGTTACCGAACTCATCGGAGCTACTTCACACCATCTTGGTTTGGGTATTCCTGCATTAATCCAGTCAAAAATCGGCTTTACGTCAGGATCCTCTTGCTGGGCTAGTTGCATGACTTCATCACTCCACTCTTCGCTGACTGTGTCAGTTCTCAGCATCCTTAAACATTCCTTGGCCTCTTGTCTAAGACAATGCTTACAGTCGTCGGGACAAGGTCTTCGAGAAAGGGCGTCCGCGTTTCCATGTGATTTCCCACTACGGTGGTCGATGGTAAGGTGATATGGTACTCCACCAATTTCTCCTTTAACAACCTTTCTCTGACAATTCCCGTCATCAGCCTGTGAGATCATAACTGGGACATTCCGACCACCAGCCAGCACTCGTCCCTTAGTCCCGGCTTTTACTCGTTTCTCTGTTTCGGCCCGGATGCCACAGTACCTGTTGCCCTTGCCACCGGAGTCAGATCTCGTTCTCCTGCCCCTTTTCGGGCAACTGGTCTGGATATGACCACGTTCTCCACAATGGTAACATCGTGGCCCAAACTCACGATGTGGAGCAATCGGTTCCCTAAGAGATACTTCACGTACCCTATAAGGCCTTGACGGGTCCTGGCGCACAGCTTCTACTTCCAGGGCATGAGCCACCGCATCCTTCAGGCTCCCATGGTGCCCTAATCGCACTGCAGCCCGTACCTCCAAATCCCGTATTCCGTCAACGAAGGCCTGCACTAACGTGGTGTCCACAAAGGAGGCGGATGTATGTTGGTACGCCTTTCTGACCAACTTCTCAATTTCTAGGGCCCACTGCTGCAGGGTCTCGCTACGCCCTTGCGTCCTGTCCTTTAACTGAGCTCGGTACACGTGCTCCAGGTGCTTGTCACCGTAACAGGCTTCCAACGCCTCTAGAAGCCGGTCATAAGTTTCCTCTTCTCCTAAGGCTTCTAATATGGTGAGAGCCTCGTCACGTAACGCTAAGGTTAGGGCTGTCCTGGCCTGCTCTTTACTCCAACCGTTAGCCTTGGAGACTGACTCGAATTGCCACTTATAAGCTGTCCACGACGATGTACCATCGAAGGGAGGTACCTTGAATCGTCCACCTCCCGATACAGGCACCTCGACTGCACACGTACTCAGACCACTGGCCACTTTTATTTCGAGCTTCTGGAGGCGATTCCTGAAGGTGTCAACTTCCTCCTTAACTGTCCCAATGGTTTCTCTAACACCATGAAGTCCAGTTTCAAAGTCAATCAGTTTCTCCTGGACCTCACACATCTCGCGCTTCCATTCAGTCGCGGTCTTATGTACCTCTCGAAGCAGTCTCGATTGTTCTTCTTGCTTTTCTTCCTGTTTGCGCAGCCCCTCTTCTTGCTTTTCTTCCTGTTTGCGCAGCCCCTCTTCTAGCTTTTCTTCCTATTTGCGCAGCCCCTCTTCGATTTTTCGGGCCTGTTCCTGTTGTTGACGAGCTTGCTCTTGTTGTTGACGAGCTTGCTCTTTTAAGAGAACTAAGATGGCATTGAAGTCCATCTCTTGCTTATATGGGGTCGGTGAGTCTGATGGGCCAGCGCCCGACGCAGAGTCCTCACCAGCTGCAACTCGGCTCCGGGTCTGCACTCCCTTCTGCTCGTTCTCTCGTGATGTAGTCGACATTTTCTATCCCACTTCTGACACCAAATGTTACGTCCACGGGGTGGGTAACGTGATAGAAAATACACGAATTGATCACTAATTAAAAGGAATGCAAACTTTATTACAAAATTAATAATTAACAAGTATGACACACTTTTCACTAGCTTCGCTTTGAGATTCGCACTGTTCGCAGTTTAATTCCAAACTCCCTTCCGCTGCGTTGACGCGCGGCTTATATAACCGGAGACCTTCGCACTAAAACATTCCGGAGAAATCTTGAATAATCGGTCCAAGGGCCAATTCTAGGAACGGCGACCCCTCGGTTCGTGAATGTTCCAGAGCGTCTAGATTGTTCGATGCTCGTTCGATCCGAATATGCTGTCCCTTTCTAGTTGTCTCTTTCACACACTTCTCGAACCTTCTGAACCTAGATGTCTCTCTCTAATAGTGCTGTCTCCTTCACTCCTTCGAGAAATTTCGCCATATACTGAAGTGTACTTCAAAGGCCCATAAGGGGTCCTGAAAACGCCTGAAAACGGGTTTTCAGGTTATTGCGCCATCTGATAGAGGCTGTCCTGAAACGGACTGAAAACATGTTTCAGGCGCCTGAAAACAAGGGCAACTAGGGTGAATTTTTAATCTTCTAGTATGTGGAAGAGCCACCTCTGAAACGACCTGAAATCACTTTTCAGCCTGCTGAAAACGCCTCTAAAGCATGAAAAATCAAGTTTGAAGTTTATACCACCGGCGCAACAATAGTATTAGCCGTGCTGCACGTCTATCATGAGATGGCCGCGACATACTCTCGATTTTTCTCGCACTTTACCTCTTGTTCTATGTGTTCCAATAAAAAAAAGGATAGTGCGAGAAACATCGAGAGAGCCGCCGTCGCATGATAGCCGTGCTGTCGTTATTGACCAAAGGCCAAGTATTGCCAGTTCACACTTCTAAAATGATAACTTGTTGCATTGTGAAATGGGTCTCTAAACATCAAACTTACTATAGACCAATATCCCACAACAGCCACTCCGATCCTCAGAGGAATGCAGAAACAACACTTCTCAAACACCGGCAATTTTTTTAAAACACCCATTTTCTATCTAGGTCGTTCCAGGATATACTGCTCAGCTTTTTCAAGAATTATTACTTGGCTCTGACTGTCTGTTCGTATTTGTCGATGATTAATAATACACTGAGAGTAAATAAGAATAACGAACCTATATTATACGTACAATAATCGTGGAAACGAATATGTTAGGGTAAAATGTATAGTAAAGAGACCATTTGAGGAGCACAGCGAAATAACATCTCGTTCACATTTCCACTACACTATTCTTCTAAATAAATCAGCATCATCTAGCCTATCATCATAGCATCATCATATACGTCCGACTGCTGGGCAAATAAATAAATAGTTCTCTATAGTAAATATTTGAAGACAATCATAGACAAATCTACCCATGTATCTAGGTAGTTGCAAACTCTCGCGCGGCAGCCGGTTTAAACAGCGGTTGCCTGAAAGTATACCTAATACCGGCCGTTTATATTCGACGACCATACAAAACGTTTTTTGACATTCGCAGGCTAACGGCGTGATTATGTAACACACTTTCATAAACTGGCTTTCCGTTTGCGCGAAATTCCCCCTTTACTTAAAATAAACTAGAATAATTTGAGAAATTCGTTTATCACGTGACACTTACTTTGGGTTGGGAAAACGAAAATTTGTTATAAGAAATGGGGAATTTCGCACAAATGGGAAGCCAATTTATGAAAGATAGTTACATAATGTTGTTAATTCTAAGTTTCATGTCGCATTGGATACCTAACTGTAAGGGCATGTAAACATGTTTTCAAATAAATAAATAAATAAATAAGTTTCTAAAAATATTGCGGCGTTAGCCTGCGAATTTCAAAAGACGTTTTGTATGGTCGTCGAACCACCTTAAGTTAAAGTTAAAGAAAAACTTAGATTAAGTAAGTATTTAAAACATAGAAAACACCTGCTTACAATGGTTATCAATTTATTTGTATTGTAAGTCATATATCATACAAGGCGGCCTCACCCTACACCGAGGCTTAAAAGCTTTTATGAGTACCATCTATTAACAAGCCAAACAATATCAGATATATCTGATTACTTATCAAAAGCTCAATGGCATTGGATGCTGACCTACGCTGATTCGAACTAGTCGGCAATATTATAGACGACCGGTTAGCGTAGTGGGCAGTGACGCTGCCTATGAAGCTGAAGGTCCTGGGTTCGAATCCCGGTAAGGGCAGATATATGAGTGATGAGCATGAATAAATGTTTCAGAGTCTTGGATGTTTTCTATGTATTTCAGTCGTCTACTAGTACCCATAACATAAGCGGCAATTACACTGCGTCGTTCACCTAATGCGGTCGCCGAATTCATTTTAAACTATACTTAGGCCAACAAACGTCGTCTTTACATTAGTCTGTGCGCCTATTAAGGCGCCGTAGGTTCATGGTCTTCTCTCCCTCTCACTGAGCATAAGCGTGAGCGAGATGGAAGTGCGTGCTCGGGAGCGCGAAAATCATGTTTTTAAATTATTATTTTTTTGCCGTTTAAATAAATAAAAAAGTAAACACTGATTTCTCTTAAACATGATATTGCCGATTTTTAGAAGCCATTTTAATATTTTTAGCTTTTGTGCATAACTTGTAAGGAATATTTTAAGTGTATTTTAGACCCTTTTAGACCTATGTTCGTGATTTTTTTCTATCGAGCGAAAATTGCCTAATCGTGTTTCTAAACACTGATTTCCCTGCAGAAAAGCCTCAAAATTACTATTCGTATTTTTTTAAAACCATATTATTATAAACAGACGCATTATATTGTTTCAAAAACTCTGTTCGCTTAACTTCGCTGAACCTACGGCGCCTTAAGCGTTAGCAGCTTTCGATCGCCGAATGCAGCCGACTAACGTTTTCTTTACACTTTTGCGGTCGCCGCATGCAGCATGCGGCGAACGACGAAGTGTAATTCCCGCTATATATAAATAAAAAAAACCCTTATTGAGCTTACTGTGCGACTAGGTCGATTTGTGTAAGATTGTCCCTTAATTTTTATTTATTTATCCACTTAAAAAAAATACCCTAATACCGTCTAGTGGCTCTGAGCAGTAGAAGATCCTGTCTTTTTTGGGGTTCCGTATTCAACAAGGAACCCTTATAGTTTATAATATAAGTTCCTACTGTAACTAACCCGATATGGATATTTATCCGAAATAAAGAAGTTGAATTGAATTGAATTAGCTTAGTAAACCTTACTACTAGAAAACTGGATCTGAAACTTGAATTTTGAAAAAATAATTGTACCTACTCGGTTGAAACATGCGAACTCTCTACAGAGAACAGCGGGACAGACAAACGATTTTCTAAAGCATAGAACTTCGTTGCGATTTTCTAAAGCATAGAACTCCTCGTGCTCACAACATTTCACGAGAATCGTAAAACGACCTGGGGGCCTACACAAGGTTACAATCGCTAACGCTTCGTAGCGAACGAAACGCAACTGTCACTGTCACACTAATATAGAAGAATGATAGAGAGACACAAAGCGATTCTATGGCGAAGCGCAAGCGAATGTCACTTTGTCTAGGCCCCCTGTAGAACAGCCGAGCTGGCGCCGGACCGACTACGATTTTCGCCCAGACTCAAGCTGCAAACGCACAGAGAGCGGTGGCGGGGCGGCGCGGCGCGGTGCGGAGGCGGTACCGGTTGTAATGTTAGAGCTAATACGGAAGGGTCCGCTCAGAAAACCGCGCCGCGCCGCGCCGCTCTCTGCGGATCGTTTCATATTCGCTCGAACATTACATACAACCGGTACCGTCTACGCGCCGCTCCGCCACCGCTGTCAGTGCGTTTCGGCCTTCAAGCATAGAACTTCGCTCGCTTCGTTTGATAATGTACCTACGGCACTTCAGTTCCCTCAGGTTGGCCTTAGTTGGTCTTCTGCAGCTCTGGCGAATCAAGATACCGTCCCAGGATACAGCAGTTTGTGGCGCGAGGTTAAAAAAACCGGCCAAGAGCGTGTCGGGCCACGCTCAGTGTAGGGTTCCGTAGTTTTCCCTCCGTCACACTCGTCACAGTAAGTGTACCCACTTAAGCGTTAAACAAGCAATACTTAGCGAACAATACAAGCAATACTCAGCGAACAATTTTATTATTAGACAACGAATAACCAAAGACAACTAAGACAATACGAGCACGACAAAAGTTCGACCTAATGCATGGGCGCACCTGCTCCGACCCCATTAAATCAGGAAACATCTTAACAGCGCCACGTACAATGTGAGCGTTCCGCGTACAGCGACATCTATCGGCAAATTAAGTAAACTATTGCGCGCGAGCTTAAAGTATGGAAGATGATTTTTATGGGATAATTATTTATTGCGTGAACCGATTTTCACCGTTTTTACTTTATTTGAAAGCACATCATTTCATTGTGATTTCGTAGAATTTACAGGTACAATAAACTCCTGCTTGTACGGTTAAATTACAAACTTATTTCAGAAATTACTTTGTTTTTTTTTTTCAAAACTATTAAACCTATCGAGTTAAAAATAATTTTCCTAGAAAGTTTTTATAAAGTTCTACTTTTGACATTTTTTACATATTTTTAAAACTTATGGTTCAAAAGTTAGAGGGGAAGACACATTTTTTTTTACTTCTGAAGCGAATATCTCCGAAAATATTAACATTATCAAAAAATGATATGAGCAAACCCCTATTTATTTGCCCTAATCTGGGGTTCAAATGATGGAATTTGTGATTTTATCAATCTGAATAATAATTGGTACGTAATTTTTTTTTGTTTTCAAGAATGGCAATAATTAAAGGGAATGATCGAGTCTTTTCATCATAGCCGTGTATAGAATATAACTGCGTGAAACATCGTGGGCAAGACTTAAAGGTTCCGTCGCAGTAAATGTGTTTATAGTTTGTGACTTTTTGTCTTGCATTTGCTGTGCAAAATACTAAAATGCGATTGTCATCATCAATAAAATCAGCTAAGAGCATTTTTTCAAATTTTCTGGGAACAACTACTTCGCTGGTTAGTATGAATCTCTGTTTCGTGACACCTAGTACTTTGTTGCGTTCGTTGTATAGTCCGCTTTTAATATTACTAAAACTTGGCAATTCACTAATCAAACCAAGTCCATCATTTTCCATATCAGCCTTCATATCTTCATATTTGACGATCGCCTTAGCCTAGTTGGTAGTGACCCTGCCTACGAAGCAAGAGGTCCTGGGTTCGAATCCCGGTAAGGGCAAAAATTAGTATAGGGAAGCTAATAGTTCAGGACGTCTTTCCACTGCTATCGGTAAAAAAAACGGTCAAGTGCGAGTCTGACTCGCGCACCGAGGGTTCCGTACAAACTATTTTGTTTATTTATTTAAACTTTATTGCACAAAACTAAAATAATGTACAAATGGCGGACTTAGTGCCAAATGGCATTCTCTGCTAGTCAACCATAAGGCCAAAGCAGAGACACTTAAAATTGGTGCAGAGTAAATGATCATTATTTAGAGCTTAGTACAGACTTATAAAATCATAATCCTACATAGATAAAATTACATATTATTAGGTACTTATATACAAAGATATGATACACTAATATATATGGGACGATGGATGCTATGCAAATTCTTCTTCCAGCAGATACCTACGAAGCATTCGCTTGAAAACTAATTTGCTTGGGCTAACTATCAATTAACTCAAGGTAAAGAATAATGTATATTTAAATTTCTTATTTTCTTTGCACGTGGATACCTATCATTTAAAACCATTCCAAATTTCAAATTGATAGCTTAAGTAGTTCGTGAGATATTTCACTTTGTGACAGAGAGACAGACACACGGACGGAGTCGCGCTTTTTTACCTTTTTTAGTACGGAACCCTAAAAACGTGTGTAAGGCCCCATATTGTATGTAGTAGTTACATGTTTGAATAGACGATACATATTCAAAATCCAAAGGGCGTCGTATATTTAAAGCAATGACGTATAGTTGCACTATCCAATAGGCAACCGAATGGCTCGTAGTACTATGTGAGCTCCCGAAGTGTTGTGTCCAGTTGTCTGCCAAGTTGGGTCAGTTCGGGTTGCACGGGTCGTTTCCAATACACTTCGGGAGCCATCCGGTTGCCTCTTGGACACTGAAACTGCGCGTCATTGCTCTGATTATTAAGTTTTTTGCCTTTGGTTTCTTATTATTAGGAATTTTGAGTATAAAATTGAAGAAACCTACATTTTCCAAATATCCCTCAAGCAACAACATTTATTTGGAATTTGGTATAACTTTAAATATTTATTATCGGCTTGACCCGATTATGCCAAAGGATTACGCTTGCATGTAAGTGAGAGAGTAGATACTAATTCTGTGAACTCATTGGCTCACTATCACTCCCTAACTCGACGGTTTTTATCAGTGATAACAGATAACACTCACCGGTCGCGCCCAAACAACAGAACCGATTCTAACTCTAACTAAAATTTAACTATAAAATCCTATTATTCTGTCTTAAGCACTATTATCTTTTCTGTGTCTTAAGTCTCTTCGTAGGCATCTAATTGTGTGTTTGTGTGATCAAAATGGGGTTTACGCTGCCAGTGTTGGATCAATGCTGTTGGTGTACTAGTGTCAGAGTTGGTGCTATCATCATCGGCTATTTTTCTATAGTGAGTCGGCTAAATGTTTACGAGGCATACAGACATGGAAAATAATCGTACATTACGTACCTTGGGCGGTGAATTCGTGAATTGGTTCGGTTCGGGCCACGCACGGGCCACGAATCGACGTCGGGTCGGGTTTACGAATTATACCGCCCCTGGTGCGTACACGATTTTACGTCTTCTCCTGGGTGTGAAGTGAGATTTGCCGCTGCGCCCGTGGGCGGCAAATCTCACTAAAAATAATAATGGCCCATCCGCATAAAGAGCACCATAGCATGACGGTGACCGGTATGCGGCATTATGCACTTCAACGTGAGTTTACTGATGATGCACAGATAGACGCTGTCACATTTACGCAGTATGCAAGGAAGAAGCTTTGCTTGCAGTACTTACTTACTGCGTAAATTTGTACCGCTCCGCAAACGAGCGTACGGCCCGCCTGCTGGTAAGCGAACACCGCAGCCTATAGGCGCATGCAACTCCAAAGGAGTAACATGGGCGTTGTCGACCCTTGAATGTTTGAGGATTCGCCGTGTTGGCAGCTGAAGGATCAAATGTCCTCGCTGTCAACACAACGCATCTTCGGGAGCTCTGGCGAACTTGCTCACCTCCAGGAACACAACACTACTACAGAGCAAGTTAGTAGTAGTGTTATTATGGCTGATGTGGTCTTCTGCAAGGCGGAGGTACTTCCCCAACTGGGGAAGTACCTCCGCCTTGCAGAAGCGCTTGTGGAGCAGCCCAATTCGAGCGTTCGCTGTGATTTACCTCACCATCATACTCGTACTAGGTATAGAAATGAAGGCGCACAGTAAAGAATCAGTGTTTTTGCTGGTTGGCCCGGTGGCCAATTCACGCTCTTTCCTCGCCAAGCAAAAGTTTCCTATGTGGCCCCCGGCTTGACGTAAGCAAAATCAAAAAAAAAAGAAGAATCAATGACGCTCACAGGATACTGATATCATCCCGCCATATTGCACTGACAAAAGAGAAAGGCGCCGAAACAATATCAATTGTTTTCCAGGTGGGCGCCTCGTTGTCCTTGGCCACCGCAGCATCAACCATCGCATGGGTCGCCAAGTTTGTAAAGTCGGAGCAAAAGAACCCCCACCCAAATCACCCCCCCGAGGAACTGGCGGCTGGGGCCCTGGGCGTCTACGTCACTTGTGGGATCTATCTAGTGTTGTATCTGTACTACTTCGTCATCAGCTTGCTGGTCGTCATTGGTGTGCATAGGGTTAGTATAAGATACTTTGCAGACGAGTGGCAATACCTATTGATGCGGCTGGCGTTCGTCATATCACTATTTCATGCTCCCCTCCCAACCATCGTCGGCGTCTCGATAGTTTGGGCAATGATAAGGCTGTATCATAAATAAGCACTAACCATATGATGCCACGCTATCAACCGATCTATAACACAGAACTTTCAATAAGTAAGTTGGATCAGCACCGCAACATGCCTCTAGACGATAGCAATTTTATTAGTCAGCTCCTGATAAATTGGGGCTGACAAATCATGATATGTATACATCCCATCAAACAATAACACCTGCTAGCACAACTGAAGCCACCACGTCCGCGACGCACAATTGACGCCGTGACTGCCTGCCGTGACGCGACGAGAGTCGATATAATCTACCCACTTCTTTTTGGTTCAAGGTGTCGTCCAGTGACGTGCGACGCCCTTCACTTCCTTCACTCAATTCCCATGTTAAGGTGTAAAAATTCCGTCACTCGCGACCGATCGCAGCCATTCGTGATTAATTGCGTGCGACTAACGCGCGCGCGCGTGGCTGGTGCAATTTGTCAGTGAATGACAATATATGGCGCCATTTCCGAAGTCTGCGACGAACGCGTGCGGCATTTTCATACACTAACTTAAGACGCATGCCGCGCGTGTCAGTCGCACACGATCGATCGATTTATAATTATGGTAGGTATAGGGTGTTAGGGTGTCCTACACTAGGTACACCAATGAAATGCGATGAACAAGGCGCAGCGAATTTGGTCTTCTGTTCAACAGTCGTTCGAACGAAAGTAGCAGGCACGTTGGTGTAAATTAAAATTATATCCGAATCCAATCCGAAAAATAGACGTATCCAGGAGTGACCTACGATCTTCCTAATATCGTCGACCCATCGAGCTGGCACACGTCTAAAGACTTAAAGACTAGTCAAATTGTTTCGTGTTTTGCAGAATAAGCCCAGCCTGCTGACATACTACGTTCACACCGTGTTGTTCATGCTGATCCTGGCGGCAGCGCTGGTGGTGGTGACCGTCGTCTTCATGGGAGTCATCTCCTCCCTGCCCTTACTCTTTTCCAGCGGTAAGAAAAACACTATTGCTTCGATAGATCGCTTAACTGAGACGACCGTGCCGTCACAGTACCGTCGCCGTCTCATCAAACGATAATTCTTTTGGTATCGTACGATCTGTATGTCCACAACGTTACCTTGCAGGCACTGGTCCCACCGCCGTCGAGTAGCAAGTACTGTCATAGTAATTCTTACTCGCCATCACTCGCTTGAGCGAGTAGCACGTAGTAACACTCGCTTACTCGCCGGCGGTGGGACCATACCCATACCCACGGTTGCGCATACCCACCTTGTGTGTTACCTTTCCGGCTTGAGACAAATCTGGGGCATTGGTGCGGGAGTGAATATAGGACATTATAATATATTCATTCAGGTACTACGGGAGGCAGCAAACCATCCCAAGCTGGATAGGATTGGCTGAAGGCCATTACACACGTTGCAATTTGTCACACAATGCCACTTGCAACATGCTATGAGTCGAATGAGTGTTGTCTCATTCCGAGTATATTTGCGTCTCTGTCGCGGTTGTTGTAACAAATTGCAAGGTGTGTGCGCAGTCGGAGTGTTCTCATTCCAAAATGTGCGCCGCCCAGGCGGTCTAGCAATGGCTTTCCGCCGCGTTATGCATCAAGCTATAGGATAGATCGAGGGGGATGAATGACCTTGGTGCGCTCTACGCTAAGCTAGCAGAGCTTGCAAGACCGTCTGGATGGAGCTAAAAACTTCCGTCCTTACGCCGAATAGTTTATTGAAGTCTTCAGATTATGCCCTGCTTGTTTCCATTAAATACCTACAACAACGTGCCATTTGAATTGTGTCTTAGACGTGAACTTTAGGCGAAGAGCCGCATATTAAATTGGCTAATTGGTAATAATTATATATATTTTTTTCAGTAATTGTTTTCTACTGCCTGGTGGTTGTTCGGAGCGCATATCTCGAGATGGAAGAACAGAATCGTCCAAAAGTGTACGAAATGCAGACCATGCAGAATCCACAGCAGGCGCCGCTGATGGCTTAACTCATGGATTAAATAAATAAATAATATATAAGTACCTATAAGTTATCTAAGAAAAATATAAGTTTGAATTGTGGAGGATTTAAATACAGTCCTAATAATTAGGACTAAGTTACGTTAGTTTTCTGGTGTTCACTGACGCAATGATGCATCACCTCAGCATTTAACTCGAACAAGCACATTTTTCTGCGTGAAAACAGTTTTTTTTAATACAACGACGGTGGCAAACAAGCTTACGGCCCGCCTCATGGTAAGCCGACACCGCAGCCTAGAGTGCGCAATCGCTCATTATGCGATTTTGCTTACTCAGTGTGACAAAGTAACAAGTAACTTTTAAATATTGATGCCGAGTATTTCATAGTGTGGGGTCTAACACAAATTTAACTAGCTGTATCCCTTTCTATTCATTACAAAAAAGTGACGGAAATATAGGTATATCCATAGTTCGACCATCGAATTTTAAAGTAGACCCCAAAAAAGCGCGAAACAAAATAACACGTTCGAAAATTATCAAATTAACTTATACAAATACAAATACAAATAGTTTATTTCTTAAAAACATAGCCTATTACAATTATGCTGACCCCCACACTAGGCATTGGCTGTCCCGCGGGGGATAAATATAGGTACTAATACGGTTAACTTAGTAAATTTAACGCCTACTGGCAACAGTATAAATACAAATTTGAATTTAAAGTACTATATAAACAGTGCGCTAATTTTTAAAAATAAAGACATTTCTCTGACTTAACAAAAATAAAACATTAGTACTTAACTATTAACAATGTTACTAAAACAAAATAAACATATTCTAAAATAAGTGTATGTGTGTGTATGTGAGTGTATTTGTGTATGTGTGTGTATGTATGTATGCGAGTGTGTATGTCAATAAGGTATCCTTATAAAATTTTCTGTCTCTATATATGATATGTGCATAAGGTGTTTAGACAGTATGTTCTTTGCCTCGATGACGGAGTGTTCGTGAAATTTATATAGGCTGATTAAACGGTTGTAAATCCTGGGGTATAAGAAAAATGCGCACCGACGGGCAAATGAGGTTTTAACAGCGGTAACAGGAATTTTAAAGATACGGTTTTGAAGTAAGTTATTGTAATCGGATAAATTTAAAACTGATTTGTGTACATGTGTTGCCACCCGTATCAGGTATAGTTTCCGGACGCTGAGCACCTTTGCGTCACAATATAAATCGTTCGTGGAGTATCTAATTGGTTTTCTTAGAGCTACCTTCAGGACCGCTCTTTGTGCTCTTTCTAGTTTTAGAACGGTGGCGCTGACTGTTCCTCCCCAGGCAAGAATACAGTAATTTATTATTGATTGTCCAAGTGCTAAGTAAATAGTTTTTAATGTGCTGTGATCGGCTGACTCCCGGAGCATTTTCATAGTGTGCATCAACTTTCTGACACGACCAGAAACAGCAGTCACGTGTTCTCTGAAACTCAATTTCTCATCTATAATAATCCCAAGATATTTGACTGTACTGGATCTGGTCATGTTGTTACAGGAGCAAATCTGGGCTGTGGTTTCAGTACAGTTACTACTGTGGACTTTAAGATCCCGCCCGGGTCTTGGAGCCGAGGGAGAAGTATTATGGAAACAGAGAAACCTAGTTTTTGTCGTGTTTAGAGTTAAAAGATTCTGCCTCAGCCACCGAGACACCAGCGCGATTCCGTGCTCTACACGGTCGTATACATTATTCCAGGATTGTCCATGAATAAAACGATAGCTGTATCGTCGGCATAACACAAGACTTCGGCATTCTGTATAGGGATAGATGCTATGTCATTTATATACAGAAGAAAAAGGGTAGGTCCTAGAATGCTGCCTTGTGGTACGCCGAAAGATACAGATCTCACGTCACTAAGATGGTCACCAATTTTGACGCATTGACGTCTATCCGTCAGATAGCTGGTGAGCCATTTGAGCGTTATTCCTCTAATGCCATACGATTCAAGCTTCTTCAATAGGATGGATTCAAATAAAAAAATGTACTGACTTTAAGACTGCACTTGTAACCTATTATGCTTATGCAAAATAAATAATACTTTGGGGCAATAGCACAGACGTATCATCCCTATTTACTTTACAAAAAAAACTTATTCGCATATTAGTAAATATTGATAACAGAGACAGTTGCAAACCCCATTTTAAGAATCAGAAAATACTGACTCTAACTAGTTTATATATTTTAGAAGTTTGTAAGTTTGTTCGAAACTATCCCCAATACTATAAGAAACGCGAAGACATACCTACAAATCATAATCTCCGATATAGAGAAAGACTCATGTTACCCTCATCAAACCTAAAAATGCATTCTGCTGCAACCTATACCATGTCTGTGAAAGTATATAACAAATTGCCCGATACAATAAAATCCGAGAAAAAACACAACACATTCATAAGAATATTAAGAGAATTCCTTATTAATAAAAGTTATTATACACTAAGAGAATACTTAGAAGAAAAACTATAAAATAAAATTAAAATTTAAACTCATCTTATACACAAATATAATATATAGAACAAAGTTCCTATAAAAAGTTAGTTATAAATAAATGTGCAATAGGTAAATTTAGATACTTAAATATAATGCTCTATATAATTTGCACATTGCGCAGAATATGAAAATAAAATTATAAAAAGCAGAACTTTCAATAAGTATGTAAGTCGTCTTCTCTTCACTGATTTTTGCGGTGCCCAACAGGGTCCACAATTAAGTTTTATTGTCACTTAATAACTAAAACTTAAGTTTACCTAAAACCCTGTAAACTAATATTGTGGAATGCAATAAATGATTGAGTATTGAGTATTGAGTATTGGGGATGGAGACTGTGTCGAAGGCCTTTGCTAGATCCAAAAAGACTCCAACACATGCCCGCCCCTCATCCAAATGGGTGGAAATAGTGTTTGTAAGTAGAGTAACTGCATTTTCTGTTGATATTCCCTTACGGAAGCCGAACTGACGGTTCGTTAAAAGAGAATTGGATTCCAGATAAGTCACCAGTCTTTTATTAACTACACGTTCTAAAAGCTTTGAGAGGGACCCTAGGAGAGAAATCGGCCGGTAATTACTGGGTTCGTTTTTTGCATTGCCCTTGTGAATCGGTATAACGGCTGCAGCTTTCCAGGCTTTAGGGAAAATACCACTCTCAATGCTCTGATTGAAGATCTCAGCAAGAGGTTCTGCAATCGCAGGACCAATTGCTTTTAGTATCTTATTGTTTATGTTGTCAAGGCCTGGCGATCCATCTGGAGCAATCTCCTGAATGAGGCGGAGTATTTCATGTTTGTCTGTAGGGGATATGAATATTGATTTGGATGTAGATGGGGTTAAATTTACCTTCGCGGCAAGCGATTCTTGAGTTTCGTTTTCCTGAGCAAGTACCTATTGTGTTTGCAAGATTATGACCAACAGAGGAAAAGTATTCATTACATACGTTTAAGGACTCTCTCTCATAAGACCGTTTATTAGAATAAATAGGTAAACATACATTTTATTGCGATGGCTAATTAATACTTCTAGTTTTAACAATCTTAAATTCTATCAACGTATACGACAGATGCAGTTTCCGAACGTAAGCGCAGCGCCCCTCCCCTTTATTTATTTTTATTTATTTAATCATAAGTCTTAAAAACACATCAGTAAGCTATGGCTATGTGAGTAATACAGTAATACGAGTAGACCTATAGTTTCATACATATACGTCCCACTGCTGCGTACAGGCCTCCTTTCATGGATGAGAGGGAGCGGGCAGTAGTCGTCCCCACGCTGGCCCAGTGTGGGTTGGGGACGGGACGGAGGTTGAATATTGCGCGTTGTTAAATTGTTTCAGATTTTACTGTAGGTATATTATTCTTTATTCTTGCGTTATTGATATTAGTTTTAAATTAGGTAGTAATAAATCAACTAAGATAAATGAATTGTCTATCTAACTACGAAATAAAGTCAAGTCAGTGACGAAGTCAATATTTTAACAACAGTACCTACGGCTATAGTAATATGCTAAACTTTGCCTTTGTCTCTTTCTAGCCCAACATACAATAATGTTGAATGTTTCAAAAATAGCTCGAAAACATGAGTGAAATCAGTAACGAATACAGAATTTTAAATCAGAGGAATGTACCTTTATGATTAAGTATTAAAAAAAAAAAGTGATTTGACGAACCAATTTTGAGTTATTTAAAAATTCCTACACATCCTCCGTCTTTTTGTCTAGCGAGATCAATGGCCTGATTCTCAGAGCTACAAGTTACAAGTTGCTGCTGGAAGACCGGGATGGAAACACTTACCCCCTTATTCATAAAACTTAAAATGCCTCTGCTAAATAAAATGTGCTTCGTCCCTTTCTTACGAACACGAATGTCAAAGTGACAGATAAGGACAAACGAATTTTAACGCCATTTAAGTTAAAACAGGCTTGTAGTACGTTTATGAATACGGCCGTTAGTCTTCAATTTTGTTATACGCGGGCCGAGCCGCGTTGGCAGCTAGTAATTTAGAAGCTAAACTAAAAAGATAAATATTATACCGACTAAATACGACTAAGTCTCATCAAGTAAAGCCGCCACTACATAGTCCTACAAGCTATAAGATGAGCGAAAAGTGAAGGTCACTCACCAACCAACCCATCCCGCTCTTTCTTAGCTTGCAGAACTGCCATGCATATGAATAACATTGCATATACAAGGTCGTGTCCCGGAACAGGAGAAAAAAATGAAACGGTGGATTATTGAGCCTGTGAGAATATATTTCCAGGTGGTTTTAATTGAAAAACAAAAACAAAAGTTTTTCTTCTTTTCTTTTTCTTTAAAGTTTGTTCACGTGTATTTTTTACTCTTCTAGGGTGACACAAGCTGTTTTTTTAATTTAAAAACAGTTGAAAAAATAACAAAAAAAATAAAAATGACACAAAAAAATATCTTTAAAACAAAAATGCAAAAACTATTAAAACTCATCAATCACTCACATGATATTTTACCTCAAATTCTGCATTGACTGCTGTGCTATGATCTCGTGGTGCCAAGATTCATTACATGAAGGTCATAAGTATATATCAACATTTCACCGAATTAAAAAAAAAACAATCATAACATTGGACACAAGGGGTTACTACAGATGCTTTAAGGAAGCGTCCTTTTAAATATTTGCCCCTGTTACAGGCCACACACTGTATATTCTTTGAAAATACAGATATGGCGAATTTTTTTATCGTCATCAACTTTGGAATAAACGAAGAAAACCTCTATTTCTATTACTTTTCGAACGTCCCTATATATTTTGCAAGGCAACACTAAACGTCAAGTGTCATTTTAGTAACCGACCACTAACCGACCGATTAGAAAAGTCACAACTGTCCAGTCCAATCTAGTTTCATCTCTTTTACTCTTTCAGACAATTTCGTGTTCTATTCTTTCTCATTCATACCGTCCAACGTCCAACATTTTATTTTTATGACATATAAAACGAAACGTTGTGGAAAAAAGGGCGGGAAAGTTGAAGCGAAAAGGCGGCTTTTTTCAATTTCATTTAATTAATTTCATTTGAAGCCCTTTTTATAGTGATATCACTCTTCCTTTTTGTTTAATTTAATTGTTAATCATAATCGCATGAGTGGCGAAGACGGGGGTGCGGGCGGCGGCTCCACCCCTATGGAAACCGCATCAGTGCCTATGGCAAGTAAAAGAAAAATCAGTGACTCCGAAATCACTGCTTCTGGCAAACAAAAAATGACATTTATAAGGAACAATCGTGGTCTTTTTAAAGACCACCACCCAATATTTGAAGACTTGACTAAAAATGAATATCCAGTCTTACTGCAATCGGCTCAAACACAGCCTAACCAGAAGGTCCCAATGGACATTATGAAGGTGAACAAAGTACTAAAAAATGTTAATGGAGTACAATATGTAAAAGCTGCTGGCAACTTTTTTGTAAAGGTGTTCTTTGGTTGCGCCAGGGATGCGAATAAGTTCTTGTTGAATAATAAATTGATGAGCGAGAATGGCTGGATTTCCAAAATTCCATATGACACCATTGAATGCCAAGGAATTATACGTGCTTCCACTGAGCTTAGTGAGGAGGATATGCTGGAGGAGTTAAAAGCCTCCTGCATGATCTTGGGAGTGAAACGATTCATGAAAAAACAGGAAAATGGCTCTCTTAAACCATTGCAAACAGTTCTTGTAACTTTTAAAGCTTCTACTCGGCCAGATCATGTCACGTATGAACACATTTGGATGCCAGTTCTGGAATATATCAAGCCATTACTCCAATGCTTCAAGTGCTACAAATTCGGTCATGGAAGTGGAGCTTGCAAGAGCACACAAATTTGTTCCATTTGTTCCGCAGGCCATTTCTACCGTGATTGCTCCAACCCCAATGACTTCAAATGTTCAAACTGTAGCGGTGCTCATTCTGCAGTCTCCTACTCATGTCCAGTTAAAGCAGCCAAAAATACTGAAATCAAGAACAAGATAAGTGGAAAGTTTTCATATGCTTCAGCTGTTGCAGTACCTGTAGGTAGGAGCAATATTGGTGTTAATAATTCAAACTCAAAAGCTCCCGCTACGTCTAAAACACCTCAAGGACGAGCACTGATTGCGGCCATTATTAATTCTGATATTGTTCTTGGTGCTATTACCAAAACCATTGTTGAACTTTTAAAAAGAAAAGATAATAAAAACCCTTCTGGTCCCATTTCTTCTTCGGCGATCAAAGAAATACTTGTAACCAATTTTTCATGTTAAACTATGGATAATATTGTAAATACTAATTTGCATAATATTTGTTATAATAATTTTAACATCATTCACTGAAACTCCAGAAGTTTACAACCAAAGTTGAGTCAATTGCGCCATTTCATAAGCAATCTTAGTGAACAAGTTGATATGATTTTATTGAATGAAACATGGTTGAGCCATGATAGAACTGTTAAATTACCGGGCTTTACTATAGTAAGAAGAGATTCTGATCGCCCCCATGGGGGTGTTGCTATAGCAATTCGCACAAAATATAAGTTTAAAGTTGTCAATACTCAATCTCAATATCACTTTCAAAATATCTTAGTAACCATTTATTTTAATAGCTTTTCCCTTGAGGTTTTAAGTGTTTATATACCACCACCTCCTAATGGAAAGTTTACCATTAATTTATTGAAAGATGCATGCTCAAAATTTGTCTGTAGAAATAATCTGATAGTAGGAGATTTTAATGCACATCACTTCTCTTGGAGTTCAAGATTCAACGATGGAAGGGGCAATGCTCTCCACGCCTTTGTGGAGAGTTCCAACTTAGTTTGTTTAAATGACCACAATATAACGACTTTCGCTCCGTTCGGCCAACAAGGTAACGTATTGGACCTGGCATTCGCGTCCCGGTCTCTTAGTTCTAGTTGTACGGCTTCTGTACTTGATGATCTGCTCAGTAGTAACCATTTCCCTTTACTTATCAGTGTGTTTATTGACTCATCAGTTCCTGTTAGCAACTATAACAATTTGTTGAGTAGACAAGGTGATATTCGAGACAATAATTCCCTAACTAATGTTAATTTTAATAAGATTGATTGGAATCAATTCAAAGACTTATGTGAAGTTGAATTTGCAACTTTTCAGTTTGAAGATAACCCTATCGAAAATTATAACAAGTTCTTGAGTATTCTACATGACATTCTAATGACATTTGCCAAAAAAAAATGTTGCCAAAGTAAATTAATTTGCTTAAAGGCCATTCCTTGGTGGAATGACGATTGTGACCGCGTAGTTTTACAAGCCAAAATTGCCTTATTATCATACAAACAATACCCTTCTATAGAAAATTATATAATTTATAAAAAATTAGATGCTTTAAAGAAAAGAACGCTCTTCGAAATAAAACGAGTTAGTTGGATTAATCTCTGTTAGTCGTTTAATCGTATGACATCGAGTAAAATTATTTGGGATCATATACGTAGATTTAAACACTCCAAATTGAACACAACCTCTTCGTCACCAAGTTTATTTCAAAATCCAACCAATGCTGCGCTATTTTTAAATAAAATAGCTTCTAACTTTGGTGAAGTTGTGTCAAATAGCGATCTACAGGAATGCTTTGACAATCCTGGCAGTCCTGAAGCTCAATGGATGGTTAAAGAATTTTCTTTTTGTGAGTTTGTAGCTGCTTTGGAAAATAAAAAAGAGACTTCACCGGGTCCAGATTTTATCACTTATAAAGTGATCAAAAGACTTCCTCAATTTGCAAAGGAAATATTATGTAAACTATTTAATGGTCTCTGGCAATTTAATTGTATTCCACCAATTTGGAAAAATCAACATGTTGTCCCTATATTAAAGCCTTACAAAGATCCTAATTGTGTTGACTCTTATAGGCCCATTTCCCTAACATCGTGTTTTTCTAAAGTTTTTGAAACAATGTTAAAAAATAGATTGGAATGGTTTACTGAAAATAATAAAGTTATTCCAACTACTCAGTACGGTTTTCGGAAAGGTAAAAGTACAATAGATAATCTTAGCTGTTTAGTTGGGGATGTTAAAAATAATTTTTGCAATAACCAATATACCTTAGCTGTTTTTTTAGATATTAAAGGAGCATTTGATAACATAGATCATTCATATCTTATTAAAAGTTTAAATTCTTTGGGATTTCCTGGTCACATACTGTTTTGGTTGTATAGTTTTCTTAATAATCGGCATTTGTCTTTAAAAGTTAGATCTAGTTTGACCAGTAGTAAAATTTCTTCTAAAGGTACCCCCCAAGGTTCTGTATTGTCTCCTCTTATATTTGTACTGAGTTTGGTTTGTTTTATGAAACAGATTCCGTCTTCTGTAAAGCACTTATTTTTTGCTGATGATCTGGTTATATATGTGAACTGTATGGATGTTAAAAGAGGTGAATCTATCATGAATAGTTGTCTGCGTAAAATTTATAACTTATTAACATATTCTTTAAAGCTTGAGGTCAATGTTTCCAAAAGTTCTGTAATTCTTTTCTCTCAAAATGGTTTACATCACCCTCAAGTTTTATACAATAATGATGTTATTCCTGCACAATCTTTTGTCAGATATCTCGGAATATTTCTTGATTACGACCTTTCTTGGAAAACTCATATAGACACAATTTGTAAAAGAGCTGAATTAGGTTTGAATATTTTGAAGTCTTTAACTGAAGTAAAATGGGGAGCAGACCCAAAGGTTTTAAAAATAATATACATTGCGACAATCAGAAGTCATTTCGACTACGGTTGTATGTTTTTTGCCGATGCGAGTTTCTTTCTCTTGAGGAAACTAGATATTTTACAAAACAGAGCGTTACGGATTATTACAGGTGCTTTAATGTCCTCGCCAATTAATTCATTGGAAATTGAAGCTGGCATTGTTCCTTTATTTATACGTAGAAGTTATATAACAGACAAGTATTGTCTAAAACTTATTAGTAGAGATAATGATGTGACGTCTAGGTATCTTGATAACTTTGATATTCCAAATTATAACTTGATCCCGTTACCTATATCCGCTTCCATTAGTGGAGCCATATCATATTTAAACTTTGAATTTCAAGATACGGTATCTTGGTCTGCGTTATTACCTTGTTTCGAGTATCATTATCATGACCTGATGCAAGATGTAGCCATTGAATTGACTAAATTTACTTCTAAATTTGACTTTCTGGAGTTCCTAGATGATAAGATTGATTTTGTTAAATTGTATACAGATGGCTCTAAGACTAAAGATAGGACTAGTTTTGCATTCTATGATTCTTTTTTAAATATAGGTAAAGTTTATAAGTGTAACAATTACTTCTCTGTATTTTCGGCTGAGGTTTTAGGCATAATTTATGCCTTAGAACACATTCATGCCAATTACTTAAATGAGAACAAATTCATAATTTTATCTGATTCCATGAGCGCTTTGCAAGCTTTGGAAAAGAAAAGCATACATGCATCTGTAAATTACTTGATTTATAAGTTAAGAAGTAGTCTAAGCTTTATGTATAGGAAAAAAATGATTGTGGAATTTTGTTGGGTTCCTGGACACTCAGGAATTGTTGGGAATGAACTTGTCGACACGCTTGCTAAGAGTGCAAGGGATGTCCAGGTTTGTGATTTAAAAGTCCCTCACTCTGATTTAGCGCCCTTTGTAAAACAACTAATGACTAGTCGCTGGTCTAATTCCTGGACTAAATCTGTAGAAGTAAAAGGCAAATGGTTAGCAGAAATTGTTTCGGGCCCCAGTATTCATACGTGGTTTGAAAATGACAAAAAATATTTAGGAAGACCGTTTATTTCTACATTGTGTAGATTGCGAATAGGACATGCTCGTTTTCCTGCACATCTCTTTAGATTAAAACTTAGTGAATCTGCTGCATGTAAATATTGTAATTGTAATGTATGTGACCTTGATCATATATTTTTTCACTGTGCAGAATTTAAGCTGCAAAGGTTATTATTTGTTGCAATGTGCATGGATACCGGTCTACAGGTTATTCCAACCACTGTTCAGGATCTTTTAAAGCATCCACAATTATATCCTGTAATTTATTATTTTGTTTCTCACACTATAGGTGATCTGTAAATACCTTCAGTCAGGCATAAATATTTATTTGTTAGCTCTATTTTGTAATTGATGAACTTCTAATTTTGTGTTATTAATTTGTTTAGTTTAAGGTGCTATTATTTTCTTTTGTAAATAGTATTCTGGTTTGAGCTGATGGCCTCGATGCCAATGCTCCTAATAAAAAAAAAAAAAAAAAAACGAAACGTTGTCAACGCTGCTGGCGTATCTTTTACTTGATAATTGTATAATTATTGCGAAAATAAGTTTGCATCTCTGCAATGATATTATTTTACTAACAATAAGAAGGCGAAAACATAGCCGACATGTCTAAGTTTAGTCAAACCCCGAATGTAACCGCGCAAAACCAGGTTCGTTGTGAATAGATTCGCCGGTGCAAGATCACGCTGCGTTGTATTCTATTGTTTTTGGCGTTGATTTGTTTATTGTGAATACACTGACTGTAGAATATGGCACGTTTTTTATTCCCCATTCCAATTTCAGCTTATACAATGGATAAACGAGACGGGAATGTCGGAGGGGAAGAAGAAAACGGATCTCTTGCGGAAAGTCGTGGAGGTGTTAGTGCACCAGCTTCCTCAGATGATTCCTGTTTACATGGAGAATATACTCAGCTACATGAATGATAAATCCACTGAAGTAAAAAAGCAGGTTATAGCTTTCATAGAGGAAACAAGGTGAGGTTATATCTTATCTTGGCGAAAACCAATGAGGTAATATGGCATTAGGCTAAAAGCAGTATGCCATTCTTGATAAGTGCAACTTATAACCAGTAAAACAAAAAAATTGTAGGTTAGAAATATTCAAACAAAATATTTCAATGAACTGATGCCGTCCACACCACTTCTTACCAAATAGAATCTCTCACAGTTATCTGCACTGTAAACATGTAGGACAAACACATCTCACTGGTATGCACTCGCATGATGTTGAGGCTTAAGATGGGAATTTATAGTCACACCTCGGTTAACTCACATAAGAATAGCATTACATGTAAAATTTTGTCCTAATAAAAATTCACACATAAAATTTTACATGTAAGTGTTCTGCTATAGAGCTTAATCCTAGATTTCGCTCTTCTGTGTGTCCACTTGCCAAGCAGTGCACGCCTCCTCATCATCATCATCAGCCTATATACGTCCCACTGCTGGGCACAGGCCGCCTCTCATGTATGAAAGGGAACGGGCAGTAGTCCCCATGCTGGCCCAGTGCGGATGCAGGTTGCCCATACACCGCCACAAAAAATTCACTTGGCACACCCACGCGATGCAACTTTAGTCTATTGTTTTTGGACTTCGTAAGAAGTTAGCAACGGTGACAAACTTGAGTGCAAATCAGTGGTGGCAAATGGGACAAACAGTCAATTAGTTATATCAGAAAGTGAACCAATTTAAATAATTTGTATATACGCTACCATGGCCCAAAAACCTATATTTAAAGTTGTGCAGTGAACACAGTGACACTCCTGACCAACAGGTGGTGAAAGCTTGTAGCAATCTGCCAGACGGGTGTGGTCTTGGCTCTCAATGTCAATCAAATCAAGTAGCAGGGCATGTCAGGATGACGGGGGTCCACTTGACATGCCCTCAGGCTCTGCAGATAGAGTGAAAAGGTCTTTGTTTAATATGGCTTATGTCAGAAGACTTTTAGCTTACTAGATCCGGTTGATTGTCGGAAGGGCCTCCCTGGTTTGCCTGCAGGATGAATTTGAGTTTGAGTCTTTCTTAATTCCAGCAAGCAGGAGCCGCAGCACCTGCCAGTGATAATCGGCAAGTTGCGGATGGGTGTGATAGACACGGTGATTGCGGTGCAGAAGCGGGCCATCCAGGCGGCCAGCATCGTCTACCGGAACGCTCTCTCGTGGCTGTGCGAGAGCGAGGCGGACATCACGGACAAGGAATATGTGTGGGAGCAGCTTTCGGCTTTGAAGGTGAATTTTAAAAAAATATCTTAGAATCAAGAATTGACAAAAGACATAACTACTTAGAAAGTTGAAAAACTCCCGAGATTTTCATTTCAAAGTCCTACAAAGATCTCAAAAACAGTTGAACAGATTTTGATGAAACATGGCTAAGAACACTTGACCCCCTAGCACACTTAGTTTTATGTCGGATATAAAGCATTTGTCCCTCTTGCACTCGCATATTTGCCAGAATGGGACAAATGCTTTATGTCCGACATAAAACTTAGTGTGCTAGGGGGTTTGGAGTAAAATTATCTATGACACAAAAAAACTGCATTCAATCCGTTTGGGAGCTACGATACCACAGACAGATACACAGATAGACAGATACATTAACACGTTGGCAACCAAGAACCCGCCTAACAGGCACTCATAATGTTTGCTCAGATGCCAGCTGAGCCCGCTAGGCGGGCACTTGTATGAACTTACACGCCTAGCGAATTCTGTCGGTTTCTGGTGAATTGTTCGATTTGTAGTCCGGTTGCGAAAGTGTTAAACTTATAACACCCCTCTATTTGCGTTGGGGGTTAAAAATAAGTTTCTGTCAAAAATTTCATTTTTTGTACAATCTTTTACTTCCGACTGTACTTTTCTGTGTACCATCATCAACTGCTCATTGAGACGATTCTAACGAACCCAAACTCATCTTAAGTACTGAATTCCCATGGCCACGTTCCGTCTCCATCATCAGATCAGCTCGATGGTACCATAATATTGAATTGTCATCCAAACTATACTACTGCTACCAATTTTGTATTACTCTCGGATTTTAGTTTTGAAATATTTTAGAACGTAAAAATTTCTTCCTTCTTATTAAATTAAGGTTCAATGTTGCAAAAGCTTTTTAGTTTTTCTGACGCTTCATGCATGCATTTATAATAATATTAATAATATAGAATTATCAATTTAGGATAGGTAGGTTTTAAGTGTACTTTTGCGAATTATAAATTATGCTACGCCCTTACAGGGCTACCATGTATGAACTTATCTTGTGTGTAACACCTTTGTTACCATGGTTTCTGAATTAAATAACTAAATAAATAAAATACTTATACCCAAAATGTGGGAAGTGGGTCAAATTTAACTTTCAAGATAAGTTTACAGACAGACAGACAGACAATGGGACAGGTGAAACTAAATAAAAGCTTGTAATAAAGAAATTGTGTTGTCTCCAGCTGCTCGTGCTGAACATGATAGACAGCGACAACGAGGGCATCCGCACGCACTCCATCAAGTTCCTGGAGGAGGCGGTGCTGCTGCAGACCGCGGGCGAGGCGGCCGAGGGCGGCTTCAGCCTCGACAGCCTGCCTTCCAGCCTGACCTTTATACAGAGGGACGCGCTTGAGGAGGAGTCCGAGTGAGTATTTTTGTCCTACAACTTGAGTCTTGGACGACGCACACCAATGTTCATATCCGCTGAAGCTACCAAGACCATCTGAGTCCTACCGGAAAAATCTTACGCTCAGCTTAAATCAAACGTCACTCATGAGTGCAAATCCTTTTGCACAAATTGCGAACGGTATCATAAAAAATATTAAAATCTACAAATATTACATCATACGTACAATATCCCATACTTAACCAGGTGACGCACTTGATCCGACTGGTTAACCCTTTGCTAGAAACCCGATAGTCGGCCGCTCCGCAGGTTGGCGGTTCTACAAACGGTTTTTCGCATCGACAACGAGCGTAATGCTACGAAATTGTTGACAACAGTAACTGACATTAATTGTTCTATTTCAGACACATCTTCACACTGTTGCTGAAATTCCACAACTCCCAACACATATCGAGCGTCAACCTCATGGCTTGCATGACAACTTTATGCCTGATTGCCAAGTTCAGACCGAAATACATGGCCCGAGTAATACAGGCACTAGGAGACTTGCATACAACATTGCCGCCGACCCTCTCGCAGTCGCAAGTCAACTCCGTCAGGAAGCACCTGAAAATGTTGCTCGTCAACTTGATAAAACACCCGTCATCCAACGACATGCTACCGCAGCTAACCCAACTGCTGATAGACATCGGTATGACCCACCAGGAAATCAACAAAGTGGTGCCTAAAGAAAGAAGAAACAAGCGCTTGGGAGAAATAAAGACAGCTGAAATCCCAACCAAGAGAATCAGAATCGATTCACCACAGAGCAACAGCCAAGGGAGTGACAGCAACAGTCGGGGCGAGTTTAACTACGACGATGACAGCCAAACCAGCATATCCAAGCCAGCTGTCACTGAGGACTCCCTCTTTGACGGCCTCGATAATACGGAGGACGTGGTCAACCTCGTGACAGCTACGCTTCTAAATAATCTCCCTGACGAGATGCCGACCAACTTCGTGAACATGTATAAGCCTGTACCTAACGCGGGCAGCAAAGCGCAGAAGAGATCTCTCGCTAAAATGATACTTAATTTGATAAAAGGCGAGCCGCCAGCTCCCGTCCCGGCGCCTGTCCCGCCAGTCGTAGAGACCATCAAAATCCCACTCCTTAGAGATGACGACGAAAAAATGACCCTCAAAAACGCAGTCGCCAAACTCCAGGAGTCCACGAAGGCTGATAGAGAGGCAGAGAAAATTATGGAAGAAACGAGACAGGACTTCATCAAGGAAGACGAACGGAAGAACAAAGAGAAAGAGAAAGCGATACCTCCGCAAACGCCCACAGTTCCTAGGCTGAAACAGAAGGTGAAGCTCTTGAAACTGCAAGAAATAACTCGACCGATACCCAAGGAAATTAAAGAGAAGATGATTCTCCAGGCTGTCGCAAGAATTCTTAACGCGGAAAAGGATGCCGCCATAGGCGGAGCGTCTACTATACGCGCCAAGTTGATAACCATTTTCGCATCAAGCTACACTCCGGAAATACGCGATCTGGTCCTCAGTTATATCCTAGAAGACCCCGCTAACAGGATTGACTTGGCCCTATTCTGGTTGTACGAGGAATACGGTTTCATGCAAGGCTTTAGTCGGCATCCGGTGACCTTGCAGCCGAAAATGCATGAGAAACATGATCAGAATTACAATCAGCTCCTCTGCGCGTTGATAACCCAGGTGTGTGAGCGAGGGGAACCAGCTACAGAGAGTTCTAAAGACATGTTGTTGAGGAAGATCTACTTGGAGGCCCCGTTGGTGACGGAGGATTCTGTGGAGTATTTGAAGCATTTGGTGGTGGAGAATAATGTGGCTGCTCAGTTGGCTTTGGAGATATTGGAAGAGCTCTGTATGTACAGGGTGCCGAGGGCGCATAAATATGTCGCCGCGCTAGTGTGTAACGTCAGTAAGTATCTATTTGTATTTATTAAAAGTCAGCCTTGTTAAAGGCTGGCAAACGCAACCCACTAGATTCAATTACGCGGCAACACTAAACTTCGTAGGTCCGCCACCATACAGGCTGAATTCCGCGGCCAATTTCATCTGGGCTGACTCCCACCGCAGTATAGGATTCGGCGGCGGAATTCAGCCCGCCTGTCTGTGGAAGGGCCAGTACAGTCTAGCCGTCAACACAACGGATCCTCAAATAAACGATGAGTCGGCAACGCGCTTGTCATTCTTCTGAAATCGCATGCATCCATAGCTATGCCACAGTCGTATAAAAAAAACTGGCCGACGGAATATGGTCGCGGAAACAAGCCTGTGTGTGGCGAGCTTTAGGCATACATTTTGAGTAACAGAGTGGCCGCGTATTTAAATCTAGTGGGTTCAACTTGCTTTGCGTCTCTTATAGTTTCAGCTCTAACACTGTACCATTAACATAGGCCCCTGAATATATAATTTAAAGAAAATTGAGACCAATCCGCCTGGCGTAGTACTGGTATGTAATGCGGAGGGATGAAAGTCATATGACCAAAAGGTATGAATGTGGATAAAGAAATAAATATTTGGGGACAATTTTACAGAAATCGAGCTAGGCCCAAACTAAGCAAAGCTTATGGGTATTAGACGGCGATAAAGGTTAAGTACATAGAAAACTTTCATGACTCAGGGTGTAAGAGAAATTAGGCCAAGGAAAAGGTGGATGGAGTGCGAGAGAGACTATGTGAAGAGAAAGAGAGTGAGTGACGAGATGACGGGGGACAGAGATTTGGAAGAAAAAGACATGAGGCGCCGACACTAAAGGCTGGCCGTCAAGCACAGCAAAAAACGAGCATTGCCCTATTTCTACTTGTCTGTCGCACGCGCACAGTAATAGTGCTCTCACGCTCGATCAAGGTTACTGAGCTGTGAATTTGAAAGCGACATAAGCACGACCTTTTCTTTCAGTGAGTGAAAACGATGAAATCCGCGACATGGCACTCAACGCCACGCTCAAGATGTACTCGGCCGGGTCGGAAGCGGTGAAGAGAGTGGTGGAGAAGCACGCGCGCCTGTACCTCGGGTTCATCGCGCTGCCGCACCCGCCGGGCGAGCTGGCGCGCGACCCGCGCGACCCGCGCGACCCGCGCGACCCGCGCGACCCGCGCGACCCGCGACACGGGCCCAAGCCCACACCCGTCTGGACGGACCACCTCTACAAGATGTGCCTCAACTTGGCCATGGCGCTGTTTATGGATAACGAAGGTGAGTACATCTCAATAATGTCACTTAATGTAATTGGCAATATTTTAATGGTATATTATGTCAATGATAGGTTAATAATTCGTACGCCAAAAGGCACGTCATAGAACTGCTACCTATTTGTACTAATTGTCACTTATTTTATCACCTATGATGACGAAATAAAGTGGTGTCGGGTTAGAATTTCACCACACCACTAAGGGACCAGCGTTTAAGTGTGTTGTGGGCGAGGTTAGATAGTGATTTTTAGCACCAAGGCGAGACAGCTTCAAAAAACTACCAAAAGGGGTAGAATAGGGCTTGGAATTTCCTACTTTATTACACGAAAACTATATAAAATGTAACAGTTTATTTTTTAAATGGTATTTGAAGATATTTGCTTCAATTCTACGAGGTCTAAAACACAATTTGTTTAAGATGGGGCGCTCCGCGAAATCGGAGTTCTTAGATTGAATATTTACCTATGACAAACTACAGCGAATGCCAGGAAAATGAACATACAGAAACTACATCATATTTGCTATCTATTGGTCTGAAAAAAACCATACAAAACCAAAATTGCCTCGATAGAAAACAATCGCCAAAACATGTCTTATTTTTACCTAATTTCAATTGTGTGCCGTTCCCGTGCATATAATTTACGTAAAAATTTAGTGTATAATAGCTCTTGATAATGCCGAGTGATTTGACGAGCGGCGTTTTATTATGTAGTCCCTTTTCAGACTTATTGAGGTATAACGTATTTGGCGTATAGGTCTTTTTTATTTAGCGCGATACTGTTTCTCCCGTCGCGTGTTTCGTGCAGTTTGGTATATCTTCTGTTGCCGTTCGCGGGCGGAGTCAATCGCAATCGCTCCGCTGAGACGAGAGGACTACGTTCTGTGCTCTCACGACAGCACGGTGAACATAATTATTTCAATAATATTGTGACCCAGTATATTTGTCCAGTGAATGAATGTATCATTACATTCCAGTAGATATTTTGGTATATTTTGAAATAATATATTTCAAAGTCGACCTTAACATGTAGACCTTAAAGTTCAAAATACAACCATAAGATTACGAAGCGATCGGCCGGCGACCGGCTTCTTAGAATAATTTGTGCAGTACATGCAAAACTACACGAACATTTTTTCTGTCGAGCGTGTATTTACTTTATGAAAGATTATCACTATCACTACAACATAGTACTCGTATAAAACAAAGTCGCTTCCCGCTGTCTGCCCCTATGAATGCGTAGATCTTTAAAACTACGCAACGGATTAAGATGCGGTTGTTTTTTAACAGATAGAGTGATTCAAGAGGAAGGTTTATATGTATAATATAATTTAATATAGTATCCGAGCGAAGCCAGGGCGGATCGCTAGTTGAGAATAAATCCGGTTAATTTCAAAATCGATGTCCTCTCGGTCTCTAAATACGAATTCGAAGTCGGAAATAATTCAAAAAGTGGTCGCATTATTTTCATTTTTGAGATATTTGTTGTAAATTACGATGCGCGTTTTTTTTTTAAAGAACAAGATACGTTTTCAGGCTTTTCGAGAAATGATGTCCATTTTGAATTCCAAGATGGCGGACATTGTTTTTCGAATTTAAACTTTCGTGAGACATGTTGAAATAATACTAATACAAGGTTCAACTCACGTATTAAATGTCACTACGTGCGACATGTTTCGAACTCTGCGGGGGTTCATCAGGATGAGTGTTTTCGCGGCGGTTTCGCTTGAATCTTGTCGGGAGTTCTTCTACAGGATGAGTGTTTTCGATGATTGTTTTGAAGAAGAACTCAACCTGTCGTGACATTTAATACGTGAATTTAACCGTGGTTTTATTAGTAGTATTTTAGACATGTCTCACAAAAGTTTTAGTTCGATTATGGCTTTTTTTTGCTTTAGGTTTTTACTAGCCATTGTAACCCTTACGTGATTTAGTAAATAAAAAACCGGCCAAGTGCGAGTCAGACTCGCGCACGAAGGGTTCTGTACCATTATCTATAAAACAGTAAAAAAAAGTTTATTGTATGGGAGCCCCCCTTAAATATTTATTTTATTTTGTTTTTTAGTATTTGTTGTTATAGCGGCAACAGAAATACATCATCTGTGAAAATTTCAACTATCTAGCTATCACGGTTCTTGAGTTACAGCCTGGTGACAGACAGACAGACGGACAGAGAAGTCTTAGTAATAGGGTCCCGTTTTTACCTTTTGGGTACGGAACCCTAAAAAACGGAAGGTCATATTTCAGTTATAGCTCTCGAAACTCTGACTTAATAGCGAAAATAATATCTTCAAATATACAGATTTTGTCTTGCTTCCCACTTTTTATAATAGGGATGATGACTAAATTTTTTTATGATGTCATTTGAACCAGTTTTTGGACAGGAACAAATGTTTGTATTGGAGTAACTACAATTAAAGATCATAAATACCCAAAAATTTGAGACAAAGATTGACCTCGCTGGCGGCAGCGCAAAACGCTTAATACTGAAAGACTGACAGGCGTGACGTCACAGCCGACATTTGTTAATACAAAGTACCTACATGTATCGTCGTATGGAAAATCAGGTTCTTAAATTGTTGTTTCATTCGCGGAATACTGCCTTTAAGTACATAATTGTTGTACAATTTTGTTTCTATAAAAGCTTAAGGATTCTATTGGTACCTTTAAATTTACTCTTGTACAATAAAAAAAATTTTTTTTTCTAAACTTTCAAGGTTCATATCTTTTTACGATTTTAATTATATTTTATTATTTATACTTTATTACGGTAATTTGATGGTTTACTATACATTTAGCATCACTACGTTATCAATTTGAACAACGCATCAGCGCGGCAGGTGCGGGGCGCGCGGGTGATTTCTGATTTTTCCCTGGCGGTACGCCCCCTCTTAATTTTCCTCTATAAATTAGGATCGCAAAGTTAGCTCTGATTTTGCGTTTTTTGGTAAGTCGAGTTGACTAAAGTCCTGAACCACTTTGTCCTAGTCAATGTTCAGTATTTCTTTTTGTATCCTTTTATTCCTTATTATATATGTAACAAACAAGTGGGCTCATTTTATTTTTAATAATCGTAAATCAGTAAAATTAAGCACGTCAATACAAAATCGCACTGAAATCGGATGCGCGTAAGTCATTTCGTTGGATTTTAGAGTCTGTCAAACGATTCGTGTCCCTGGAAAATGGCGGCAAATTATAAAAAAAACGCATGCTGGTAACACGAATGTATGGCGGCGTAATAGGTACTTATGACTGACAGTTTATTTCATAGGTAAAATTGTTGCCATATAATCATATAAAGAATTTGATAAAAATGCTGTGGACACGACTCGCTAGACAGACTCTAGTAGGCAGATGGCCACGTGGCCTCGGGCTGGACGGACGTCTGGCGCGATTTTTTCATTTTGACCGTTGTATAATTCGCTTACCAAAAGAATATAGTAATGTAATTATAAACTTTGTCCGAAAGGAGTGTTTTAAATCGACACGAGTTGCGAATTATCTATTCGCACGTGTATCGTACAACGTTTTACTGTACATATGGCTCTTAGTATCGACGTATGCACGGAAAGTGCTCTTTTCCGCACTAGTGCGGGAAAGTATCACCATATGTACTGTAATAATACATTACGCTTGTATAAATGATGAATCTTAATCAAGGGGCCATCCAGAAAGAGCGGCATTCAGTACAATTACCAATGAATTCATGTAATGTACTACATAGGTACTTAGTTTGTACCTATTCGATGTATGTTTTATACCATGTCGTTTGCAAACAAGCATAGGGTTTACCGGATCGGAAATATTCTCGAGTGGCGATCACGTACCGGAACGCGCGGCGTGGGTAGACCCCCCACAAAGTGGACTGATGACCTGTAAAGGTTGCGGGAGTCCGCTGGATGCGGGTGGCGCAGGACCGGTCACTTTGGCACTCTTTGGGGGAGCCCTATGTTCAGCAGGGGACGTCTTTCGGCCGATATGAATGAAGCAGATATCGAAGCCTATGGACGCTTGCTACTAAAGAGGACTTACTACGGCTGTGGTCCCTACGGTATGGCAGTTAAAATATATAATCATATTCCGCAAAAAATTAAAGACGTACAAGATTTTAACAAGTTCAAATCTTTATTGAAAAAGGTACTCATAGAAAAAGCTTGCTACTGTCTAAATGATTTCCTAACTGATAAAAATATGTAAAATCCGCTACTTACTGACATGAATCGATTAATAATATTGTACCTATTCACCTAATTTAATTACGTAACCAATTCATTTAAACATGTTCATTTATAAACATATTAGTTTTTAGGTCAGCATTAACTTTACCAAATTATTTGCTAAAATTGTAATTAGTCTTTTATTCCTTTTAATTTGTATATGTATATTTAAATGATGATAAATAAATAAATAATACACTTAAGCTTAAGCATGTTCATTTAAATTTAATGATTACTATGCCTGTGAATTAATTGTAATAATGTTTTTTTTTTAATATTGTATTTAATTAATTGTATTTTAAATGTAATTTAATTGTAATAATGTAATTTTTTAATTTCTGTATTTTAATGATATAATGTAATTGCCGCTAGGAATTAATAATTAATTTTGTATGCCACTAAATAATATTATATAAGTACCTAGTTTATAAGTTACAATTATAAAAAATAAATAAAATAAATAAATAAAGCGTTTATTCACAAAAAACAGTACATATTTAAGTTTACTTTTCTACTTCCGCCAAACTGTACAACAGTTTGTTGGCAGAAATAAGCTCCCATTTTTTACTGTTTTAAATTAATTAAGTACATTAACTAGATATTGTAGTAGTGTAAGTTAGAAATGTAAGTTCAATATAAATGTTATTACGTAAACTTTCTTAACTAAGTAATTAACTTATTTTATCTTCACATTGTTTTAACATAAGCTTTTTTAACTTTGACTTAAAGGTATTTTTGCTGGCACTTTTTCTAATATTTAACGGTATATTGTTATAGATTTTAGGAACGAGATAAGATCTGGTTCTCTTACCATAATAATTGCTTACTCTAGGTACAATTAACGCCTCAAACTTTCTCCGCAAAATTGTATTAGTTACAGGGACCTTAAACTCGCACAAGTTAAATTGTTCTAATGCAATTTGGAACGACACCCTCTCAGAGACTGGCAACATATTACATTTGAATTGCTGTGCCCTAGCAGGGTTCATGTTGCGAACTGTATTAACCTGTAAGATCTTTGTAAACCACATGAGGCAATAAACGAATACAATACAATACAATACTAGTATATTGCCAACCCTTTATTGATTTGAAGATTTGGAGGGTTCTTAGGGTTCATTTGAATTAACTCACAAATATTCACGAGTTTACGATATATTATTGCTTACCTATATTATTCTTTGTAGATATCGCATCGCAATGAACCACGTTTATTGGATGGGGTAAAGGGGAGCACCGAAGAGTGTTTATGATCATCTTGAATGTACCTAAGACTTTCACTTACTCGTACCTCGAATAATAGACTATAATTGTGTTGTTAGTAAACTATGACTCGACCTATACGAAAATTACTTGGGGTCCCTTTGTTTCCCATAAACTTATTGTTCCGAATTTCGATAGTCAGAAATTGATATCCTTATAATTTATAGACATAAACATCAATAGTCATAATCTTTGTTAAGTATAACTTTCTGTAGTTCTAACATTAATGACCCATAATATTAAGTATTATAACCACAAAAGTCAGAAATTGATATCCATAACGATCAAAGGTCTATCGATAATTATTCATAAATATTCTAAGGCATATATTTCAACGTAATAATGATTGTTATTCATATCAAAAAATCAAATCAAAAATCAAAAATCATTTATTTTTTAACGGGTACACAATGGGGTCGAATCCTCCTTTTAAGTATGGCACTTGTGGTAGGAGGCATTCGCTCTTTTATACAAAGATGTTATAAAGTTAAAAATAAATTAACTAGCTACTACATTTAAACTACATTCACAAATTACAAATAATACCCTGTGTGTGTGTGTGTGTGTGTGTGTGTGTGTGTGTGTGTGTGGTTGCTGGAGTGTGTGATAACAAAAGTTTACATGTGAGAATGAACTTGAGGGTGAGGAGGAGGTGAGGGATTTCGTTTTTTTAGTATACGATCATCTCGTTTAACAGTTTTATGAACCCTAAGAATGCAATTTAAGATATACAACTGTCTCACTGTAAGCACGTCCGCATCTCTGTATACATTCATGGTGCTGTAACGTAGTCTTTTACATAGTAGTACTTTTAGAATTAATCGTTGTGCCCGTTCAATAACCATAAGTTTGTTTTTATGTGTACCCCCCCAAACAGGAAGACAATACAGAACAATGGATTGTACTAAGGTTTTGTAAACATAAACTAAAAGTTCCTTGTCGGAGACCTGTCTTAGATACTTAAATAGCCATATCAATTTTCGTATTCTATTGGCAGTCATTTCTATTTGTTGGTTCCACGAGAGTAACTGATCTATATGTATACCTAAATACTTAGTGGAGGGAACATGGTTAAGGGACGGGCAAGAGCAATTATTAGAGTGATTATCAGTACAATTATGGGCAATAAGAGTGAATTTTCAATTATCAGGTTGAGAAGAGTTTAAAATGGAGAACGTTATGTAATTAGTTTTTTTTATGTTTATGGTAAGTAAGTTTATTTGTAACCACGCTTTAACCTTGGAAAGCCCTGCTTCAGCATGCGAGTACACCTCTTCCCAACTGTCTCCGTGGAAAAGAAGCGCAGTATCATCTGCGTAGGAGATTACTAGACCGTTAGTGAGCTGGATATTGGTGAGATCGTTAATGTACATTAGGAAGAGGGTCGGACCTATGACGCTCCCCTGCGGAATGCCGTAGTTTCTGGAAGATTCGTCAGTGCTATAGACGTCGTTGTTGAGTTTCACACGTTGTGTTCTATCAGACAAGTAGCTTGAGAACAGGTTTAGGACTTGTCCGCGAACACCCATGATTTCCAACTTGCGTAGCAGGATGGGAACAGAGACTGTGTCGAAAGCTTTTTTTAGATCTAAAAAAATGCATAATGACTTCTTTTTATTCTCTAAATGCGTCGTAACAGAATTAGTTAACTCCAACACAGCCTCTTCCGTACTCTTTCCCTCACGAAAGCCATATTGTCGAGGTGATAGAAGGTTGAACTTGTTTAGGAATTTTATTAGTCTGCTGTTTAGACATTTCTCAAGTAATTTAGAAATTGAAGGTAGTAGCGAGATTGGCCTATAATTGTTGACGTCCTCTCTGTCCCCATCCTTATAAATTGGATGAATGATAGCACGTTTCAGTGGAGCAGGAAATAATCCAGTTAAGAAGCAGAGTGAAATTAAGTGACAAAGAATTGGAACCAGTTCTGTTTTCGCTAACTTTATAAATGTGTTTGGTATATTATCCCAGCCTGCTGCAGATTTTAATTTCATATTTAAGATAAGAGATTCTATCTCTTGGTGATCCGGTACTATAAGGCCCATGGATGATGGATGTGAAACGAGTGAGTTCAAGTAACTACTAAGATTAGGAGGATCAGTGATTCCCGTTATTGGTAAGATTTGCTCAGCTAGGTGTTGACCGATATTCACAAAGTGATTATTCACTATGTTGGCCGATAAATGGGGGCCATCATATCGTTTTAATGCCTAAAGTGAATTACGTCTAAGAGACCAAATCTATAACATCCAAAGTCATATAGATAATTACTCAGAAACATTTCTAGACATACATTTGAAAGGGGTACTAGGTACTACTGCGCGGTGGGTTTATGGCTGTTTCGTATAGAATACGTTTAAATAAGCATGTTTTATTAGAAAAAAAATCTCTGAAATTAAAAATGGCCAAGATATTGGACTTCTAAGGCAGGTCGGTGTAGGTACGACGACGAGCGAAGCGAGCGTGCCGCGGTAGCGGCCGGCGAAGCGCCAGAACCAATAATCACACAACATCCATCGAAATGTTGGCAAGTAAATATTTTTCCTAACTTTCGGGTCAAATGTTTCGGCCATTTTTGATTTTAGAGAAAAAAGTTTGAAATAAAACTTATTTTAACGTATTCTGACCACTAAACAAAACAGTGAGCGGCATAGATATCTTTCAATCGCATCAGTCTTTATTTTTGCCCAAGTACCTACATTAATTGTAATGAATGGGTATGTGGGTATGTTATAAAGCAGTCTGGAAGAACGAGTTCGGTAATGTTTGGAAGTAAAAAAAAAAAAAAAAATTTTTCTGGGAGTGTGTGTGTATGATTTAATTGCATACCACCGGGACATTGAACGTTATGGCTAAACAATTTTATGACTAACAATAATGATGACCTGCAAAAATCGGAACTCCAATGTATATTGTTACATTTTATGACTTTCGACAATATGACTAGAAAAAAATATGGTGGAAAACGTTCTGGACTGAAAAAATCGGATCTTAAATTTTATGGGAAACAATAGAGACCCAAATTACTTATGTAGGTGCAGGTATCAGCATTACGTTACTCACTTTCGGTTTGCTGACGATATAGTATCTTGGCTGAGACCATGGAGGACATGGTACGATGCTCAATGACCTCAGTAAAGCCTTCGAGCGAGTTGGTCTACGGATGAACATAGATAAGACGAAGATCATGTACTACCAACTCCCATTACAATCGGACATTTTACGCTCGAACTTTTAGACGATTTCCCTTGGTGGGAATATTCCCGGGAACATTCCGGGAATTTTGGAATTGTGTATGTCAGCATAAGGCCTTAAACTTTTTACCGAGACATTAAAGAGTGATAGTAAATTTCCAATGTTCCCGGAAATATTCCCAATATTTCCGGGAATCTTCCCAGAAACATTGGGAATATTAAACAAATGTTAGAAAAGTACTTCCTTAATTAACAAAAACGATAGGTAAATATCCTCACAGTTTCATTAAAAATAACAGAACTAAATATTTTTTTATGCATCGTACTGCACCGTAAAAAAAAAACATTAACATGTTGGATATTCATAAAAATTAAAAGTCACAATGAGTACAAAACAATTTAGACATTCATTATCATTATATTTAAGATTCAAAATCTTGTCGGTGGAGCAATTTCCATTCCTCTCTGTTCTCAGCTATTGTTTTGACCTCTTGATACGACGCGCCGTTTACTTTTTCTTTTATTTGGTCCATAAAAGATCTTCTTGGTCTCCCTCTCTTCCTCTTTCCCTCTATCTTCCCTTCTACTATGGTTTTCATAAAATCATCGTGTCGTAACAAGTGGCCCAACATCCTGCCTCTCCTGTTCTCAATGGTCTTCAACAACGTTCTTTTCTCTTTCACTCTCTCAAGCACCTCCTCATTCGTCTTCTTATCCTTCCAACTAATCCTCTCCATTCGCCTCCAGCACCACATTTCGAAGGCCTCCAATCGTTCTCTGTCACGCTGTGTCATTGTCCACGTTTCGCTTCCATACAACGCTATGCTCCAGATGTACACTTTTATAAGCCTCTTCCGAATATGGCCTGCTATTCTGGCTTTGAGCAGGCTCTTCTTGGCATTGAAAGCCTGCTTCGCCATGGCTATCCTCGCGATAATGTCTGATGTACATCTGGAGTTATTAGTGATTATGCTTCCCAGATATTTAAATTTGTCGACTTGCTCTATTGTCCTGTTATTTAAAGTGATTGGTCTATAATTTGAGTGCCTTTTTGAGGTTACTAGCATTTTTGTTTTATTAATGTTTATTTTAAGTCCAAAATCTTCAAAAATTGCATTCATATCTGTAACTAATTCTTCTAACTGATTTGATGACTCTGCAAAAGCCGCAATGTCATCAGCAAAACGAATAAATTGAATTTTTTTCCCATTGAAATGAACCCCCCCTTTTCCGGACTCTATTAATTTTCTAATGGCACACTCTATGAACACATTAAAGATAAGAGGCGAAAGTGGACAACCCTGCCGAACTCCTTGCCGTATCTTCGCCTTTCTAGCTTCTTCTCCTATTTCAATTAAAGTTCTTTGATTTCTGTAGAGTTCAAAAATAATTCTTCGGTCTCTATAATCTAATCCAGCTTCCTTCAAGATTGACATCATATTTTTCCAATTAATTTTGTCAAATGCTTTTTCTAAGTCTATAAATGCTATGTGTGTGTCCTGGTCTAAATCCATTCTTCTGTCAGTAATCATTCTTAAGGCTAATATTGCTTCTCTCGTCCCTTTGTTTTGTCTGAATCCATATTGGTCAGGTCCTAGATAGTTTTCAGTTAGCGGTCTAATTCTATTCTGTATAATTTTGAGTAATATTTTACTGGCTTGTGATATTAAACTTAGTGTTCTGTGTTCTTCACATTTTAAAGTGTTCGCCTTTTTAGGTAAAGTAACTATTTTAGAAGTGTAAAAATCAGTAGGGACGTGACCGATATTATACATTTTAGTAACTAATTCATAAATTTCATCTTTAAGTATATCACAGTTTGCGTATTTTATGAACTCTACGTAAATCTTGTCATTACCAGCAGCTTTTCCAGTTTGTAAACTAGAAATTTAGACAAAGAAGTGAAAAACGCCCTATAAGAAAAATCCGTTGTTCGCGGGAATCTCCGTAAAATAGGAAATAAAGTACAGAGGCAAGAGCACACATACATTTCTTAGGAACATTACACGTACAATATAAAAGCATTATATATATATATTTTGTGATCAATACAAAAGCTTAAATTTTTTTGTATTAAACTATAGACGTACTTGTAAAACATGTACATTGTACACCTAGCACAAAAACTAGTTTACTACATTTGTACTACAGGTACTATTATTTGTAACTAACTTTAATTCAAATTTTAATCTGCCCAATCTCTATTGCAATATTCCCCTGTTTTGGGAATATTCCTGGGAACATGCGAATATTCCCCAGGGGAATATTTTCGTTCCCGGGAATATTCCCACGGCACATCACTATGATACCTATTAAAATAACCAATAATATATATTTTTTTCAAAAAGTATTAAAAATATTGTGAAATAAAGCAGGGGACTAAATAATCACAAAGTTATAAGAGGGAGTATATCCTGGCTTTTGAAATTATTGTCATTTACTACGACGCTCGAGTGCCGTCACGTAACGAACCAGACGCGTTTTCTCTCTTTAATATGCAATATTAAAACGGTTGTAGCGGAATTTTTTGAGATATCGGATTGTGATTTGCGGCATATTTTCTGCCTTCATTATTTTGGAGTAATAATGTATTATGAGTCCATAGCGCTATTGTGGACTTTTCATTACTATTTATAGACTGCACACCTAGAATATTTTTCTTTTCGTCTTTTATCAAGCCCTTATCTTGGAATGCATTACTTGTAAGCTTATGCTAAGGGGTGTATCCTTAATACTCTAACTTATTGGCCACATCGCTGCCAGCTGGTGCTATGTCGCAGTGCTCTGACAGTGTATTTTGTCTGTAGAGCTGATGATCGAAGTAGGCCGCGTGTACGGTGGCGCGGCGGCCGAGGCCAAGCGCGCCGTGCTGCGCGGCCTGGAGGCGCCGGCGCGGGCCGCGGCGGCCGGCGGCCGGCGCGCGGCCTTCATGGCGCTGCTGGACGACTGCCCGCGCGGCGCCGACACGCTGCTCACCAGGCTGCTGCACATCTACACTGAGAAGTGTGAGTAGACCGACATCAACTATCAAAAAGTTGCCGGAATAACCTCGCGTGATTTGTGTACAAGTAGTGATATGCCGTTCCCAGGTATATTTGCTTGGTGGAAATATTCCCGGGAATATTCCTACAAAGCAAAGGGAACATAGGGGAATTTTGAAATTGTGTATGTCTGCATATTGTGATATCGGCGATTCTGTCAAAACAAAACTTTTTACAGAGATATTAAAGAGTGTAACTCGCCTGTAATAGTAAATTCCCAATGTTCCCGGGAATATTCCCAATGGAAAGATTCCCAGAGACATTGGGAATATTCCCATAGTTTAATATAACAAATTTTAGAAACCTTAATTAACAAAAACCATACAAATCCTCACGGTTTCATTAAAATTCACAGTAATTTGTTTTTTTATGGTGCGCATATAAATGTGAAAGGGCGAATCTAATTTTTTTTTACGCATTGGAACTGTTCCATAAAAAAATGAATATTCAACATTTACATGTTGAATATTCATAAACAATAAAAGTTACAATGAGTACAAATAGTTTAGATAAAAACTTGACAAAAGCCTTATAAGAAAAAATCCGAAATTCTCGGGAATCTCCATAAAATAGGAAATAAGGTACAGAGGCAAGAGCAGGCGTAAAATTCTTAGGAACATTACACGTACAATAATAAAAGCGTTATATATATTTTGTGAGCAATACAAAAGCTTAAATTTTGTCGTATAAAACTACAGACGTACTTGTAAAACGTGTACGTACACCTAGCACAAAAACGTAGTTTTGAACATAAGTTATTTTATTCTTCGGAGTACTATTAATTGCAACAAACTTTAATTCAATTTTTTATTTGCCCAATCTGTATTGCAATATTCCCCTGGTTTGGGAATATTTCTGGGAACATGGGAATATTTCCGGGAATATTTCCACGGCACATCACTATGCACAAACCCTTAGCATGGACAGTATAAACACTCCAACAACTGCATTCGCTCTGGTAGACACCGGGATTCTGGTATGGAATGACATCCTCTGGCCTGCCTTAATGATTCGCTAGTTTAAAATAACGGCGTATATACAATCTTAATGGAGAATTTCTTGAGTACTGTTCCAACTTTGTCCGTTAGCCCTATTGGGACGCGGATTGCTTAGTAGGCATTTTACTGTAGGGCGACCTACTAAATAATGCGCCCGTTCCGCAGCCAGTCTTCGTCAGTAATGCAGACGTCAGAAATAAAGGGGAATAAATAGACTCGTGTAAAATAAATAATAATATAAATATGTGTCCTTAAAATTAAACGTTACAAAAAAAACTGCGAAACAATACATTCGATGAGACGAAACGTTTCTAGATGAAATAAGTGAATACCGGTTTTTATCATTATCAATGTATTGAACTAGTAATTTCATTTGTGTAGCGCCGCCAACCCAGGAGCTGGTGTCGCGGGTGCGCGCGCTGTACGCGACGCGGGTCTCCGACGTTCGCTTCCTCATCCCCGTGCTCAATGGGCTGTCCAAGAAAGAGGTGAGTGATATTGTTTAGAATAGACAGCTTAGTTATAAATATATATCGCCGCGCGCAAGAAAAGGTATTCGGTAGCACTCGGGCGCATTCGGATTCGCAAGCGGGACAGACCTACGGCGCGAGAGCGAGGGAGATGCGCCACGCGGCTCGCGCCGGCGCTACCGCGTAGCAGAGAGAGGTTAAACGAGCGTCGTCGCGGACAGACAAACAAACTGTAAATTATGGGTTTGATATATCGCATGTTGTGCTCATACGGAGATGCACCAATACTAAGTGATACGTTTGGACCTCGGATGGCGCCCACGCAGGGGCGTCGAGGTTTAGTGGTGCCTGGAGACTTGCTGTATCGAGCTGCTTTCATCGTGAGAAGCTGAGGGCCAGCAGACCTCGTCGAGACACACACAAACACATACACGAAACATTAAGGTTCAAGAAAGAAGGTTAGCAGTTCAGTTTTAAGTTAGAATAAGTTCAGCGGCGCGTAACGCGTCCGATTTATTCTCGTCAGGGGACTGTTTGTATGGGAGGCCATTCTATGGGCCCGTGACACTCCAGGGTCCTGGCGAGAACAGATATAGTCCCTACGTTTTAGGGTTCCGTAGTCAACAATGACTGTGGGCATCTGGTCAGGTCCGGACCGCAAAGCCTGGGAAAGCTAATTATCACTGGCCGCATGGCAGGGAAGAGCAGAGGACGGATGCCTATGCGTTGGGCGGACACGGAACATTTGTGGCTAGAGACACACTTCAGGCCAGCATGCATTCAGCCCAGAACCGAGCAGCTTGGAGAGTGATGGTGAAGAGCGCCCACAGCCGTCACGTCCCTCAGCCATGAGGATACGACAAAGAAGAGGGTGATGAATCAACAAGGAACCCTTGTAGTTTCGCCATGTCCGTCTGTCCGTCTGCGGCTTAGCTCAGTAGGCCTTACTACTAAAAAACTAATTCGGCATGGGTATATAAAACAATACATGAGAGAGGAGGCCTGTGCCCAGCAGTGGGACGTATATAGGCTGATGATGTGATATAAAACAATAACGCGACAAATCAGTAGAATAAAGTCTTGAAAAATATATTTTTTGCGGTACCTCCCCTACACTTGTGGAGATGTAATTATTTTTTCTCGTTAAACCTGTAGTGTGAGATATCGTTGGATAGCTTGTTCAAAAATTCGGGTTTCTACAAACCATTTTTCAACTCAGTGATTCATTATTGGGTTTTAAAGCTCCAATTTTTGTTTCGAGTCATGCCAAAAGTTCCTCTTGGTCGATGTCAATAAGGACAGTTTCTCATTGCGTTGTTTCGAATTTTGCGTATTATTGACTCGCGTAAATTATATTTTCTGTCCACAGATAATAGCCGCGTTGCCGAAGTTGATAAAACTGAACCCGATGGTTGTGAAAGAAGTATTTAACAAGTTGCTAGGACTGCAGAACCCTAATGACGAAATGTTACCAGGTCAGTGCTATTTTATCTAGTAGTACTACATTTATAAGTGACCAAACCCTGCTCGAGTAAAAACAGAGGAAACAAATGTTCCAGATAGATGGATTTTTCCTCCATAAACTTCACACTCTCCTGCTACTCACAAATATTTCCTAATATACTTGAAATGTTTCATATTCTTGTTTTCAGCGTATTTTGTGTGTAAGTAAACGTCTTAACCATTTAATTTACGTCTTATCGCAGTGGTTATCACAAAATATTTGACAGCTAGAAAATTCAAATCATAGCAAACCGCACGTGCTCGTGGCACACTAACACTATGTAGATACATACATACATACATAGATATAATCACGCCTCTTTCCCAGAGGGATAGGTAGAGATCACGGATCTCCATTTGCTACGATCCTGGCAAACCACTTTCGCTTCACTCACTATCATAATATTTCTCATACATGCTCGTCGGTTTAGGGTACTTTTGACCTGGCTCTTGTTAAGATTTCTCCAATTTGATCGGAGAAAGTTCGCCTAGGTCTTCCCCTTCCAACTTGCCCTTCCACTCTTTTTATATACACTTCCTTCGTTAATCTTCTTTCACCCATCCTCTCTACATGCCCAAACCACCTTAACATACCCTTCTCAATTTTTGTGACTATATCTCCATCCATTCCACACTTATCTCTTATAACACTGTTTCTGACTCTATCACTCAATTTCACTCCATAATTCTCAATGCTCTCATTTCTACTGCATTCACTCGACTTTGATGTCTTTTCTGCCACACCCAACTTTCACTACCATACATAAGCGTGGGCAACAAAACTCCCCTATGCACAGCCATCCGTGCTGTACATACCGTCGTATCCGTGGTGTGCGTGTGTACTATGTAAATATACATACTTTTTCGTTCCTGATGCGATCGGGTGTACGGCCACTTCGGAGGTGCGGGTTAGCCGATTATAGCCGAAGCTCTAAGAGGTACAGCCTTGCTAATAACTGGGTTGCAATTCTTGGCCAGCTAAACTCACTCAATATAATTTTCTATGAAAGTTTTCCGCTGTGACACGAAAATTAACCATTGTATGGTTAATGTTTGTGTCACAACTGAACTTTTTTCACTTCTTCAGTTTACATGGCTAAGTATTGGCCAAGTGAAATGACAAGCAAGCTGGCAAGGTCGCCATGAAGTGCAGTATGTTCGAGGGAAATAATGTAGACGAGTCAGAGAGACTCTTGTATTTTGGTAAAACATGGGTTTATATAGGTATACAGTCTCTGTGACGCTGTGTGGTGGGAACGCTTACAATGGTCATTAACGATAGTGGGTTTAGTTTAACGATGCGATGATGTGGTTACTCGTGCGTAAACCATCTAGTATTGTATTATACCTATTGATAAGAATTGAGGGCATCTCGCTCCACTCTTCACAAGGAAGTGCTAGTTGTTAGCAAGCCAACGTTCAAACAGTATCCGCCAAACTCAACAAAACCCCCCCTCTTTTTCCAAACCCTTTCCTGTCTCTAGTTGGCATGGTTACAACCTGTATGTATGTAAATACTTTATTGTACACAAGAAACAATAGGTTAAGAACACATACATCTAGGTCACCTTCACCTTTATAAAAGTGCGAGTTTACTAACGGGTTTCAATCCATCAAATGTGTTGTTTCTAGTCATGTTAAACCTAAAAAATTAAATGCATGTTGTAATATTTTTTCCAAGAAACTCTCATATTGTCTCCTGGCTAACGGAACGGAACAAGAGATAGTTGATTGAGCCACCTATGTTTCAGTCTCCCCCGCCGAGTTGCTGATAGCGCTGCACTTGATAGACCCAGGAATGGTCGATCTCAAGTACATCATCAAAGCCACCGCACTGTGCTTCGCGGAGAAGCAAGTCTTTACACAGGAGGTAATCATCATCATATCAGCCGAAAGACGTTCACTGCTGGACATGGGCCGCCCCCAAAGAGTGCCACAATGACCTTTCCTACGCCACCCGTATCCAGCGGACTCCCGCGACCTTTACCAGGTCATCAGTCCACGTTGTCGGGCCTAGGAGGTTTTTGAATTATGCGCCCGTTCCTCTAGAAGAAACTATCATCCTCCTAGCGTTATTCCCGGTTGTGCCCTAAAGGAGTCCGGGGTCCGCTTTCACACCTAATCCCAAGATTTGGGATAGGCAGTAGTTTTACGAAAGCGAGTGCCATCTGACCTTCCAATCCAGAGGAAAAACTTGACCTTATAGGGATTAGACCGGTTTCCTCACGATGTTTTCCTTCACCGCAAAAGCTAACGGTAATTATTCCGTACATAAGTTCCGAAAAACTCATTGGTACGAGCTGAGATTCACTAGGCTACCGTAGCTCTCCTCTAGAAGAAACGACTGCAAATAAATCATCTTTTAAAATTAATACACTAATTATTATTATTGTGGCAGGTGCTAGCCATGGCCCTACAGCAGCTGATCGAGGAGCCAGACATCCCCGTCCTGCTGATGCGGACCGTTCTCCAGGCGCTCACGCTGCACCCGTCCCTGCAGCCGCTCGTGCTCAACATACTGCAGCTGCTCATTGAGAAGGAGGTGAGTCATGTCCCAGCTGGCCAGCTAGCCATGGCCCTACAGCAGCTGATCGAGGAGCCAGACATCCCCGTCCTGCTGATGCGGACCGTCCTCCAGGCGCTCACGCTGCACCCGTCCCTGCAGCCGCTCGTGCTCAACATACTGCAGCTGCTCATTGAGAAGGAGGTGAGTCATGTCCCAGCTGGCCAGCTAGCCATGGCCCTACAGCAGCTGATCGAGGAGCCAGACATCCCCGTCCTGCTGATGCGGACCGTCCTCCAGGCGCTCACGCTGCACCCGTCCCTGCAGCCGCTCGTGCTCAACATACTGCAGCTGCTCATTGAGAAGGAGGTGAGTCATGTCCCAGCTGGCCAGCTAGCCATGGCCCTACAGCAGCTGATCGAGGAGCCAGACATCCCCGTCCTGCTGATGCGGACCGTCCTCCAGGCGCTCACGCTGCACCCGTCCCTGCAGCCGCTCGTGCTCAACATACTGCAGCTGCTCATTGAGAAGGAGGTGAGTCATGTCCCAGCTGGCCAGCTAGCCATGGCCCTACAGCAGCTGATCGAGGAGCCAGACATCCCCGTCCTGCTGATGCGGACCGTCCTCCAGGCGCTCACGCTGCACCCGTCCCTGCAGCCGCTCGTGCTCAACATACTGCAGCTGCTCATTGAGAAGGAGGTGAGTCATGTCCCAGCTGGCCAGCTAGCCATGGCCCTACAGCAGCTGATCGAGGAGCCAGACATCCCCGTCCTGCTGATGCGGACCGTCCTCCAGGCGCTCACGCTGCACCCGTCCCTGCAGCCGCTCGTGCTCAACATACTGCAGCTGCTCATTGAGAAGGAGGTGAGTCATGTCCCAGCTGGCCAGCTAGCCATGGCCCTACAGCAGCTGATCGAGGAGCCAGACATCCCCGTCCTGCTGATGCGGACCGTCCTCCAGGCGCTCACGCTGCACCCGTCCCTGCAGCCGCTCGTGCTCAACATACTGCAGCTGCTCATTGAGAAGGAGGTGAGTCATGTCCCAGCTGGCCAGCTAGCCATGGCCCTACAGCAGCTGATCGAGGAGCCAGACATCCCCGTCCTGCTGATGCGGACCGTCCTCCAGGCGCTCACGCTGCACCCGTCCCTGCAGCCGCTCGTGCTCAACATACTGCAGCTGCTCATTGAGAAGGAGGTGAGTCATGTCCCAGCTGGCCAGCTAGCCATGGCCCTACAGCAGCTGATCGAGGAGCCAGACATCCCCGTCCTGCTGATGCGGACCGTCCTCCAGGCGCTCACGCTGCACCCGTCCCTGCAGCCGCTCGTGCTCAACATACTGCAGCTGCTCATTGAGAAGGAGGTGAGTCATGTCCCAGCTGGCCAGCTAGCCATGGCCCTACAGCAGCTGATCGAGGAGCCAGACATCCCCGTCCTGCTGATGCGGACCGTCCTCCAGGCGCTCACGCTGCACCCGTCCCTGCAGCCGCTCGTGCTCAACATACTGCAGCTGCTCATTGAGAAGGAGGTGAGTCATGTCCCAGCTGGCCAGCTAGCCATGGCCCTACAGCAGCTGATCGAGGAGCCAGACATCCCCGTCCTGCTGATGCGGACCGTCCTCCAGGCGCTCACGCTGCACCCGTCCCTGCAGCCGCTCGTGCTCAACATACTGCAGCTGCTCATTGAGAAGGAGGTGAGTCATGTCCCAGCTGGCCAGCTAGCCATGGCCCTACAGCAGCTGATCGAGGAGCCAGACATCCCCGTCCTGCTGATGCGGACCGTCCTCCAGGCGCTCACGCTGCACCCGTCCCTGCAGCCGCTCGTGCTCAACATACTGCAGCTGCTCATTGAGAAGGAGGTGAGTCATGTCCCAGCTGGCCAGCTAGCCATGGCCCTACAGCAGCTGATCGAGGAGCCAGACATCCCCGTCCTGCTGATGCGGACCGTCCTCCAGGCGCTCACGCTGCACCCGTCCCTGCAGCCGCTCGTGCTCAACATACTGCAGCTGCTCATTGAGAAGGAGGTGAGTCATGTCCCAGCTGGCCAGCTAGCCATGGCCCTACAGCAGCTGATCGAGGAGCCAGACATCCCCGTCCTGCTGATGCGGACCGTCCTCCAGGCGCTCACGCTGCACCCGTCCCTGCAGCCGCTCGTGCTCAACATACTGCAGCTGCTCATTGAGAAGGAGGTGAGTCATGTCCCAGCTGGCCAGCTAGCCATGGCCCTACAGCAGCTGATCGAGGAGCCAGACATCCCCGTCCTGCTGATGCGGACCGTCCTCCAGGCGCTCACGCTGCACCCGTCCCTGCAGCCGCTCGTGCTCAACATACTGCAGCTGCTCATTGAGAAGGAGGTGAGTCATGTCCCAGCTGGCCAGCTAGCCATGGCCCTACAGCAGCTGATCAAGGAGCCAGACATCCCCGTGCTTCTGATCGGACTGTCCTCCAGGCGCTCAAAGGCGGCAAATTTTAGCAAAAACGACTGAACCGATTTTGATGATACTTTCTTCTATTTGTAGTTTAGACCTCAGAATAGGACATAGCGTGGTATTTTTTAGATATAATTTATTTAGAGGGTGATAGACTGTTTGCATCGACCGTATTAATCCATCTGTTGTCCCATTCTGTTCTCCAGGTGTGGAACAACAAGGTGGCGTGGGAGGGCTGGATCAAGTGCTGCGAGCGCACGCTCCCCGCCTCGCGCGCCGTGCTGGCCGCGCTGCCACCGCAGCCCGCCGCACTGGCCGCCCAGGCCGCCGGGCTGCGCCACGTGCTCGCGCCGCAGGTACACTATACTGTGCTCTAGGTGTGGAACAACAAGGCATGCTGGCCGCGCTGTTCACTATACTGTGCTCCAGGTGTGGAACAACAAGGCGTGCTGGCCGCGCTGTTTACTATACTGTGCTCCAGGTGTGGAACAACAAGGCGTGCTGGCCAGGCTGTTCACTATACTGTGCTCCAGGTGTGGAACAACAAGGTGTGCTGGCCGCGCTGTACACTATACTGTGCTCCAGATGTGGAACAACAAGGCGTGCTGACCGCGCTGTTCACTATACTGTGCTCCAGGTGTGGAACAACAAGGCGTGCTGGCCGCGCTGTTCACTATACTGTGCTCCAGGTGTGGAACAACAAGGCGTGCTGGCCGCGCTGTTTACTATACTGTGCTCCAGGTGTGGAACAACAAGGCGTGCTGGCCAGGCTGTTCACTATACTGTGCTCCAGGTGTGGAACAACAAGGTGTGATGGCCTCGCTGTACACTATACTGTGCTCCAGATGTGGAACAACAAGGCGTGCTGACCGCGCTGTTCACTATACTGTGCTCCAGGTGTGGAACAACAAGGCGTGCTGGCCGCGCTGTTCACTATACTGTGCTCCAGGTGTGGAACAACAAGGCGTGCTGGCCGCGCTGTTCACTATGCTGTGCTCCAGGTGTGGAACAACAAGGCGTGCTGGCCGCGCTGTTCACTATGCTGTGCTCCAGGTGTGGAACAACAAGGCGTGCTGGCCGCGCTGTTCACTATAATGTGCTCCAGGTGTGGAACAACAAGGCGTGCTGGCCGCGCTGTACACTATACTGTGCTCCAGGTGTGGAACAACAAGCTGGCGTGAGAGGGCTGGATCAAGTGCTGCGATATTTCACAGCCGTCATCCGGGTACAATAAATGTCAATTATGACATATGATGACATACATTTTACTGGATGACAGCTGTCAAATATTGGATGTAAGGGCATTTTTACTATAGTAGCGAGCGCGGGCTACTCCCGCAGTTTGTGGCTCGGACGCGGCCATTAAACGCCGATGCCATGCAAGGTGACAACCAGGCAAAGGGTGGATACACATGATTTCATAAACTTCATTCACAACCCAGCTAAATCCAATAATGTATCCTTGGCTGCCGTTTGAATTCATGTTACCATTAATTGTAATGATTTGCGGCAAAATCCGAACACTACTTAATTTCAGTGAAATAAAAGTAGATAGGTCGGACAATTTATTTGTTGTTTTGTAGATTTTGAGTGTTGTAAGCTTTTGTTTAATATTCGTGCAGTTTTGTTATATATGGCCAGAATTAGTATGTGGGATCCATTGCCTTTGCCTGATCAAGAATATAATGACACTAAATTGGCAGGCAATGGGAATACCATAGCCAACATTATTTTTTCTGGTTTACACGAACATATCCGACTTTTGTATATACATATTGTACAGTCACCGGCATTAATATCTGCCGAAACAAAGCCGGCAAAATTATCTGGCACGTCCTTATGGCATTAGACATAGAGTCGTGTCAGATATTTATGCGTGCTATGTTGTGGCAGATCTTATTGCTGGTGACTGTACAACACGTTTCATGCGATGCAAATGTATATAAATAACTTAATAAGACATGCTTGTTTTTCGCAGCCTGGTAAATAGGGAATATTCATGTATTTTTTTTATATTTTAAAACGATTCTATAAGTAATTATAAAACCGGAAAAAAATATAACACTTTCACACTATCATTAAATGAGCTAAAAAAAAAATTAAAACTACTATCATTTTCGGACGATTGAAACGCCGCCATTTTGTGACGTCACCGTGCACTTAGAATAAATTAACAACGAAGTGTTTGATTCACAGTTTTAATAAAAGTGAGTGATTAAAGCTTGTAAGATCAACTTATTGTAACGGAAGAGCACAAAAAAGCTTATTATAAATATTGTATTGCCCCTATGTGTGAAAATAACATTAAAACTGCACCTGACGTGATATATTTTCATATGCCCAAAGATGCAAATATAAGAAAAAAGCGGTGTAAGGCGATGAGGAGAGATAATGTATCGTGCTCGAATAGTTTATATTGTTGTGAAGATCATTTCGAAGTGTGTATTAAATATGTTTGTACCTAAAATCTTTTTTATTACGACTTGCGAACAATATAAACAATAACCTAATTTAAAAATTTATTCATAAAACTATTCTGAGTCCCAATTTTTTAGTTATTAATGTTCCAAATATTATGATTGTTGTTGATCAACAGTTGACTACGTGTGTTGATTTTGATCACGAAACGTTTTAGCTAAGTTTCTTTGTTTTTACTGAGTGCCCTACACAAATTTGTTTTATTTATAACTTTTGACGAAAACAACCTAAGTTTGTTACGTTCATAAAGATGTTCTCAACATGTAACATACCTCATACCTACATATCTTTGATTATATAATATAGATATGTACTAGTTTGTTATTACACTTATTTAAGAAAGACACCTCTACGAGGTACCTACGTACTTAGTCATCGTGAACACATTAATTTTAGGCAGATTATCCGACTGTGCCTTGACAAAACCGCTTCCAGACATTGTAGCGAGTCTTTTTTCACAAGGAGTCACTGCTTTCAGTTAATAATTCCCAAAAAACACTGATTATTTATCATAAACAACGCTAAACATTGCGAATAACTTTCAATAATCATACAAACGACCTGTTGACAGTAGTCACCGAGTGTACGGTGACGTCACGATTCGCTCCGCCAATGGCGTTGCGTTTTGGAAATTTGCGAGAGAATTTGAAAATTACTACTTTTAAATAATTAAATTTGTTAATAGAAACATGATTATTTGTAAAAATAATCATGTGTGTATATTTACTAAGCAATAAAGATTACTCATGATTTTTTTGTCCATTTCTGAATCACATGCATATTCCCTATTGTTAAAGACTTCGTCCGCAATTTGTGGGTTTCTGTCTGCTAAGACAACTGGTTGTATATAAACTGTGCCATTCCAATTCTAGGAACATGTCAGGATTTGAATTACTCAAATCAATGAATATTTAAAAGAATCCTGCCGTCTTATTTTTCAGCGTAAAAGTAAGTACTATACTACGTGTTTTTGGCAATTTCCGTTAATTGCAAGGGGGCATAGGTTAGATCAAATAAAGTTAATTTCTCCAAGACAGTAGTATCTTAACTCTTACTGTTATCGAGATATTCAATATTTTAATCAAATAATATTTGCAGATTTAACCAGTGTAACAGGTTGTTAACTGTGATGTAACAGTTTTTTAAACGTTGTAAGGTTCCTATAAGTACACTACAAGAAGGTTTACCAAGTGAGTTCGTTCGATATTAGGCAAAACTGACTCGGAGGTACATTTTTTTAACTAATGTGTCTTCTTGGACCTTCTGAATCCTTGTTCAATAAGACAATAACTGTTAATGCTACATTAAATAATGTTGTACAAAAAAAGGAAAAAAAGTTTTTTTTTTCAAGAAATTATTATGCTAATTTTGTTTCTGTGAATGTATTCTGGAATATGCCGAAGTTAACGGAAATTCCCGGGAACACCGTGTATAGGTCGACCGTAACACAGTCCTCGCCTGCGCGGCGCGCGGGTGCATGGGTATGACGATAACGGGGCGCGGGTGACGACTGAGTTAAGCGGTCGACCTATAATTAATAGAAACGAGCTAGTTTTTGTGTAATTATCTTACGAAAAATGAAATTTTATTGCCGTACTTTACTTTGGACAGTCGTCGACTTGTCAATGTGACTATTCCGACAAACCTTAACTCCTATCAGACCGGCGCCATGAAATCACATGATACTGAATCGTCTCTCAATTCATGACTTTAAGTGTACCTACAATTCGAATTTTTAGAATCCAAGCTCGACGGAGTAACATAAAAAATTCTCATCTGGCAATATTGATATATATACCTTAGGCGAGGGTCAATATTTAACACCTCGTATGCGGATGTCAAAATTAGGCAATCAAAAGATGACATTATGAATTTTATAACTTTATGTTTAAAGCATGGCGGATATGTTGGATTAAGTTGAATTTAAAAATGATTATATTATTATGCACACAGCCTTTACATATGCAATGTAAATTATAAGCGAATTTAAACTTTCGTAAACATGTTGAAATAATGCTAAAAATGACACGGTTCAACTAAAGTATTCAATCTCACTACAGGCGACATGTTTCGAACTCTTCGGGAATTACTTCGTAAGTTATAAGATGATGTTTTCACCAAACTCTTTTTTCCACAGGAACAGACCTACGCGCCAGTGCCGCCGCCAGGCAACCCACTAGGAAATCCCCTGGTAAATCCACTGGTAAATCCGATGGTAAATCCGATGGTAAATCCCATGGGAATTCCGATGGGGAACCCCCTGGAACCTCTCCCGCCAGGGATGGAATGACCCCACCCCTCTGACTTCATATTATAAGTGCACCGGTGTTAAGATGCGCTCAAACCATATTTCATCTGGGGATATTCATTGTACCATTAATTGGTTCATCATCATCATCACATCAGCCGAAAGATGTCCACTGCTGGACATAGGCCTCCCCCAAAGAGTGCCAAAGAAACCGGTCCATCGCCACCCGCATCCATCGGACTCCAGCAACCATTACCAGGTCATCAGTCCACCTTGTGGGGGCCTACCTACGCCGCGCCTTCCGGTACGTGGACGCCACTCGAGCACCTTTCCGCCCCAACGGCCATCGGTTCTACGTGCTATTGATCTGTGAGAACCTATAATAGGCCTCCTGTTTTTAACCTGTTTTGTGAGCTGTTCGTTTTCCAATAAATAAGTAACAGATCATTTATTCATAAACTTACCATACCAAGTTGGCGTCTGGGTGTGACTGAATAGTTGTTTATATAAGTTGAATTGTCCAAACGGTTAATAACACCGCCAAACACGTGAAATCACGTCATCGACGATTCGTGACACCGACGCCAAAGACGGCATTTGCCGACATTTTTTTTTATTTATTTTTATTTATGCAAACCTACTCTGAAATAGCCCAATTTCGTGTTGGCATTATTTCTTTATCCATTATTTTTTTACCCTTGTGGCGTGAGGTGGCACGGCAAGTTGCTTTACCATCTAGCGGTGAAAAGGTTAATAGCGCAAGTCAAATGAATATCCCTACCTACACCTATAAACATGTTGACACATGGTCAGATAACTCATGTCAATCAGAATCCAGAATAATGCGTATTGCCACGGATAACAATAAAATGTAGCAAAAGGTGCTGGCGCCATCACGGGATAGTAATGGGTGGCATTGTTCATATAAACGTCGGGCGTTTTATTTTCAGACTTACATGTAACCCATTGGATTACCCCTTTACACCGAAAATTGTAACGACTGCGTGGGTGTTTACGTTGAACTGTCTTTTAGGGTTCCGTACCCAAAGGGTAAAAACGGACCCTGTTACTAAGGCTCCGCTGTCTGTCTGTCACCAGGCTGTATCTCACGAACCGTGATACCCACAGTTGTAATTTTCACATACGATGTACTTCTGTTGCCGCTGTAACAACAAATACTAAAAAACCTGCCAAGTGCGAGTCGGAATGGGGCTCCCATACAACAGACATGATTTTTTTGCCGTTTTTATAGATAATGGTACTGAAACCTTTCGTGCGCGAGTCCGACTCGCACTTGGCCGGTTTTTTTACGTGTGTGATTAAACTGATTTGTTCACTTATGATTTCGCAAATAACGATTGTAAAAGGGTATGAGAATAGTTTTTCTGACGTAAGTGTAAGATGACATAAGTAGAATCAACCAACACGTACGATTAAGTGAGTCTTTGCCACCATAGCGTAGTGACGCCTGGTTTGATGAAATGTTTATTCTATAGAACCTCTCATATTTTATTTTGAAGCTGTGACGATATCCAAAAAATCCAGAATGTTGTTAAATCCTAGTTTCAGTTTGTCATCTAACCATATTAAATAGATAATTGTTTGTAAATATTTATAAATAAAATGTATTTTGAATTTGGTCTTTTATTTTAAGGGGTTTTTGGTTTTAACACAATAAATTCAAACGGCAAGTGTTTAATATCACATTTAATACAAATGCATACAGTTATTAGTACTTTTTACTTAAAATAATAAAATAAAAATGGTTTTTGTGCTCAAAATATCACTGATTTATTAGCACAAATTTTTCTTAAAATGCTTCACCACACCAAAATAATCGAAATCTCTTTCCGTAAATAAAACTATGGAATTTTCCATTGCAACAATTGTTCCTTCTAACCAGCAATATAATTTTCCGCAAAAAGCGAACGTTCCTCTTTTTGAATGCAGTTTGTTTATTTTTTACAATTGGCATTTTGACTGCTAATAATAAAAATCTGTATCCTACATTATGGGTACTTTCGCAGGGAAATGCACAGGCAGCCCAGGTCCCTGTTAAATTAGGATTAAGGAGTCTACTATTACCAACGCTATTATGTTAATTTGTGCCCTCATGTCCATGGCGTAAGTTTTAATTTACTTCAGCTTGTAGACCTCTGGTTTTGGCGAAATTGCTTTGAGTATATTTTCCACGCTGAACGGTGTATCTAGAACAAAAGAGATAACTTCAGGCAAAATATACTCATATACACTACTATATACTTGCTCTGTAGTAGTGTTGTGTTCCTGGAGGTGAGCAAGGTCGCCAGAGCTCCCGAGGGTGCGTTGTGTTGAGAGCGAGGGAACTTGTTCCTTCAGCTGTCAACACGGCGAATCCTCAAACACATCAAGGGTTGCCGCCCATGTTACTCCTTTAGAGTTGCATGCGTCTATAGGCGGTGTCCGCTTACCATCAAGCCGTACGCTTGTTTGCACCCATCATCCTCCTAGCGTTATTCCCAGTAGTGCCCCTAAAGGAGCCCGGGGTCCGCTTTGACACCTCATCCCAAGATTTGGCATAGGCACCAGTTTTACGAAAGCGACTGCCATCTGACCTTCGAACCCAGAGGGAAAATTAGACCTTATTGTGATTAGACCGGCTTCCTCACGATGTTTTCCTTCACCGAAAAGCTAACGGTAAATATTCGAGCCGGGATTCGAACCCACGACCGCCGCTTGACAGTATGCCTGAACCACTAGGCTACCGTAGCTTGTTTGCCATTGTCGTTGTATATATATATATATATATATATATATATATACTGACCAACATGGGTCCACTGCGTGTCTGTATGTCCGTACTCTGTCCTGGCGGCGGCGACGGCGCCGCGGAGCGCGTGCGTCACCGCCACTGCTAGCGTCAGCGCGGGCTCGCCGGTCGCTACAACAAATGTTCAAATCAAAGGGAAGATGCAATATTTTCAATAGGAGTATAGACTCGAAAATTATTATTACTCCAAAAGAAAGGAAAAAAATATGCCTAGTGTCGAAAATCCCATACAGAAATCTCGAAGAATTACGAAGCTACAACCGTTTTAATATTGCTTGTTAGAGAGAAAACAGTGTGTGGCGTCACAATCTGCAAGCGTCATCGTTTCTTATGAAGTTGCGTTTTGCGAAAAATGGCAGAACATACCCATTCTCAAAACTTTGGACACTTATAACTTCGTGATTATTTAACCTTTTGCGTTGTTTTTTTTTTCTCAATTTGACTACACTTTTAATCCTCTTTCGAGAAAATATGACATTATTGATCTACACCCCTATTTTCCTTTCATTTGAAATAATCGCATGTAGAATAGACCACGGCAGTGTTAAACAATTAACACTATAATTTAGATTAAAAGATTCCTGTTACAAACTGACAATTTATACTTTTGCGGCTAAACGGACCTGCAGAACTCATGTGTGTCAGTCGCCATATTCGTTTGTTTGTGGTTCGTCCCGAGATGACATTGTAAGCTTGTAAAATTGACATAGTGATTTATATATATCACATTTATTCGATCTTTTATACCCACATTTATGCTAAAAGTGGCGGGTGCGTCCCACGAGATATAACAACAATATATATAATTTCATATTAATAACGTTCACAAGATATAATGAACGTTAGCTATAACAACAATACCAATACTTTTATAAGGAATAACGGTCAAATGCCATAATAATCATATAATATAACGTTTTTTTCTATAACACTCAAATTGACTAATTTAATTTTGTATAACATACATAACGTATAACGATCATGACAAATAATATCTTTTCGTATAACATACATAACGTATAACGATCATACGCATAGTATATTTTCGTATAGGGATTATAATACCGAAAATTAGGTTAGGGCAGCCGGGAAGGGGGGGGGGGGGACGGGGGGTGGAGCCACCTACAAGGGGGGCTCGATGGGCGAAGCCCCTCGCAGTAAAAAAATAACAAATACTCTTAACGATGGTATTACTTGTAGGTTAGGTTAGGGTTGCCTTGTGTCCCTTAGTGCGGAAATAGACACCCCGCGAAGCGGGGTGGCGTCGACACGCTGGCGGTTAGGTAAGGTTAGATTAAAATAATTGGCGTGTTTGATATCAAAATAAATTTAATTTCAATCTTACAAACGTTTAATGCAGTTGCAGTCTTCTCGCCGGATTAACTCGCAAATCCAATAGAATTTGTTAATTACTTGTCTGTTTTTACTCAAACTGTAACCATTCTCGTGCAATTTAATTGCTCCTTTTGCACTTTTGGACTTACCTACAGGACATAACTGAAGGCGATTATACGTACTATACGAGCATTATACTGTTTGATGTTATATAAATTGAATAATATATGTTATAAACCTTAGCTGTTATGAATATTATACGCTTTAATCGATATATCAATTGATATTATATCTAAAGTACGTTATACTTTACGAAATTATATATTCTGACATTATACCTTTCGTTCGTTATGTGCAATGAACGTTATACTAAACAAATTTATACACAGTGAGCGTATATATTATGACCGTTACATGATAAGTTGTTATACCTCGTATTACTTACCCAAAAGTGGCGCTGGAACATACGTTTCATGTGCTCTGCCTACCCCTTTTGGGAATAAAGGCGTGAATGTATGTGTGTATTTATGTATTTATATATTCTTGTATTTTTTCTCTGTTTTTCATGTTGTAAAATGTTATTACCTAAAAACAAATTTGCATGTCATCTATATGACAAAACATGTGAGATTTAATTAATTTTACTATCTACCTGATTTTTTCACAATAGGTAGTTTATGTAACGAAAGTAACCACTAAGAAGGGATTTTTGAGAATTCAACCCTCAAGGGGGTTGAAAGTTTGTATCGGGGTGGAGTAAAATTTTAAGTGAGAGTCTTGAAACTTTGTGGATCCTTATTACAATATAAGAAAAGTAATTTTAGGGTTTTGGAAAAACCCACCCCGAGTGGGTGAAATGGGGGTGCAAGTTTGTAACGAGTCCCACGCGGACGGAGTCGCGGGAAGAAGTTAGTACACTATACGGCTTGTGAAGGTGCCTCGGGTCTGTACATACCTTTGGAGCGGAGCACGCCGGCCTGGTTGACGGAGCGTGCGGTGAAGCGCAGGCGCAGGTCGGCGGGCACGTCGCGCGCGCCGGGCGGCTTGTAGCTCCACGTGCGCGCCGTCAGCAGGCGCCCGGCCGGGGAGTGCACCAGCTGCTCGTGCGTCCAGAGCCCGAGGCCCATTATGAAGGCGCCTTCGATCTGGCAGATATCGTCGTCAGATGGCTTAGGCCCACCTCTGCAGATTCCCAATTCTACAGATTCTCACGTCTACAGATTCCCAATTCTACAGATTCTCACGTCTACAGATTCCCGATTCTACAGATTCTCATGTTGACATATACCCAGTTTTACAGATTCTCAAGTTCACAGATTCCCAATTCTACAGATTCTCATGTTTACAGATTCCCAATTCTACAAACAGTTCTCATGTTTACAGATTCCCAATTCTACAGATTCTCAAATTTACAGATTCCTAATTCTAAGACAGGGCGAAGCGAGGAGGAGTATTAGGGCGGGTTGCATCGAATTACGATTACAGGCCGATCAACGTTAAATATGGCGCTGACAACTGTCAGTCCATAGAAACTTGTCAAACGTTCCATACATTCAGATTTTAACGAACACCGCTTACGATTACAGACGGTTTGGTGCAACTCACCCTTAGTTGTTCTGCGATCCTACGCCCACTAGCCGAGCGAGCGAAGCGAGCGTGCCGCGGCAGCGGCCGGCGAAGCGCCAGAACCGATTTGTAGATCCGTAGTCAACAAGGAACCCTTATAGTTTCGCCATGTCCGTCCGTCTGTCCGTAGGAATTTGTGTGTATAGGTACTAAAGTTGAAATTATTATCTTAAGTGCACGTAACCAGTAGAATTCGGAATCTGTAGAATTCGGAGTCTGCAGAATTGGAAATCTGCAGAATTTAGAATCAGTAGAGTTAAAAATCTGCAGGATTGGGAATCTGAAGAATTGGGAATCTGTAGAATTGGACAGCTGTGGAATTGGGAATGTAGAGAAGGAAATCTGTAGAATTGGGAACAATTCCGTCAGTTTATTTATTTATTTGGGAAGGAAACAGATATAAGTGAGAGGTGAGGTTTGTGAAAATGTGCTAAGAATATTCACTTATTCCCTTAACAGGGAAGTATAGCTACTCGTAGTAGCTCGCGACTGACAATAGGTTATATGAAATTTCCATTACAGGAGAAAACGTGTTCCACTAACTAAATCTTAACAAACCAATATGATTCTGATGTCGATCGCTTCAGCATAATATAATCTAGGTTAATAAGTTTAGCTTTTAAAAAAAAATTAGGTGCCTATATGTTTCAAATAAGAATTTGGAAGATAATGGAAAACAGGAAAATATATACTATACTACAAAAAGTATTATACCTAAAAGGTATTTAAAAAGTATTCTACGATTCTTCTCTATTCATTACCAATTCTAAAACTTCATCCTTGAATTGACGTTGCTTGACAGAGGCAATCTTCTTCAATCAATCAATCTTCTTAGTCAAATAATTTCCTAATGCCTTCCGCGCACGAGACAAAGAGATGCAACACTATTCGGGAATGGATTTTTTGGACATATTCTATAATAACCTAACTAAGTGAAGTTTTATTTATATTGCATTTAGTGAGATTTTAGTTGAGATAAAATACTAAACTTAGTAGATAATAACTTGATTGCGTTAAAATAATGCAGGTATTGTTTGAGGAGGCTGAGTAAAAAAAGGAAAATAAAGACCCAACTTTGGAATTTGAAATTTTAAATAAATCATCATGGAAGCGACATGATGAGAAAAATTACATATCAGATAAAGTGGAAGAACTTTTCCTTGTTATGATATTGACATAAGATTGAATAGGTAAGATGCAATATTTTCATTATTGCTTTCATTTGAAAGAATCGCATGTACTAGACCACGAAAGTATAAAAAAATGATGATGATGATAGTCAAAAATTACGGTTACAAACACACAATTTAAAATGGTGGGATTAAAACCCGTTCCGTTTCACATAGGGTTTCTGGTTTCTCGCCTCATTTCTTTTCTCGAGTTTCGAGAATTCTCGACTCCAATTTCTCGAGTTGTCTCGACTCTCGAGTCTTTCGTAAGGAATTGTAAAGTATTGCTGAAAATAAAATGAAATACAAACAAAAATCAGAATTTTTTGCACTACAAGTTATAAATAGAAACCAAACAAAATTAAAATTCTTCTTACATCATCATCATTCGCTTGTCCTTATCCCATTTACTTGGGGTCGGCGCAGCATGTTTTTTTCTTCCATACCTCTCTGTCGCCCGTCAACTCATCACACACATCTTTCCTGTTCATATCGTCTCTCACGCAGTCCATCCACCTTTTCCTTGGCCTACCTCTTCTCTTACATCCCTCCACATTCATACTTAATGCCCTTCTAGTAACATGACTATCATCCCTCCGCATAACATGTCCATACCACCGTAAACGATTTGCTCTCAGCTTTTCAGTTATCGGTGCTACTTTCAGGCTTCCTCTTATATACTCATTCCTTACACGATCCAATCTCGTCACGCCACACATCCATCTCAACATTCTCATCTCCGCAACATGCAATCTCGTTTCATCCGTCATCTTTCCGGCCCAACATTCCGCTCCATACATGACGACAGGTCTTATAATGGTCTTGTATATTTTGCCCTTCAGTCGAAGGGGCATTCGGTTGTCGCAGATTGTTCCCGTAACCTGTCGCCATTTCATCCATCCTGCGCTGATTCGGTTTCTAACGTCACGGTCAATATCGCCATTACATTGTATAAGTGACCCGAGGTATCGAAAATCGGAGCAGGCCGGCAGCGTTACGCCATTGAGCTCTATGGGCGTAAAATTGGAGAGACCGCCGAAATCGCAAAACATGTGTTCAGTTTTTGATCTGCTGATTTTCAAGCCCACATTCTCCAATTTTTGCCGCCACTGCTCTAGTCTGCTCTCAACCCCGAGTCCATCTTCACCAACGAGGACAATATCATCAGCGAAGAGCATACACCAGGGCGCCTCCTCCTGGATGCCCGACGACAGAGCGTCCATTATAAGCAGGAAGAGGTAAGGGCTTAAAGCCGAGCCCTGGTGTAAGCCCACCGCGACGCTGAACCTGTCGGTGATGCCAGCCGCCGACCGGACGCGAGTACAACACCTGTCATACATAGACCGAATCAGCCTTATATACTTCCCTGGCACACTTTTCTCTTTCAAGGCCCACCACAAAACCTCACGAGGAACTCGGTCATAAGCCTTCTCAAGGTCAACAAACACCATATGTAGGTTTTTTTGCGCATGTCTGTATTTCTCGCATAGTTGCCGAAGAGCGAATATGGCGTCTGTTGTACCCCGGCCCGGCATAAATCCGAATTGGTTTTGTTTTATTTCACTCTCATCTCTCATTCGTCTCTCTATCACTTTCTCCCACACTTTCATACTATGTGACATGAGCTTTATTCCTCTATAGTTGTTACATTCTTGTACATCCCCCTTGTTTTTAAAAATGGGCACAAGTAAACTGTCGCACCATTCCTCGGGAATACTCTCTTCCTGCAACAACTTATTGAAGAACAAGGTCAGCCACCTAAATCCATCCTCACTCAACAACTTCCACACCTCTCCTGGTATTCCATCTGGTCCGACAGCTTTCCCATTCTTCATACTTTTCACAGCCTTCCTTACTTCATCTATATTAATTTCTCTAACAACACCCATACTCACCGGTTGGTTTTGTAGCACCCTGCTCCAAGCATTCTCTTCATTCATAAGTTTTTTAAAGTAACTTTTCCACCGATCTTTTATACATTCGTCTTCTGTCAACACCTTTCCAGCATCATCTTTCACACATTTTACGTGGCATATATCTCTTGCATTTCTTTCCCTTGTTTTTGTTAAACGATACAGTTGTTTCTCACCTTTAGGACTGTCTAAAGCGTCATATAATTGGTCCTGCGCTGCTGACCTGGCAATGGCAACTGCTCGCTTAGCTACCTTCTTACACTCTTTGTACCGAATCCTCTTAGCCTCCTTTTCACTTTCATTTCCACTTTCAACACTTTGCCACTCTTTAAATGCTTGCTTCTTTTTTTTTCAATCTTTCTTGAACCTCATCATTCCACCACCATGTTTCCTTGTCTATCACACATTTCCCTTTCGATTCTCCTAATACGTCTTTTGCTACTGTCCTTATACAATTTGCCATCGTTTTCCAACATTCGTTTGCATTTAATCCTTCCATATCCTTCATTTCTATCATTTTATCTACCACTCTTTCTTTAAAATTATTTGCATAAAATTCTTCTTACAAACATACCAAAAACTAAAATCAATAAAAAGAAAATAAAAACAAATGTACCTCATCTACTTTTTCAGTCTTTTGATCAGACATTCTTGTTAGAGATCTTTTCTTCTAACAAGCAAGGCTAGACTTAAATTTAAATAAGATTAGGACTAGGAACCAAATGCAAATAATACAATAATCATCACAAACAAATGATTTAACTACAATGACGTGAAATAAAATTGTGGAGTTTCAACAATCATATTAAACAGTCTATGAATGAGCTAAGTGAGATATTTTTTAATCGGTATACTCTTGCTTGCCAGAATGTCATTTGCCCGAATTTTATCTGCCATAATATTCATCTGCCATAATGTTGTTTTCTATAATTTTGTATGCCATACTCATTGTTTGCCATATTAATTATATGCCAGAATCTTTGTTTTCCATAATATCAATATCAATAATCTCATTTTCCATAATCATTGTAATCCATAACTATCACATGCCATAATGACATTTGCCATCAATCTCAACATCCATAATATTCATTATGTAATATAGTGGGTACGTATTGCACTGCCTACGAACCTATCCGCGATCCGAGTCGGTTTTGCCACTTAGTAAAAATAAACTTTTCTCCTGTACCTATATGAATGTCGGGCAAACAATAGACAACCTTTTTAATCATTTGTATGATCATTCATCATTAGTGTGGGAGTGTTAATCATCATTCTTATAATTCAGTATATAGTAATATAGTAAAGCACGCTAATGAATTATAATCTTAAAATGCATATTGAATAAATACCTGTATTGATCAGATAGCTAGTAACATAAGGAAAGTTGAATTAAGGACACACCAACTATGCTTATCTGACCATGACATGGCTCAAACAATAACATTTAGAGTTAAAGAAAAAAAATAATGTTTGACATGGTTCGAATTCAAAAAGGATTTCAGTCAGGAAAACTTATATAAATTCATTCAGTGCATTGCTTCGTTGTCCTTCTCTGAGGTGTTGACTTCAGATAATGCAAGGACCGCATTTACAACATTTTATGAACATGTTTGCTTGTTTCACGACCTTTGCTTCCCGCTTATAAAAGTCAAAGTAAACAATCGATTTAGAAAAATTAACGCTATTGCATTGCATTGGCTAACGAAAGGCCTACGAAAATCGTGCTACACCAAACGAAAATTAAACTTAAATTATAAATTTATGAAGTCTGACAAGCAATACAAGAGGAAACAACTAAAAAAATATGACAATGTATTATAAAGGCACAAAAAATTAATAACACTAATTACATATCTAAAAGTAAAAATAAAAGTAAAGCAACGTGGGATATCATATCCGCAACTACAACAAACTTAGATAAGGATAACGTAATTTACTATTTGAATTATAATAATCCTACTAATATTATAAATGCGAAAGTTTAGATGTTTGGATGTTTAGATGTTTGGATGTTTGGATGTTTGTTACTCAATCACGCTTAAACGGCTGAACCGATTTGAATGAAATTTTGCACGAATATAGTTTATAGCCTGGTTTAAAACATAGGATAGTTTTTACCTCGAAATCATCCCTTAAAGGGATGACATCGGGGGTAAAATGATGGTCCAAAACAATGTTCAATGTTTGTTACCTCAGAACTCCGTCATTGTTGAGCCGATTCGAAAATTTTTTTTTGTTCGTATGTATATACTTCCAGATGGGTCCCATTTTTTTCAAAATTCAGTTAGATGATGGGATCCATGAGGAATTGAGGGGACTCCTCAGTTTTATTTGGCACGCGTGTAGTGATTTTGGTATTTTCTGTTATAACTCGTGTATTTACATCCGGAATCATAAATTTGGTGGCGAGGAATTGATGACGAAGACCACAGATGACTTATCGAATTCCTCAATTATGTACTTAAAAGTGCAAAAGTACGTCACAGGTTCTGATAAGATTCCAATGAAATAGGCACTAATGAAGTGCCTGGGTGATGATCTTGGGGAATCGATGGAAGTCCTCAAATATTATCGGCCCACATACAGCGATTCGGTTTTTTTCTATAGTAATTAACGCATTTGCTATCGGAAATCAGTTCATGTGGTAAATTGTAAAAAAAATAGGAAATGTTCTCGTGGCTTGGCGGAGTACTAAATTGAAGTCGGTTAAAACTTTGTTTTTAAAGTAAATTATTTAAGTGGAGATAGTTGAAGGGATGGAGAGTGACAAAGGGTACTTTTTATCTCTTTCTTACCCCCCACTTCCCTAAAATGGGGGGTGGAAGTTTATATGCAGCTTTCCGCAATTTTCAAGGTAGAAAGCAAAAAATTGGTAAGCGGACTATTTGAAAATTTTAAATGAAAGGAAAAATGGAAAAATTTATTGCTCCGAGCCGGATTCGAAGCGGCGACCACAGGCATTCATGGCCCGTTGCTACTAACCAACTGAGCTATCGGAACAATCCGGTTCGGGCACCAAATCCCTCAATCAGTTCCTTCGTACAACGCCACGCGCTTCGGACTATTTGTGACTAACAAAATAAATCGTGCATCATTTTTTTTTAATCTGCCCCCAACTCTTTGTAAAACGGGGTGAAATTTTATATGGGACTATTCGCAGATTTCAAGGTAGGAAGCTAAAAATTGGTACACAGTCTCTGTTAACCAACGAAAAATACCTGCCTTATTTTATCTTTGAAATTTGTGTGAGACTGGCGGCAAAATTAGTACAGGTGATACAAACGAATAATAAGGTAATTTAATTCAAACAATCTGTAATTTTAGTAAAAATAGCGCATGGGGTGCTATGATACGTCAGTGCAAACTCTTAGTGTGGAATGAAAGTACTATGGCGCACAAAAAAGCGGTAGAAGCACTAAATCGAACGCTCCAGGATTTGCGCAACAGTATCGATGTTATGGCAGGGATGGTGGTTTTATTGGCTGGTGATTTCCGCCAAACGTTACCAGTCATTCAGAAGAAGACACCTGCAGACGAAATTAAAGCATAGTCTCAAGTCGTCCACTCTATGGGCCACCGTAAGAAAGTTCACTTTGACTACAAATATGAGAGTGCAACTATATGATGACACAAATGCTGGCAACTATGCCGAAACACTATTGAAAATAGTAGATGGTGGTTAGAAACAGATGCTGAGGGCTGAGTGACACTGACGGGAGATTTTTGTCAATTAGTGCAAATTGATTCAGAATTAGTTGCAAGTGTTTACCCAGATTTAAAAAACAATATACACGAAAATCAATATTTATGTTAAAGAGCAATTTTAGCACCAAAAAAATGATGTCAACAAAATAAATTCAGACATATTGTGTAAAGTACCAGGAGACACAGTATGTATGTATGTATGTAAGCACTTTATTGTACACAATAACAGGTTTAGGAATATACATGTCACGCAATAGATCAAAGTACAAAGGCGAACACACAGTATTATGGATACAGAACAGATCACATCATATCCCGTAGAATTTTTAAATTCGCTTGAGCTGTCAGGTGTACCCTCACACAAGCTTCAATTAAAACTAGGCGTCCCAGTCATTCTTATGCGAAATTTGGATGCCCCGAGATTATGCAATGGGACGCGACTTCGTGTCACAGAACTTGGATATGCAATATCATTAGCGCCACTATCTTAACCGGCGTAGGAAAGGGTGAAAATGTAATGATCCCACGAATCCCAATAATTTAAAAGTTCCAGTTGAAAAGGCTACAATTTCCTCTTAAGCTTACTTTCGCTATGACCATTAACAAAGCGCAAGGACACATTAAAGGTGGCTGGGGTGAACTTAAAATGTTCGCGTGTGTCCAATGCCCAGAATCTTTACATTCTATCCCCAAATGGAAAGACATATAATATCGTCTACAACTTAGCGTATTAAAATAATATTCTGTTCCGAGTTCTCTTCTGTGTTCTAAATCAGGAAAGGGGAACCGTGTTACCCCGAATTTAAAGCGAGCGAAGCCGCGGGCAAAAGCTAGTGAGACATATAAGAATCCACAAGAAATTTGCAATGTAATTAATGACTATTTTATCGACATTACTTTATTAAAGTCCAGTAATAATATTCATCAAACTAATGAAACTAATAACATCAGCAGTTATCCTTCTTCGATTTTTCTGAAACCTGTTGACGCTGACGAAGTTTACAAAATTACTATGTCCCTTACCAACAGTAAGGCTTGCGGTTACGATAATATACAAACAGGTATTCTTAAAATATGTGCCAATTGGTTATGTCCGCCGTCAGCTCATATTATTAATTTGTCATTTACGCAAGGGTCTTTCCCAGACCAGTTAAAGATATCACTAATAAAGCCCCTGTTTAAGAAAGGAGACCGCAGAAATCCTAACAACTATAGACCTATAACACTTGTTCCTGTTATTTCAAAAATAATGTAGAAAACAATGTGTAACAGACTAACGGGATTTTGGAAAAAAACCGCTTACCGCGATCGGAACAATACGGATTTAGAAAAGGCCACTCAACCGAATTAGCTTGTTTTAACCTCGTTAAGTACGTTTCAGAATGTTTAAATGACAAAGTATTTGATGATATATCAATATTCTTAGATTTAAGTAAAGTGTTCGATAGTGTTGATCATACAAAACTAGTCTCAAAGCTTGAATGTTATGGGATTAGGGGACCAGCAATAGATTGGATTAAGAGTTATTTGACAGATAGGAAACAGTGTACTGAAATAGTGAAAATGGAAAAAGTGTGTAAAAGTTTCGTAAAAAGGAAATATCGGTCTAATTTCCACGTGATTAAGTCTGGAGTTCCCCAAGGCAGTACCCTTGGATCTCTACTATTTTTGGTATACATCAATGATCTCCCTCTAGCAACCTCTCACAAATGTATACTGTTTGCGGATGACACAACATTGTTAGTAAAGGGTGGAGGTAATGATTCATGTGAAAATAATATAAATGATGCATTAATGGACATAAATAATTGGACATATAATAACAATTTAAATATAAATATGACAAAGACATTTTACATTCAATTTAATTCATATCAGAATACAATTCCATTAAACATCAATTATAATAATTTGCCTGTACTGAAATGTGAACATATTAAGTTTTTAGGAGTATATATTGATCAGCATCTAAGCTGGAAGTAACATATAAATTACGTTTGCGCTAGGCTAGATAGGTTCGTATTTGCGTTGAGGAGACTGAGAAACACCATTAACTTGGAAGCGGCGATCACGGCCTATCACGGTTATGTGTCGTCGGTTCTAAATTATGGATTGTTACTGTGGGGGAATTCTGCGGACATAGATAGGGTATTATTATTGCAAAAAAAGGGTATCCTGCTGTTTCGGCAAAATATTTTATGCCAAATTTCACTTCCCACAAAACTTATGGCAGTAGTTTCATTTCCCAAACGAACAAATAGCACATTTTTGTTTCGCATTTTGTTCATTTGGTCAAAATATCATCTGGCATAATTTTGCTTTGTCAAGTGTTATTAAGACAAAAGTTTATTAAGCAAACACTTTGTTCGGGCTAATATTGTTTTCCAAACGAAACATTTGTTCAAATTTTCATTTTGCACATTAGGTATCAGGGTAGAAAAAATGGCTTGTCATAAGCGAACTCTGTTTTGGGTCGGTTAGGTTAGGGTTTACTTGTGTCCCTCAGACTAGAAATAGACACCCCGCGCAGCGGGGTGGCGTCGATTCGCTGGAGATTCTCGATGAAAAGGGCGAAACCGACTCGGGGCTTGCTTGCATGCATGCTGCTTATTTGCATTATAATATATTGTTAGCTGAGTACCTATAGTACTAAAGAACATATAAACTTACCTGTAAATTATTTACTTTTGTTTTTTACAAACTACCCGCTTAGAAAAATTATGTAATCTCACGCAAATAGATTTTATATGTACTACACAATTAGGATCTAAATCGTATGTCATGCAATAATTTGGAAAACGAATGTTATGCTAAATAATACGTTTGACCAAATAAAACTTGACTATGTAAAACTTTGCCAAACAATAATTTGCGAAGTAATATTTTGCCATAGGAGATATTGCCAAGTGATATAATGCGAAACAATAATTTGACTAGTGATTTTTTGCCAAATGATAATTTGGGAAACATTTTTTGGGAAGTGACAGTTTGGGAAATGATTTTTGCCCATACAATAGAGAACCCAAAAAAAGTGTATCCGAGCCATATCTAAGGCGTGGGTAATGTATAGTTGTCGACTACTCTTTAAAAAATTACGAATTCTGCCATTGGCATGCATGTATATAAGAAAAGTCTGCTTACTCGTAAAAGACCGCCCAGGATTATTGCAAATGAGATCGGAAGTGCATACATTGAAACAAAGAGCGCAATATCAAAATCTATTACATCAGCCTCGATGTCGATCAGCAATTTATAGGAAAAATTCTTATAATATGTGCATAGTTTTATATAATAGTTTACCTGATCATATTAAAGTAATGACATCAACTGATTTTAGGAGAAATTTAAAAACCTATTTATTAGATCATTGTTTTTATAGCGTTAAGAAATATACCCAAAAAAAAAAACAGCATATTAAATAAATATAAGGGGACAATCTTACACAAATCGATCTAGTCCCATAGTAAGCTCAATAAGGCTTGTGTTATGGGTACTAGACGACGATATATATAATAGATAGAAATACTTAAATACGTAGAAAACATCCATGACTCAGAAACAAATATTCATGCTCATCACACAAATATTTGCCCTTACCGGGATTCGAACCCAGGACCTTCAGCTTCGTAGGCAGCGTCACTACCCACTAGGCTAACCGGTCGTCAATGCATGGACATTTTTTTTAAAAGAAATAGAAAATTTGTGGAGGGTATTTAGATGAAATGTTAAATGAGTAATTGCATGAGCGCGCTACGTTTTATTATAATATTTGCATGTCGTTAATTACGATAGAATACTGTAGGTACTACTACTCACAAGAACACCCTGTAACTAGAAATAAGTATTCTTGCAAATAAACATATTCTATTATATTCTATTCTATTCTATAATTACTAAAAAGTTATTTTTGTCTTAAAAAGTAGGACTTTAAGAATATTAAAGCGTTAATCGTTTTTTCCGAAAGCCATGCAGTGCTCAAAGCACATCTGCTAGGCTTTTAACGTCCTTATTTACTCAGTGTGCGCTTGATTTCTCGTTAGATGTATTTTCTGTCCAACGACATTTTCTTTAAAACTTTCTGGCAGCTAGGTAAAACATCGAAGAATGAAAGGTTCAACTGAGGAACAATTTATGTCATCATTGACGTTTATTGTACCTGGATGACGGCTGTCTCGGAAGAAATATGTATAAATATTTAAAATAAAAATTAAAAAATATTTATTAACGATAAGCATTGTTAATACAATGTGTGTGTGTGTAATTGTTAAGATCGTACGTACCATATATTCATTATGAATACCCCATTGATTCATTGACTCGTTCATTCATTCCTACAATTTATGTCATGTCATCATTGTCCAACAGTGGACGTCTTTCGGCTAATATGATGATGATGACATCATTGACGTTTATTGTACCGGGATGACGGCTGTCAAATGTCGGCTGTAAAAAAACGAATTACCTCATACTTGAGGTTGCCAGAAATAAACCATTTACACGCTGTACCCGACCAGTGAGTCGGCGTCAGACGTCATGGCTGACGCTTGGAGGCTGATGCCTGTGTTACCTGTCCCACGTCGATGTCGGGGCTCATGCTGACGCCGGTGTCCTCTAGCAAGTCAGCGCGGGTCACGGCGTGGTTCCCCGTGAGCACGTCGAGCTCCACCTGTGTCGCGCAGGCGCCGTACACGCTGTACCCGACCAGTGAGTCGGCGTCAGACGTCATGGCTGACGCTTGGAGGCTGATGCCTGTGTTACCTGTCCCACGTCGATGTCGGGGCTCATGCTGACGCCGGTGTCCTCTAGCAAGTCAGCGCGGGTCACGGCGTGGTTCCCCGTGAGCACGTCGAGCTCCACCTGTGTCGCGCAGGCGCCGTACACGCTGTACCCGACCAGTGAGTCGGCGTCAGACGTCATGGCTGACGCTTGGAGGCTGATGCCTGTGTTACCTGTCCCACGTCGATGTCGGGGCTCATGCTGACGCCGGTGTCCTCTAGCAAGTCAGCGCGGGTCACGGCGTGGTTCCCCGTGAGCACGTCGAGCTCCACCTGTGTCGCGCAGGCGCCGTACACGCTGTACCCGACCAGTGAGTCGGCGTCAGACGTCATGGCTGACGCTTGGAGACTGATGCCTGTGTTACCTGTCCCACGTCGATGTCGGGGCTCATGCTGACGCCGGTGTCCTCTAGCAAGTCAGCGCGGGTCACGGCGTGGTTCCCCGTGAGCACGTCGAGCTCCACCTGTGTCGCGCAGGCGCCGTACACGCTGTACCCGACCAGTGAGTCGGCGTCAGACGTCATGGCTGACGCTTGGAGGCTGATGCCTGTGTTACCTGTCCCACGTCGATGTCGGGGCTCATGCTGACGCCGGTGTCCTCTAGCAAGTCAGCGCGGGTCACGGCGTGGTTCCCCGTGAGCACGTCGAGCTCCACCTGTGTCGCGCAGGCGCCGTACACGCTGTACCCGACCAGTGAGTCGGCGTCAGACGTCATGGCTGACGCTTGGAGACTGATGCCTGTGTTACCTGTCCCACGTCGATGTCGGGGCTCATGCTGACGCCGGTGTCCTCTAGCAAGTCAGCGCGGGTCACGGCGTGGTTCCCCGTGAGCACGTCGAGCTCCACCTGTGTCGCGCAGGCGCCGTACACGCTGTACCCGACCAGTGAGTCGGCGTCAGACGTCATGGCTGACGCTTGGAGGCTGATGCCTGTGTTACCTGTCCCACGTCGATGTCGGGGCTCATGCTGACGCCGGTGTCCTCTAGCAAGTCAGCGCGGGTCACGGCGTGGTTCCCCGTGAGCACGTCGAGCTCCACCTGTGTCGCGCAGGCGCCGTACACGCTGTACCCGACCAGTGAGTCGGCGTCAGACGTCATGGCTGACGCTTGGAGGCTGATGCCTGTGTTACCTGTCCCACGTCGATGTCGGGGCTCATGCTGACGCCGGTGTCCTCTAGCAAGTCAGCGCGGGTCACGGCGTGGTTCCCCGTGAGCACGTCGAGCTCCACCTGTGTCGCGCAGGCGCCGTACACGCTGTACCCGACCAGTGAGTCGGCGTCAGACGTCATGGCTGACGCTTGGAGGCTGATGCCTGTGTTACCTGTCCCACGTCGATGTCGGGGCTCATGCTGACGCCGGTGTCCTCTAGCAAGTCAGCGCGGGTCACGGCGTGGTTCCCCGTGAGCACGTCGAGCTTCACCTGTGTCGCGCAGGCGCCGTACACGCTGTACCCGACCAGTGAGTCGGCGTCAGACGTCATGGCTGACGCTTGGAGGCTATGCCTGTGTTACCTGTCCCACGTCGATGTCGGGGCTCATGCTGACGCCGGTGTCCTCTAGCAAGTCAGCGCGGGTCACGGCGTGGTTCCCCGTGAGCACGTCGAGCTCCACCTGTGTCGCGCAGGCGCCGTACACGCTGTACCCGACCAGTGAGTCGGCGTCAGACGTCATGGCTGACGCTTGGAGGCTGATGCCTGTGTTACCTGTCCCACGTCGATGTCGGGGCTCATGCTGACGCCGGTGTCCTCTAGCAAGTCAGCGCGGGTCACGGCGTGGTTCCCCGTGAGCACGTCGAGCTCCACCTGTGTCGCGCAGGCGCCGTACACGCTGTACCCGACCAGTGAGTCGGCGTCAGACGTCATGGCTGACGCTTGGAGACTGATGCCTGGTGGAAAGCGGGCCAATGAAAACCATAATTTCTTTGCCATACTCATCATTCTCAAGTAATGGGCTCGTCTTTGTCCATTTTAATTAGGACGATTTCGGTAGCCTTACCGAAAAAATGTGCATGCCCAACATCTTGGAATCCATAACAAATTGAGGGTTTTATATTGATATAAAGATAAGTTGATATTGGTGTATGTATGTTAGTCTTTAAAGTATTTGTAATTTGGGCCTTTTTGTCTGATTTTAATAAATAAAATAAATAACGGACACTCACTTTTGGGCACCAAAGTCTACGCGTAGGCTTAACTTTGGAAGGTGCAGCAGCGCCTTTAGTGCGCGAATAGCACTATTTGGGCTCTTCCAGCAGCGGACGTCTTTCGGCTGATATGATGATAGCGCCCTGAGCTCACCTTTCATGTAAGCTCGCTTGACGGTCTCCTCCCACGTGGGCTCGCTCAGCTCTTCCCTTGCGGGCTCCATGCGAGCTTTAAGCTCGCTGCAAGCTTTAATGCACGCGAAGGCGACGCACTCGCTGGTGATGCTGCCGTTGCTGGCCATGGCGTTAGGGGACGCGAAGCTGTCGCTGCCTCGCACTGACACCTTTAATACGGGTGTACATTTGAGAATTATTATTTCTCAAACATGCTCGGAAATGTATGCGTTAATATCACGAAATGAGGACATGAAGTTTCTTGTTTAAGGCTCCCTACATTACTTCTTGGCCTCACGCCAAGAAGTAATGTATGAAAACCCTAAGTAAAATCATTATTGTCCGCTACTCTAACTATTTAATTTGCTTACTAATATTAAAATGCGTGTCCAATACAATAATGCGTTTAGAATGCTGCTGGGGTTGCCGAGGAGGTGTAGTGCCTCGGGCATGTTTGCCGAGGCTCGTGTAGGCGGGTTCCAGGCGATCATGCGCAAAAAGATAGCATCGCTATTAGGCAGGGTGAGAGCAAGCGCCAACAGCATTCTACACGCAATAGCGTTCAGATTTGACAGTCCAATTTTATCATTCTGGGTTGGGCAGATTAAGGGCGTTGCCCAATTTATCATTTAAAAATTGTATACTGATACTAATCTAATTTAGTTTTAAGTCGTCTGTTACTAGATTACTATGGATCAACCGTCTGAAATAAATATTTTTTATTTTTTATTATTATTATATAAAATGACAAAGGAAATATTACATACTGCCAACTACCACTAGACTCCGTGAGCATACTTGCGAATTAAGAGGGGGCGCTCCGCGAAATCGGAGTTCTTAGATTGAATATTTACCTATGACCAGGGACTGATTTCGGTTACGGTTTTACCGGTATGAAACCTGTATTCCATTACGGTACCGTAATGGTGTAAAGGTTACGCGCGCCGCGCCAACATAACGGTACCGTAACCGTTTTGAAATATCGGTTACCGCTATTCGATTTAAAGGTAACCGAAACCTTTATAATACCGGTTCGAAACCGGTATTATAACGGTTACCGAAAAAAATAAGCGAGCTGGCATCGCCTGCCGATGCCGCCGCAGCCGCCGTCAGGTCAGGTCACGCCGTGCCGCGCCGGTTCATTCATTGCGTGTGCATCACTGCGCAGTGCTTGTGTACCGCGTTAGGTATTTTGTTAGCGATAATCACGTCATGTGATAGAGATAATTTAAAATGGAATCATTATTATACTTCGTAATTTCATATGGCAAATTAATTGATTGATTACGGGTTCGATTCCCGTTCTGCTCCGCTGGTGTGCGCGCGTAATGTACTATTACTCGTACTTTGATTGAGCTTGGTATCAAATTTATCAATGTTGTCCGTCGGCCGATATTTTAAATTACCTAACTAATTTCCAACTAACTAAACTATGAAAGAATTAAAAAGATAATAAATGGAATGGCGCGGGCCGCGGCGCACAGTGAGGAACGGGGGACGGGGAGCGAGCGGTAGTAGAGGTGGGGGGGGGGGGGGTCGGCGGCATGATAAATGGAATGGCGCGGGCCGCGGCGCACAGTGAGGAACGGGGGCCGGGGAGCGAGCGGTAGTAAATGTGGGGGGAGAGGGGGGGGGGTGGCGGCGGCATGATAAATGGAATGGCGCGGGCCGCGGCGCACAGTGAGGAACGGGGGACGGGGAGCGAGCGGTAGTAGAGGCGGTTGGGGGGGGCGGGGCGGGTCCGCGGCATGATAAAAGGAATGGCGCGGGTCGCGGTGCACAGTGAGAAACGGGAGACGGGGAGCGAGCGGTAGTAGAGGTGGGGGGAGAGGGGGGGGGGGGGGTCGGCATCATAATAAATGGAATGGCGTGGGCCGCGGCGCATAGTGAGGAACGGGGGTACACTACATAAATACGAAAAACTAAATTCCGAAAGTCGAAATCACGAATTTCATAATACCGATTTTCATAATTCCGAATGTTTTAAAACTCCTAATATAAATATTCCGATTCTTCATAAATCCGGTTTTCATGAATCCGAAATTTCAAAAGGTCTAACGGTTACAACTCCGATTATCAAAATTCCGAATTTCATTACCCCGAATAATAAGAAGTCCGACGGAATAATAATCCGAAATATCAAAAATCCGAATTCCGATTATTAAAATACCGATTTTCAAAAATCCGAATACCATTACACCGACCAATAAAATTTTAAACCCGAATAAACAAAAATCCGAAAAATCTGAATTACGAATTCCTGTTACTAATAATTATCAAATTAATCATTAAAACAACGCCCAACGTCTAAGATCACTCCCGCAACTAACGGACACGAATTAAGTACCTAAGATTCGCATTTTAAGCGGCTGGAGTGGAGAAACTGAATAGCAAATCACATGAATACACAATTAACCCACATGATTCATAAGGAACAAGTTAATTATTTATAGGAAGATGGGTAGATGGAAAACGAATTACAAGCATTTCTTATACAGAATATTGTGAGCAAATTGTGTACAACATCATGTGTATTATCCTCGTAAATATATAATAAAAAGAAGATTAAGAATAAGAAGATCATAAAAAAATAGAATGTTGGGCGTTTAAAAGCAGACTTACACGCCAATTATTTTAACCTCACCTAACCGCCAGCGGGTCGACGTCACCCCGCTTCGCGGGGTGCCTATTCCCGCTCTAAGAGACACAAGCTAACCCTAACCTAACCTACTAATAATACCATTGTTACGACTATTTGTTGTTTTTTTTACTGCGAGGGGCTTCGGAGAAAAGGCAGAACCCTATCATCATCATCATAATCATTTTCAGCCTTCAATCGCCCACTGCTGAGCATATATGCCTCTCTTCGAGTACGCCACTTATCCCGGTCCCGTGCTAGTCTCATCCAGAAATGACCCGCGCTCTTTTTCACGGGTTGGTGGGCACTTACAGGAAAAAGAAGGGTCGGTCGTCCACGAACACGATGGGTTGACGACGTGAAAAAGAGCGCGGGTCATTTCTGGATGAGAACCCTATAGGTACTCAACGGGAAATAAAAATCGTATTTTCAGTTTTTTTTATTTCCCGTGTATTTTCAAAAATCCGAATTGCATAATTCTTAAGAAATAAAATTCCGAATATTGAAAACACGAAGTTCATTATCCCGAATATCCCGAATTAGTAATGAAATTTCGGAAATTTGATAATGGGAGTACTGTTTTTCGGGCTAGTGACACTTCGCGCTTCTCATTGTTCGGAGTTATAAAAATCGGAAAAATAACTATCGACATTATGAAATTCGGTAAAACGAAATTCGTGTTTTTTAGTAGTCGTAATTATAAGTCTTAGGAATTATGAATTTCGGAGTTTTGAAAATCGGAATTAGCAAATTCGGAATTAAATATTTCGGAGTATTTGGTACATTAGTACCAAATACTCCGAAAAAAAAAAATAGTTTGGTACACTATACAGTAGTAGAGGTGGGGAGAGGGGGGGCGGGTCCGCGGCATGATAAAAGGAATGGCGCGGGCCGCGGCGCACAGTGAGGAACGGGGGACGGGGAGCGAGCGGTAGTAGAGGCGTGTGGGGGGGGGTCCGCGGCATGATAAAAGGAATGGCGCGGGCCGCGGTGCACAGTGAGAAACGGGGGACGGGGAGCGAGCGGTAGTAGAGGTGAGGGGGGGGGGGGGGGGTCGGCGTCATGATAAATGGAATGGCGTGGGCCGCGGCGCATAGTGAGGAACGGGGGACGGGGAGCGAGCGGTAGTAGAGGTGGGGAGAGGGGGGAAGGTCGGCGGCATGATAAATGGAATGGCGCGGGCCGCGGCGCACAGTGAGGAACGGGGGACGGGGAGCGAGCGGTAGTAGAGGCGTGCGGGGGGGCGTCGTCGCGGGCGCGGGCGAAACGGCAGCGGCATATCATACGCTTCTTTGATGCTCACCGACAACGACACTCGACAGTGCAAACGCGAGCTATTCGATTCCATTAAATTATAAAAATTAAAATCTACAATGGTAAGAAAACGAAAGAACGCCGTATACGCTTTCTTTTCTTTTCATAATGAAGCGAAAACATCATCCTGTTTGGTATCCGGCTGTACATTACGAGTCCCCGCCCGCACACCGGCACGTCACGCTATGTTGCTGTGCCAATGTACTGAATGTAATATTCCTACTGACGATGCGACGATGTCGCGGAAAGAAAGACAAAACGGCAGCGCCGGCGGTTTGGCAACGACGCCAAAATCTAAATATCGGTAACCTTTAAAAATCGGTTGAGGTACCGAAAAAAATAAAGGTTACCGTTATATTTCGATAGCGAAATATAAAGGTTCCGCTATTTCAAAACCGATATGACGTCATATCGGTTATGAATAATACCGGTATTTTTCGGTTATGCAGTCCCTGCCTATGACAAACTAAAGCGAATGCCAGGAAAATGAACATACAGAAACTACATCATATTTGCAATCTATTTGTCTGAAAATAACCATACAAAACCAAAATTGCCTCGATAGAAAACAATCGCCAAAACATGTCTTATTGTTACCTAATTTCAATTGTGTGCCGTTCCCGTGCATATAATTTACGTAAAAATTTAGTGTATAATAAGCTCTTGATATTGCCTAGTGATTTGACGAGCGGCGTTTTTTTATGTAGTCCCAGACTTATTGAGGTATAACATATTTGGCGTATAGGTCTTTTTTATTTAGCGCGATACTGTTTCTCCCGTCGCGTGTTTCGTGCAGTTTGGTATATCTTCTGTTGCCGTTCGCGGGCGGAGTCAATCGCAATCGCTCCGCTGAGACGAGAGGACTACGTTCTGTGCTCTCACGACAGCACGGTGGACATAATTATTTCAATAATATTGTGACCCAGTATATTCGTCCAGTGAATGAATGTATCATTACATTCCAGTAGATATTTTGGTATATTTTGAAATAATATATTTAAAAGTCGACCTTAACATGTAGACCTTAAAGTTCACAATACAACCCTAAGATTACGCAGCGATCGGCCGGCGACCGGCTTCTTAGAATAATTTGTGCAGTACATGCAAAACTATGAAAGATTATCACTATCACTACAACATAGTACTCGTATAAAACAAAGTCGCTTCCCGCTGTCTGCCCCTATGAATGCGTAGATCTTTAAAACTGCGCAACAGATTTAGATGCGGTTTTTTTTAACAGATAGAGTGATTCAAGAGGAAGGTTTATATGTATAATATAATTTAATATAGTATCCGAGCGAAGCCAGGGCGGATCGCTAGTTGAGTATAAATCCGGTTAATTTCAAAATCGATGTCCTCTCGGTCTCTAAATACGAATTCGAAGTCGGAAATAATTCAAAAAGTGGTCGCATTATTTTCATTTTTGAAATATTTGTTGTAAATTACGATGCGCGTTTTTTTTTAAAGAACAACATACGTTTTCAGGTTTTTCGAGAAATGATGTCCATTTTGAATTCCAAGATGGCGGACATTGTTTTTCGAATTTAAACTTTCGTGAGACATGTTGAAATAATACTAATACAAGGTTCAACTCACGTATTAAATTTCACTACGGGCGACATGTTTCGAACTCTGCGGGGGTTCATCAGGATGAGTGTTTTCGCGGCGGTTTCGCTTGAATCTTGTCGTGATTCAAGCGACACCGCCGCGAAAGCATTCATCCTGAAAAAGAACTCCCGAAGATTTCGAAACATGTCGCCCGTAGCGACATTATTGACATTGTTTTTCTTTAAAGTCATCACGGGTGTCGCTTTTAGGGTTATCGAGGGTGCAGATTCCAACAATTATTGCCTGCGAACTTGGTCATTTTTATATTAAAAAAAGTACACAATTAAGCAGTTTTTCTTTAGTACCTACCAGTATGTTCAAAATTGATAACTAGAGGGCCAGAGCGTCTCCATTGTCTCCAAGCAGGAATCCGAGATCAGAATTGAAAAAATTGGCCGCAACACTGTGGCCTGAAAATCTGACTTTCATAGACATGATCGAAGGTTTCATAATATATAACAGTTTTTTTAATGCTACTTATAAATTCACAATTAAATTCACGTATTCAATGACATGACAGGCGACATGTTTCGAACTCTTCGGGAGTTCTTCTTCAGGATGACTGTTTTCGATGATTGTTTTGAAGAAGAACTCCCGAAGAGTTCGAAACATGTCGCCTGTCGTGACATTTAATACGTGAATTTAACCGTGGTTTTATTAGTAGTATTTTAGACATGTCTCACAAAAGTTTTAATTCGATTATGGCTTTTTTGGCTTTAGGTTTTTACTAGCCATTGTAACCCTTACGTGATTTAGTAAATAAAAAACCGGCCAAGTGCGAGTCAGACTCGCGCACGAAGGGTTCCGTACCATTCTCTATAAAACAGTAAAAAAAAGTTTATTGTATGGGAGCCCCCCTTAAATATTTATTTTATTTTGTTTTTTAGTATTCGTTACAGCGGCAACAGAAATACATCATCTGTGAAAATTTCAACTATCTAGCTATCACGGTTCTTGAGTTACAGCCTGGTGACAGACAGACAGACGGACAGAGAAGTCTTAGTAATAGGGTCCCGTTTTTACCTTTTGGGTACGGAACCCTAAAAAACGGAAGGTCATATTTCAGTTATAGCTCTCGAAACTCTGACTTAATAGCGAAAATAATATCTTCAAATATAGGTACAGATTTGGTCTTGCTTCCCACTTTTTATAATAGGGATGATGACTAAATTTTTTTATGATGTCATTTGAACCAGTTTTTGGACAGGAACAAATGTTTGTATTGGAGGAACTACAATTAAAGAACATAAATACCCAAAAATTTGAGGCAAAGATGGACCTCGCTGGCGGCAGCGCAAAACGCTTAATACTGAAAGACAGACAGGCGTGACGTCACAGCCGACATTTGTTAATACAAAGTACCTACATGTATCGTCGTATGGAAAATCAGGTTCTTAAATTGTTGTTTCATTCGCGGAATACTGCGTTTAAGTACATAATTGTCGTACAATTTTGTTTCTATAAAAGCCAAAGGATTCTATTGGTACCTTTAAATTTACTCTTGTACAATAAAAAAAATTTTTTTTTCTAAACTTTCAAGGTTCATATCTTTTTACGATTTTAATTATATTTTATTATTTATACTTTATTACGGTAATTTGATGGTTTACTATACATTTAGCATCACTACGTTATCAATTTGAACATGAGTCATCATGCCTATTATTCATAGGTATTCATCATGTTTCATCTGACTGTCGGGGCATATACTATGCGAGAAGGAGCGGGGCAGCAATAGACGCATCAGCGCGGCAGGTGCGGGGCGCGCGGGTGATTTCTGATTTTTCCCTGGCGGTACGCCCCCTCTTAAGAAGAAATTATGTGCGGTTAAACATGGTGCTCGAACGGCTTGTCAAATGGCATGTTTAAAAAATAAAAAAACGGCAAATTACACAATTGTTTTCTGATCTTTCGTTCCGATTGTAATTTCAACAAACTATTATTTAATTGATTACCTTGTATTTATTTTTATTTTAATATTTCGTCACCTACTCGTTTGAGAAAAGCACTATACAATTCCTCGGCCGGAACAGGGATTGCAGTAATCTATACTCCTAAAGAAAGAAGGCAAAAAATATGCCTAGTGACGAAAATCCCATTCTCAAAGAATTACGAAGCTACAACCGTTTTAAAATTGCTTGTTAGAGAGAGAAAACGCCAATAGTGTGTGACGTAACAATACGGGATGCTGCCGGGGACCGCGTCGAACACGACGGGGCGCGGCACGTTGCCGTCTTTTAGTGACGTCACAATCGTCAACAAGTTGCGTTTTGCGAAAAATGGCAGAACATACCCCTTGTTAAAACTTTGGACACTTATAACTTCGTGATTATTTAACCTTTTACATTGATTTTTTCTCCATTCGACTGCATTTTTAATCCTTTTTCTCGTCGATTTTCAGTATAGATTAGCTGAGACGGAAAATAATTATAAGTAGATCTAATATAATACTACTGACTACGTAAATATATTGACTCTGCCGGTTAAATACAAAACCTTATGCTCGTAGCGTTATTCCCGGTTGTGCCCTTAATCCCAAAATATGGCATAGGCACTAGTTTTACGAAAGCTACTGTCATCTGACATTCCAACTCAGGGAAATAAGACCTTATTAGCATTAGACCGGTTTCCTCACGATGTTTTCCTTCACCGAAAAGCTAACGGAAAATGTTCCGTGCATAAGTACCGAAAAACTCATTGGTACGAGCCGGGATTCGAACTCAAGACCGTCGCTTGAAAGCCGCTTGCCTGAACCACTAGGCTACCGTAGCTTAAATAGAAAAATATTGTATATTATTTATTACAGTCGAGGAAATTGAATGTTTAGCATTTTTTGACCTTAACGTCATTCAAATAAAGTTGACATGTGCCAAACCTTCATTTTTCTCGACTGCACATTATTACACGTAGCCAATAACATGGGGGACTCTGTATGTAGAGAAGAGCGCCTACCAGTATAAATTTTCTTTCTTTCTTTCTTCCTTTGCAGCAGAGCGCCCACCTACCGGGTCCATATATAAATAAATATAAGGGGACAATCTTACACAAATCGACCTAGTCCCATAGTAAGCTCAGTAAGGCTTGTGTTATAGGTACTAGCCGACGATATATATAATAGATATAAATACTTAAATACATAGAAAACATCCATGACTCAGAAACTAATATTCATGCATTATATGTGGCACTGAAAAGAAGCGAATGAGTGGTACCAACCTTTTCCAGCGGCACCTTCAATGAGTACGCACAAACTTGCGCCACCTTCGTATTGATCCCCTGTCCCATCTCTATCCCCCCGTGGGATATCACCACCGTCCCATCCGCGTGGTAAACAGACACTGTAACGGGAAAGTTCCACGAATATCCTATAGGATACGACATCACGGATATCTCTAAGCCCCGTTTCTTCCAAGCGTTTTCGGAGTTATACTTCTCTATTTCTGCCTTTCTTTCCTCGTATTTGATATCGGTTTTGAAGGATAGGAGCATGTCTTTGACGGCAGCGTGTTTTGGTAAAATATGCTGTATTCTTATGTCGGTAGGGTCCCTTTTTGTTGCGTGAGCGATTCGGTGCATTATATGCTCGAGTATTGCTGTGCCTTCCGTGGTTGCTGAAAGGAATAAGGCTCTTTAGCAGTGAAATTATACATGTTTTTTTTCTATTCGTTGAAGTCGGTAAGTAAGTTTTTAAATTCTCCTATAAGTTGGCGTACAAGTTGGCGAGCGTGCTCGCTATCTCGCCGAGAGCGTGCGCTCGGCACCACGTGTTCGAGTACTTGTCTGTTAGCACGCTGTGCCCCACGATGCTCCATCGACTCGTGTCGTACAAGTTGGCGAGCGTGCTCGCTATCTTGCCGAGGGAGGGTAGTGTATAGTTATATACTGACCGGGCGCTCGGCACTACGTGTTCGAGTGCTTGTCTGTGAGCACGCTGTGCCCCACGATGCTCCAGCGACTCGTCTCGTACAAGTTGGCGAACATGCTCGGTATCGTGCCAAGCAAGTGTAATGTATAGTTATATACTGACCGGGCGCTCGGCACCACGTGTTCGAGTGCTTGTCTGTCAGCACGCTGTGCCCCACGATGTTCCAGCGACTCGTCTCGTACAAGTTGGCGAGCGTGCTCGCTATCTTGCCGAGAGAGTGTAGTGTATAGTTATATACTGACCGGGCGCTCGGCACCACGTGTTCGAGTACTTGTCTGTGAGCACGCTGTGCCACACGATGCTCCAGCGACTCGTGTCGTACAAGTTGGCGAACATGCTCGCTATCTCGCCGAGCGAGTATAGTGTATAGTTATATACTGACCGGGCGCTCGGCTCCACGTGTTCGAGTGCTTATCTGTCAGCACGCTGTGCCCCACGATGCTCCATCGACTCGTGTCGTACAAGTTGGCGAGCGTGCTCGCTATGTTGCCGAGCGGGTATAGTGTATAGTTATATACTGACCGGGCGCTCGGCACCACGTGTTCGAGTGGTTGTCTGTGAGCACGCTGTGCCACACGATGCTCCAGCGACTCGTGTCGTACAAGTTGGCGAACATGCTCGCTATCTCGCCGAGCGAGTATAGTGTATAGTTATATACTGACCGGGCGCTCGGCACCACGTGTTCGAGTGCTTATCTGTCAGCACGCTGTGCCCCACGATGCTCCATCGACTCGTGTCGTACAAATTGGCGAGCGTGCTCGCTATCTCGCCGCCCGAGCTGTCGTTGAACGAGTACCCGCATTCGGAGTAGTACTTCATGTCCAAATATTGGATGAGGCCAGCGTCGTTGATGCCTATCTGGAAGATAGGTTTGGCTTTAGGAAGCCGCAAACATCCTTCAACTCAAACCCCACTCCTATCGTTCTACACAAGTTAGGATGCAAAAGTCAAAGTCTTTATGCAGCAAAAGGCAAATATAATGTTCTCATATTCTAGCGCTATCTGTGAGATCCTGTAATTGGCTTTTTAGTTTATATTCATGTCATTACTAAATAACTGTTGGTTCTCCTAAAATAAATAAATAAAAATTCAGTATACCAACAGAGTGAAAATCTAACCTCAAATGAGGGAAAATACATATTGTAGAAAGCAAAGTTTACCAAAGGAAAAAAATCCTCTATTTTCAAAAATGACACAAATGTGCGTTCAAACATTTTCAAATCGGAATCGAACCGGCTAAATAGGAAGCCTGTACTTTTATGTCAATCTTAAAAATCAAATCCGTTATTCATAAAACTTAAAATGTCTCTGATAAATAAAATGAGTTTTGTCCCTTTCTTACGAACACTAAATGTCAAAGTAACAAATAAAGTCAAATTAATTTGAACAGCATTTAGCTAAAATAGGTTTGTTTAACGTCTAAGAATACAGCCGCAAATCTTTAATAAATAAAGCAAAAAAAAACTACCCACCCAGCCTGATTTTAATATAAACTTACCTCATAATCCGCCTTGCATGGCTGCCTCTTCCCCACGATCGCCATGTTGTCGGTGAGCGGGAGGACGAGTGTCGCCGTCCTGTTCAGCGACCGCGCGACCAGCGCGCACGCGCAAGCGAACATGGCGGAGCGCGACGCCTTGCCGCCGTACGCGCCGCCCACCCGGGGCACTCGCACTTCCACCCTGTGCGAGTGTGCGTGACGAAGTTAGAGCGAGCGTCCGCACAGTACGGCCACTAGTGGCCGCCACTAAACGCGGCCACTCTGCCGCACATTACGGCCACTAAACGCGGCCACTCTGCCGCACATTACGGCCACTAAACGCGGCCACTCTGCCGCACATTACGGCCACTAAACGCGGCCACTCTGCCGCACATTACGGCCACTAAACGCGGCCACTCTGCCGCACATTACGGCCACTAAACGCGGCCACTCTGCCGCACATTACGGCCACTAAACGCGGCCACTCTGCCGCACATTACGGCCACTAAACGCGGCCACTCTGCCGCACATTACGGCCACTAAACGCGGCCACTCTGCCGCACATTACGGCCACTAAACGCGGCCACTCTGCCGCACATTACGGCCACTAAACGCGGCCACTATGCCGCACATTACGGCCACTAAACCCGGCCACTTTGCCACACATTACGGCCACTAAACCCGGCCACTTTGCCGCACATTACGGCCACTAATCGCGGCCACTCTGCCGCACATTACGGCCACTAATCGCGGCCACTCTGCCGCACATTACGGCCACTAATCGCGGCCACTCTGCCGCACATTACGGCCACTAGTGACCGCCACTAAACGCGACACGATGCCACAAACAGACAAGTAACTCACTGGTTCTCCTGCAGGCCGAGCGCCTGGCTGACGGCCACTTGCACCAGATCCATCCACTGCGTGGAGGAGCGCACCACCAGCCCGCCCTCGGTGTTGGTGACGTGGCAGCACTGCGTCTCCATCGTGTAGTGGTACTGCGAGGGTATGGAGAAGCTGCCTTTGATCACTTGGCTCGTATCTACGCCTTTGTTCGTTGGTTTTATTGATATGTCTTCTCTGACCTGTTGAGGAAACATTGGTTTCTATACTAAAAGTATGACGAGGAAAACCTGGGAGGTTGTAGGGGGTAATCTCCGGGGGGTAAATTCTTTCACCAGTATATAAAATGGACATTCAGGATGCACATAGCAAAATTTTACCTCGCGGCTTCTTAAAAACCTCCTTTCCTAAGAAAGAACTCCTTGCTTCTTTGGGCATGCATTCATTTAAGGTCTAGAGAAACAAAAGATTCTCGAATCGCATTTGTGGAGAGCAAAAGTATTATATGAAAAATTTCGCAATCAAGAAGGCCCTCAAAGGCAGTTTACATCCGACAGTCCATCTGACGAAGAAACGAATAGCATATAGGGCAACTGTGTCTCAATAATGAATGAGACTAATAGAAGAGTCTGCTTGAGACTTGAGACCAGTTTATTCGAGTCTAAGTATACTAATCCGTCTATCCTTATCAAGTGCTTTCAACACGTCTTCTATGCTCAGCACAGGGGTCCCTTCCTCGTAATGGACCCTGATCAGCGCCGCCTCCAACGCCTTATGACACCTACCCGTAGGACACCTTCGAGCTCGCTAGAACCTTCTCATCGCACTTCTGCCAGGGCAAGTCCCAAGAAGTTCTTGCCAGGGCAGTCTTTGGTTGATAGGAATGATATTACACCTTAAGTTTCTTCTGGAAGGTTCTATGGAAACCTGCTAATCACCCGTCTGTTTATCCGGTGCTTTCAATGCTTCTTCGATACTAAGCACAGGAGTTCGTTCCTCCTTGGACCCTGACCAGTCCCACGGCTTTTACCCTGGAAGTTTCTTTCTTCTATGGAAGCTTAAGTACTCACATATCTGGCGCTTTTGGGTAAGCAAAGACTCAGGAGTTCCTTCTGGAAGGTTTTATAAAAATCTACAACCAACCTGTCTGTTATCTGGTGCATCTGATTCTGGAAGGTTCTACTGAAGTCAAACCACTCACCCGTCTATCCTTATCCGGCGCTTTCAACGCTTCTTCTATACTCAGAACAGGGGTCCCTTCCTTCTTGTACTGGACCCTGACCAGCGCCGCCCCCTTCAACAAGAATAACAATAAGAGTTATTTAGCACAAAAAGTAAAAAATAGTAGTATTTGAGTCTTCGAGCATAATCACAAACGTTCTACAAGCCAATTTTAACTAAAACGACGTTAAAATGCGTTTGTCTCCATCTGTCACTTTGAGATTTGTGTCCGTGAAAGGGAAAAAGCACATTTTATCTAGTAGAGGCATTTTAAGTTATGCCCTTACTCATAAAGGACGTTCCACGTACCGGAAGGCGCGTGGGTAGGCCCCAAGGTGTACTGATGACCTGGTAAAGCTAGCGGGAGTCCGCCGGATGCGCAGGACCGATCATTGTGGCACTCCTTGGGGGAGGCCTATGTCCAGCAGTGGACGTCTTTCGGCTGATATGATGATGACTCAGAAAGGTATACCTTCAACGCCTGTTTGTGGCTGACAGCGGCTATGACCCCAACAGGTTGCCCGTGGTAGAAGACCCGCGAGCTGGCGAGGATCTCCTCGTCCGACTCCTGCCAGGGCACGTCTGTCGGCGTGAACGAGTTCCTGCCGGGGATATCGGCGGCTGTTAGGAAAGATACCACGCCGGGAAGTTTCTGGAATAGACATTGGTTAGTTTAGAACCGATGGCCGTTTGGGGCAGATGAGACCTCTCGTGGCGTCTACGCATCGGAAGGCAGAACCCCCTCCTCTTTTAGTCGTTGAAGTGACATAGGCTGTATAGGTTATGGTTGCATTCGGGAATTTTATTATTTGTCTTTGCAATATTGTTTTATGTTTTATATTAGTTTTTTGTGCATGTGTAAAATGTGTGTTACGCCGTGGAATCGCCGGATGGTTCCATCGGAAGACCAGCGCTCGCCACCAGGACAGCACAACGCTGTGATGGAACCGTTTCGTATCAATGTTGTCTCTTTTGTATTTGTGATTTATGTGTATGTATGTGTTGTTGCTTGTTGTCATGAATAAATGATATTCTATTCTATTCCATATTTAAGAATCAGGCAGTATGTTCGTTGGCCGTGATATAAAAAGCCAGATATTTGATTTAGCTCCCGTTTTCTAGTGATACGACAGGCAGACTATAAGTAACTATGTTCTCACCAAAGCCTCACTCGCGTCGATTCGGTCAATCTCGCCGACACAGATGGTGGAGAGGACGAAAGCGACATGAACTTCTCTGGGTGATGTATTCACGTCGCAGACGTACCGCGCCTCGCCCGAACACTGCCAATAAAATATACGTGTTTTTTTAACCGTCCTAGAGCCGAAGCCCACTTAAAGTATCCAAATATTACTTATCATTCGTGAAAAAAAAAATTTTTATATAAGTTTTTAGTAATACAAGGTAAAGTTTGAAAAATTCTGTATGGCGCGCGGAACGAAGTTCATTCACCCGGTTAGAGTTCGTACCTATCTACATAAGATGGCGGCTGGAGGACATAGCGGTCACTCGGCTGGATGATTAAAATTAATATTAATAAAAAAAACAATATTAATGCATTTAAAAAAATAAGATCTTTATAATGTATAGAGGTACATTAACTTCGGCTCTAAGACCGTATATAGGTATTAAAAGACATTCACGAATAACAGGCGTTAATTGATAACCACGTGACACGACACTACGGCGGCAACCTGTCATTTACGTACAAATGACATACATAGTTCGTTAGCTAAATAGCAATACACTTCCGATTTTTCCTTCTAGTCGGGTCAATCTATCGGAACGCGACCGTGCCATATCGGATCGAATGTGACGTTTTGTTGAGGATACGCCGAGGTCAGGAGTTCAGAATGGAATATATTTTTATTATTATCTCAAAAATGTACTTATGTGGTAGGTACCTATATAACAAATTTCGCCAAACTGAGATCAGTTTGTTGGCGAATAGTGCGCTCACAAATAAGTCGGTGTTTGTTATACTTACTGATGTGACACTTAAACTTCTTTGACCTTCTTCTTTTGTCTTTCTTGACGTATCTATGTGGCAAAACTGTCTCTTCCAATCCCATTATAATCACCTTTTGATAATATTATGCCAGTACACACTACTGCGAGTCGATGCGAGGCCGAGATAGACTCCCGTCTTCAATTACGAAACACGACTCTGAAACTATTCTAATAACGTCAATGTATTTCGGCCTCGTCTCGTCTCGCGCGAGTGTGTATAGCCGGCATTAGAAGTCGGGAGTGACATCGGACACGTACCCTAAAAACGGGGTGAGTAGGGACAAAACTGGCATTCAAACTCGATAACATTTTATTTTTACATAAGCAAACTGAATGTTGTACATAATAAGTGTTGCGGACGTTTGTATTTTTTTTTTATGATTTTGGGTAGTTCCATTTCATAACTTTAACGATAAACACGAAATCCCACCTCACCCTACGGGGCGGGGGGAGGTCCCTCGTAGTTGGGGTGAGTTGGGTTTTGGTGATTTTGGAAGATTGTTGGATCGTTTTTTTTTTATTATGGATATTACTATAGCTCCATTTTAAATTGGAATACATTATTTAGGTAGCAGTAGCTTTAAAATCCCATCTCACCCCCCTTTTATTCCTTTCTCTCCCCCATTCATAAACCAACTCTCCTCACGATCCCTACTCACCCCATATTGCGGTATCTACAGCTATCTATTTGCGCTCTAAAAGATATAGCAATGGCACCTGTGAGAGAGCTTCCAGCTTGGGCACTGGCTGGTTGAGGGGCCAGAGCGACTTGTCGGTATCGAAGGTTTGTGTCCCGCGGGACACGGGGCGCGGTAGAGGGTTGCCACCGCTTACGTAGCGAGGGTTGACGGAGGCTGGGGGCGCTATTGAGAGGAGGGCCTGGAACAAGCCAGACTCAAACTGACCACCAAAGTGACCCAAAGTTGTAGATACACGTCACACATACGGTATTTGACAAGAGTCAGCACCTTTTTATGAAACGTCAAAAACGCTCCGTTAGGATTTAATTTGCAGGGATTACTTGCTTGTGACGTATGTATGTATGAAAATACTTTATTGTACGCAAGACACAGGTAGAAATACAGACAAAAAAGTTTAATCGGTACAAAGAACTTATCCCTGTTAACCTTTGAGCAATTGACTTGAACAAAAAGATAGACAAACTAACACGTGTACAGACGTATGTAATACATATATATACTAGGTATATACTACATGCAAGTACAAATAAAAATAAATAAATAGTATACACATACTATAACTATAATTATGACATTATTATTGTGACGTCACAATCAGTTTATATGTGTTTAAAAATCTTAAAATAGCAAACATAAATGGAAGGTTTATACTTTCCGAGTGTTTACGTAATATATGTATGTTGCTAAAGAATAATGATTTTTTTTTTCACTGTTGCCAAATACCCTATTCATCATCTTCATATGAGCCGAAAGACCTCCACTGCTGGATATAGGCCAACCTTAAAGAGCGCAAGTCCACTGGATGCTAATACATTGACAAGATCATTGTTGCAGTCTTGGTGGGAGGCTTATGTGGTCCAGTGGATCTCTTTAGGTTGACTTATAGAACACCAACGACATGACTGACCTTATAGAACACTCCCAAGGCAATACTCTTCCTACACTCCGGCGAGGGCTCAGGCGGAGATTCCACTGGCATTATTTCTTCCACCAACAACGGAACACCCTTCCTCAAAGCATCTTCTAATCCAAGCCCTATAAGTGCCTTCTCCGTTCGCGAAGCCCTGACGAACTCCGGGCTAATGTTGCCGAAGACCAGGTGGCATTCCGTGATGGCTTCGGAGGTCAGTTTGAAGAGGAAACCCGCGTTTAGGATGGCGTGCGCGTTTTGGGCACGAGGCATTATCTGTGGAAAAAATTTGTTGGTTATCAAATTCTAACATTTATTCGTGACAAACAAAACAAGAAGGGACAAATAAAATAAAGTAACACACTATAAGTATTGTCATGAAATGGACCCAGCGAAGCATGTTGCTAGCTTTGCAGACAGCGCTGGTTTTCCGCTGGGTCTATTCGGTGAAGGCACGGTAGGTAGCAACGACACATATTACACTAAGGGCCTGTTTCACAATCGCCGTATAAAGTTATCTGCCACTTAAAATTATTGCTATCTTACCTCCCGTCATATAAAAGAAAAGTGACAGCCAACATTTATCTGACGGATATGTTTTAACTGGAGATTGTGAAACAGGCCCTAAATGAGAAAAGACCGTTACAGTAACATACACCTATCTAAACACAGAAAAAAAAGAACTAATATTTAACTAACATACAAACTAAAACACACAAAAAGGACATTAAATTAACAATATCACGGAAAATAAATTATACTCACCCAGCAGCTTGTTGGCCTGCGAGAAGTTGCATGCGGATAAACCGCTGCGTGTGTACAGGCCTTAACGCTAATTTATGTTAAGTAGTAGAGTAAGTTTATTTTATAACACGACGATTGCTAACATGCATACAGCTTTGGCATGGCATGAACGCTTGCGACACTAGAAGAATCACAAGCGCGCTGTACACTTTTTATTTATTTGAGGATTCGTTATGTTGACTACTGGAAACAAATGCACTTTCATCACAGCGCATCCTCAGAAACTGGCGAACTGGCTCACCACCAGGAACACAATTACCTACAGAGCAATAAGTGGTGTTATTATAGATGCGGTTATCTTTAAGGTATAAATGAATATCCCGGCTTCTCCAACATGGTAGCAGAGCGTGGTTCATGTTCAAGAAACCGGGATATTCATTTAGACACCTCTGTTCTGTGAATTTATTGTGAATGCACTACGTAACCGAACTCATAAAAGTAAACAAACAATGGTGACATCAGCCTTAGTATGTAAAAAGCTAAAACAGAAAGAGTTTAGATATATTCGGCCATATCATGATCATCATATCAGCCGAAAGACGTCCACTGCTGGACATAGGCTTCCCCCAAAGAGTGCCGCAATGAGCGGCATGCGGTCCTACACCACCCGCATCCAGCGGACACCCGCGACCTTTACCAGGTCATCAGTCCACCTTGTCTCCATATGTGTTCGTACAGGAACTTCCCCAGTTTGGCTGCTCCAAATAGAGTGAGATGGCATTCCGCTGTACTGCATCTCATCCATCATCGGCATCGGCGCTAATCACGCAAGCTAAGCTACGCAAATAACAATATCTCCCTCTTTGTCGCTTGCATATTCAAGCGACAAAGACATGAACTATCGCAGTGGGGGTTTCATAGAAGCTGTTACCTTATAAGTCCGGATGTGATTGTTCTCCGATAGCGGCGGCAGTTTAACGTCCACTATCAACTTGTCTTTCAAGTCCAAGTTCAAGATATCCTGCAATGTCACTACGGTTTTCTCCATCTTGCTGTTAACTGTAAAAAGTGCAAACAGCTAGTTTTTTCATAATTATACCAATATTATACAGAGGTTAGAGTTTGTTAGTGTGACTTTGCAAGTATTTAGGCGAATCGCAAAACTACTCACTAGATTGCAAATAATCTTTCACCAGTAGGTAATGGGCTTTCGGGCGGGCCTAGGTTTATACCCAGATACACGTATTAGCTTTTGCCCGCGACTTTGTCTGCGTGGAAATCGTTTATATCGTAGCTCCATACAAACATTCGCCCTCCATTTCACCCCCTTGGGGGATGACTTCCGGTATAAAAAGTATCATATATCGTTTCTGAGGATTAAATCTCCATATCATTTTTTACCTCACTTGGTACGGTTTAAGTGCGGAAAGGTAACAGACAGCTACTTATGGCAAAGGCAAATATTTGTGTGATGAGGTGATGACCATGATTATTTATTTCTGAGTCCTGGAAGTTTTCTATGTATTTACGTAATTATATATATTAAATATATCGTCGTCTAGTACCCGTAACACAAGCCTTATAGATTAGATTAGATTAGATTAGATTTCTTTATTTCATAAAATAAATTTACATTATAAGTTAACCTCAAGCTAATTTACACGAATTTATTCAATGATCGTCAAATGATGAATATTAATCGAATGAAATGTCACAGGTACAATACAACATTATTATTGACATAATATAATACAAAATGATAAAGTAAAAATAAAGAATATAAATATTGATATTGATATCTCGTAATGATTGTCAAAATAAAAAACTAGAAACATTATCAAATTATAAAACAATTTAAATTAAATTAAACATAGAGCTTACTATGGGGCAAGTTCGATTTGTGTAAGATTGTCCCCTAATATTTATTTATGGCAGACACAGATAGTTTCTTTCGCATTTAGTAAAGTTTTTATTTTGTAAAACGCGACTGGTAAAGGACTGTCAGTCTTTTAATAATACGGTCAACTTTTATGACCTAAATGTGCACTCTTACTTATAGTAACGCCTGCTTCCACGGTCTCTAGAAGCAAGAACACGTCTGAAGGGAAGCCGTGGTGCATCGCCTTTATCGCCAAATTGCCGCCAATGGTACCAATCTAGAAAAAAAATGCTACTACAGACACATTTGTAAAGCGGAAGTCTCTTTCTAAAAAGGATCGGCAGTACGTTTCACGGCCTTGTACAAACGCCAACACTTAACTAACCATTCTGTATTTATATTGAACCTTATTGCAATACACATAAAGTGCACGGATGGGCAGTTAACTGTGTTGGCGATAATACGACTTATTTAGAGCCACGATGGATAATATATGATCGACGACCTCTGTTGGTAGTGACCCTGCCTACGAAGCAGGAGGTCCCGGGTTCGAATCCTAGTAAGGGCATTTATTTGTGTGATGAGCACGAATATTTGTTCCTGAGTCGTGGATGTTTTCTATTAAAGTATTTTTATTTATGTATTTAAGTATGTATATCGTCGTCTAGTACCCATAGTACAAGCTTTGCTTAGTTTGGGACTTGTGTAAGATTGTCCCCAAATATTTATTTATCATCACACTGCACTTCCTTGTAACTGCCTAACTCTCTCTATCGGGAATTATTTCACCTTGTTGGTGTGTCTCATCGAATTTTTTTATTACTCAGAAACCGTTAACTTTTCAGGTACAGCTGAACGTTCATTCTGTAGAAACTGTTAGGTTAGGTTTGTTTTATTTTATAACATTTTTGAAAAGTTTATTGACTCTGGATAAAAAGGTTTTCGATGAAATGAAAATTCTGCGAAACATACATTCGATGGAACGCTTGTCGGTAAAACAGGGGTAAGCCCTGTCTATCGCTATCCCTCTCTCTCTCACACACACACATTTCTTCCCTTTTCCGTTCCCCTTTCACTCTCTCTCCCTTACTCTCTTTCATCCCCTCACTCTGTCATTCGTGTTCAGACCTTATCAAGTAAGTGTTGAGTATTAGCAGCAAAGATATGTCCGAACTGCAACTTAAAGACTCTCTCTTTCGCCCTCTCTCTCTCTATCTCTCTCTCTCCCTGCTTATGATTGGACTGCGACTCACATTCCTCACAGGCACATGTGCCACCAAATCCAGATGTTCCCGGAAGTGGCGCAGATACCGGAAGTCGCTGTCGCCAGCGCGGCGCTCGCAGGCGCCCATGACTTCCGTCAGCGCCATGCCGGCGCCCAGCACTAGGTTTACATCATTGTACGACTCCTTTAGAGCCGCGATCGATGAGATGTCGATCAGGACTCGGGCGTCAATCGTTATTGGGTATACACCTGGAGGATCAATTAATGTTCTGGAAGTTTGTTGTTTATTTATTATTTAATGTTTTGTTTTACTTGGCAGTGTTTTCACACAATTTTGGTTATGGCGGTTAGGGGAAGTGGTCCAGGGGCTCCTAGAACTTCACTATTTTATTGAAATATTTCAACCATGTGACAGACAACCAGTGAATGCCGCAAAACTTACAAAAAATACAACGGGTTGCAAGCCTGGAGTGCCGGCAGAAGCGAAAACTCAATGATATTGTAATAGTTTTTCGATAGGGCACGTGTCCGTCTTACGAATTTTCAATCTGTCGGTCACGTGACCTGCCGCGAGTTTAAATTGTTTTCCCCATCACAAAAGTGCACAGCGCCGCTAAAGAAGTTTTCACTTCAAAAAACATATTTTTGAACTGTTTGGAAAATGAAAAATTCGCTAGCACGATTTGACACTAGATGTAGAACAATATTTGACTATACATAATACATATATTAACTTACCTTTCCCTGTATTTCCAGCAATAAGGCGGAAGCTATCAGTCCCCTCTCTGCTGAGCACCTAAAATAAACACATTTAATTATGCCCTTAGAGATTCGAAATCGTCAATTGCCATGCTCTCCGAAACCGCAATATTATCAGGAGAATCTAAATAAATTTACAATTTAATACTTATAGAAAAGGGCACTAACATTTTTAAGGTCGACATCGCGAGCGCTAATGAATAAGGGAATTCGAAACTTGTCCACCGATATTCGACCTTAAAGACGTGACATTTAATTATATTTTAGTGAAACTTTTCACTTTTTTTTGTGGGCGGGGCATAGCTCGTAGAACCGATGGTTGATAGGGCGGAAAGGTTCTCGAGTGGCGACCACGTACCGGAAGGCGCGGCGTGGGTAGACCCCCATCACAAGGTGGAGTGATGACCTGATAAAGGTTGCTCGAGTCCGCTGGATGCGGGAGGCGCAGGACCGGTCAGGTTTGGCACTCTTTGGGCTCCCCCAAAGAGTGCCTATGTCCAGCAGCGGATGTCTTTCGGCTGATATGATGATGATGATGAAAGTTTTTACAGACGTCTCATGCCGCTACGTGCGTCGCGTGTCCATAAACATAGTCTTTGCTGGCAGAACTAAAAATAATCTATCTGATTTGTAAGTTTCATCTATATGTATGTGTATGTATGTATTAATAGGTATATATTGTTTTATCATATCATATTGTTATATTATATTGTATCGTATTCTACTATATTATTTATCACATCTTTAAACATGTTAAAGAGTTTTTGTTTTAAATTAAGTTGCACTGCCCACATTTTATCTGCTTTGCCTTAAGGTTGACTGGTAGAGAATGCTTTATAGCATTAAGTCCGCCTTTTGTACCATAAGATATTCTTTTGTGCAATAAAGATTAAATAAATAAATAAATAAATAGTCTAGGCTTAGGCTTGTCTCAGTTTTCTAACGAGTACTTACAAAGAGTATGGATACAAATCTTACCTTGAACACGTCTTGGACGGTATAAGCCTTGTACCACCGGTTGGCCCTCATTTCCACCTGCAGTAATTCTTCTGGTCTGTTTTCTATCAGACCCCAATCCTCTTCGCCGCATTTTTTCTCACACTTGTTCAGGCATTTAATCTTATCCAGGTCTTCCATGTCCTGCCAAAAGATATTGATTTATAGTGGAGTCCGGCTGGGTGGAACTCGTTTATATCGTAGCGTATTTTCACCCTCCATTTCATCCCCTTAGGGGATGATTTCCGGAATAAGGAATCTTTTCATAAACTTAAATTTTGTTGCTAAAAACAGAGTTTCCCTCATACAAACTTTGCACCCCTATGTAATCCGCTTACGGGTGGGTTTTTCCAAAACCCGAAAATTACTTTCAACCTTACCTAACCAACCCATCATATATTTTATAAAAAAGGTATTGCTACATTTTACCAATCATAAATTCATTATACTTAGGTTACTGTCACAACACACGGTCACACATTTTACGGTGATGGATGTTTCCGAGTGTACAAAACTCGTCAATTGAGTAACATCACTGTTCCAAAAGGAATGATTTAAGCTTGTTTTTGAAAATACTATTGTTGCTCGAGTTTTTTATGTCAGTTATATAGGATTGGCTCTATGATGTTGATTGACAGTCGTGATTTAGCCAGCCCGCATCTCGGAACATTCAGCAGACGTATACGAAGCCTATACGTCAAGCGAATACTTTTGGTGAGGTAGGGCACAGCGAAATGTTATCCCGCTCGAATTTGGACTACTTGCTCTGTCTGTAGTAGTGTTGTGTTCCTGGTGAGCAAGGTCGCCAGAGCTCCCGAGGATGCGTTGTGTTGAGAGCGAGGGCATTTGTTCCTTCAGCTGTCAACACGGCGAATCCGCAAACATATCAAGGGTCGGCAATGCCCATGTTACTCCTTTGGAGTTGCATGCGTCTATAGGCTGCGGTGTCCGCTTACCATCAGGCGGGCCGTACGCAGGTTTACCACCGTCGTTGCATAAAAAACCGGCCAAGTGCGAGTCGGACTCGCGCACTGAGGGTTCCCTACAAAAATGTACGGTTTTTGCACTTTTTCCTTTATCTGCGCTATAAGACGTTGCTTCGTACCAAATTTCAAGATTCTGAGTTCACGGGAAGTACCCTGTAGGTTTTGATTCCCTTGCGAGTTTCGAAAATTTGCGGAAATTTGCTGTATCTTTTGATTGCGTTGGCTTAGAAGTTTGATTTTTTCACAGCTCCAAGGAACAGTAGACCTGAGTATTTGGTATTTTAGCTTGATACCTCCACGCGTTCCTGACGAAAGGGTCTTGACAGACGGACGGACGGACGGACGGACAACAAAGTGATCCTATAAGGGTTCCGTTTTTTTGCTTTTGAGGTACGGAACCCTAAAAAGAACTATATACCCAAACCCAACTCACCTGCACTTTCTTCTCCAGTCCCTCTTCAGCGTCAACAGCGAAGGTCTTGAAGGCGTCGAGAATGGGCCGGTCGCCTGTGCAGCGACACATGTTACAGCCGATAGTTCTCCACTTGTTCCATTGTCAGCCACTTGTTCCAAAACTCGTATAAACTAAACACATATACTAAGCTTATACTCTGGTCAACCGAATACTACCAACCTGGACTTTCTTCGTCAGTCTCTCATCGGCGTCAACAGCGAAGGTCTTGAAGGCGTCGAGAATGGGCCGGTAGCCGGTACAGCGACACATGTTGCCGCCGAAAGAGTTCTCCACTTGTTCCATGGTTAGCCGCTTGTTCGAGCCCTCGTATAAGCTAAAACAGATTTCAAACGCGTATGGATGTATGTAAATATTTGATTGTACACACGGCAAAAACGGCTCCCCACAAGGTGGACTGATGACCTGGTAAAGGTTGCGGGAGTCCGCTGGATGCGGGTGGCGCAGGACCGGTCACTTTGGCACTCTTTACGCCCCCTGCTGGACATAGGGAGGCCTATGTCCAGCAGTGGACGTCTTTCGGCTGATATGATGATGACGGCAAAAGTAAAAGATTATGCAGTGACTGGGACTGGGCACTGGGGAAAATATACAAACATAGCTACTATACATAGCTAGCTTTTTGATCATCATTCTAAAGCCGTAACTGGTGAGCATAGGCTATCTCTCTTCAGCACCGATTTTAAAGTCATTGGGCGCGGGCAACCAGCTTATTTGTCAATCAATCAATATATTTATTCGTTCATGACAGGTACATGAGGTGGTAACATAATATTTAAAGGAACAGCTATGACGTGCCTTCTGGCGTACGGAACAATTGGTTCTTAATTACAACCTAATCTAAGTCATCTAACAATGAAAAGCCTATCTCTAATACTAGATTACATGTACAATACATTAAATTCAGAATATTATGTCAAAGATCATTCAAATAATCCGCTACACTATAATAACGCTTAGACAGTAAGAAATTAAATAATAAGGATTTAAACGTGGCCGTCTGCCACGCTTCTGGCAATTTATCAAACAATTTTGGTGCCATTACAAGTACACTCTTTTGCATCAAAGCTGTCTTAGTCTTACTTGCGAAGGTTGCAAGTTTGCTTTTGCTCTCTAAACTGAAAAAAAATCGAATTACTTTTGACAAAAATACAACACTCGAAAATGTATAGACATGGAAATGTCAGTAACTTTAGGGACTGAAAATAAGGCATGCAGCTTTTGCATTCAGCTATTGTAAAAAAATAAACAAGTGCGAGTCGGACTCGCGCACGAAGGGTTCCGTACCATTATCTATAAAAACGGCAAAAAACCACGATTGCGGTATTAGAGCCCACTTAAATATTTATTTTATTCTGTATTTTAGTATTTTTTGTTCTAGTGGCACACATACATTCGACTTCGTTCCATTGGAAACCAAACTAGGCTGAGCTTGTATCTTGGCCTTCTGCCAGTGTTAACAGCAATAACATACAAGAGTTGTAACAATATTAAGAATAAACTTCCGTAAATTAAATTAAAAACTATTATTAGACTACACAATTACCTATACATGTTCATAACCCAGCCCGGCGTGCAGTACCCGCACTGGGTCCCGTTGAAGGCTGCCAGCCGCTTCTGTATGGCGTGGTAGCCGTCCTTGCGGCTGCCCACACCCTCCACCGTGGTCACGGCCCAGTCGTGGCAGGACAGCACGTGCACCAGGCACTGGATACACCAGACAACACGTAGGGATGAAGATACGATGGAGGAGCGCTAAAGCCTTCGCCACATACGAGCCGAGCGTCGCGCGTGAGCAAATCGTGACGCTATCGTCCGAATTTACATTAGGGCACGCTTTCGCGCCGCCCGCCGGCATCGCGCTCGTGTGACGATGCCTTTACATACGTTGATTCACAGTCTAGTCTTTCGCTATTTTACCCTAACGCTATCTTTATCTCTCCCACTACCTACGCACTGCGCCTATGTCCCGTTGAAATCGGCGAGCGGCTTCTGTTTCGTGGCTGTTTTGCATATATGGCCTTACATTTTATATCGTGGTGACACACTCTCCAAATCTATATACGATTCTCACCGAACGGGCCGGGCCGGAGCGCATTCTATTACATGCAAAGGAATTTGAACCGTCTATACAGCAGATGCAATTCACATTTGATCATAATCCCCACCGACCGCGTCGGTAGCTGCCGCCTCGTAGTGGATGCACGATGCATTCAAATATGAAATGTACAGGTCCCGGCATATAGGGCAGCATATAGGGTAGGGGGCAGCTCGCAAGGCGAATTGTACGTGCGAGCTGTCCCCCCCCACTTCGTCCCACGTTGCGCAAGTTATTTGCCGGCTACTGTAATTAAGTTCAAATTCCAATGCGCTCGGGCCCGGCCCGTTCGGTGAGAATCGTACTCATACACACTCACTATCTCTGACTCACTCTCTTTCAGGGCCGCTAAAGTTGTCAATTCTATCGCGCCAAACCGTAAATAGGCCACGCTTTTTAAAATTGGCCCAATGAAATAGGCCACAGATGGCATTCGTAGCAGCAATGCTGTACACGCATTCCGTCCCGATAGCAGCAGAGTATTACCTGGCGTTGCACAGGTACACAAGTTAACACGTATCCACACATCGATATTGCACTTAAGTCCTGTGTGGATATGAATAAATGTAGAAGTAGTTAACTAATGGCAAGTATTCCACTGACAAACGTATAGCTAGTAAGTCATTGCTGATGCAATCATATTTAACTATGCATGAATGGTACACACAGTCACCGGCATCAATATCTAACACGACGCAGCGCGCACAAATATCTGACATGACTCTAGTTAGGGACGCATAAGTAACACCTTTCAATTGACAATACAGAGACACATAAAGTTAATAAAGTCCATGTGAAGGTACGGCGAAGCATATTAAACACCTTTAAAAATTACAATCTAAGTACGCCCATATACAGGTTCCACTGTGCGCCGCGTCAATCAGACGATCAACACTTCTGTGGAACATAAGTCTCTAATCAAATTTTAGGATTTGCCAGGGAGACCAATTTGGGGGGCAGTATGTATGTTAAATGTTTATATTGTTTGGTAATTCATAGGTTTCTTTGAAAATGAAGTACTTCCCAAATGAAGTACTGCAAATAGTCCAAAAATTAAAAGTTACCAACTCACCGAGTTAACAGCAAAGACATGTTTCTCTCCAGTATTGGGGTGGGTTTGTGAGACCGACACAACACAAGCTCCGCAGCCGCCCTCATGGCACATGGCCTTTGTGCCAAACAGGTTCAGGTAGTTCCGGATGTAATCATTTAGAGACGTATCCGGACTCACCTCTGATCCCGCTGCAAATTAAATGCTGTTACGACATAACTTTTTAAATAAGTGAAAATCGGATTTATACAGGGTGTCCCAGAATTTGACGTCAAGCCGTAAACGGATGATAGACCAAGTCATAACAGTTATCATAAAAATACAAAAAAAAACCAACTCATGTTCTTTAAAAATTATGGTCACTTTAAAAATTCACTAAAAAATCCACACCCTGTAATGGTTCTTTAACTCTTGTTACTACAAATTGCATAGTTTATTTATTTTTTATTATTATTATGTAATCTTGAATAATGCTTCTGTAGATTTTTGCCTAAAATTTAAAGCCAACTGTTCCTACTTGGAAGAAAATTACACTTTTTCAAAACCCAATTATTTAAACTTACTGTTTCGCCCAACTTTAACTGACTGTACTGAAAAAAAAATGTACTACGCTAGTTTGGCAAGTAACGTTAAAAAGTGGCGCGTTCAATAAGGATTCCAAAATTGTATTACACTTGCTAGATTACCTTTTAATTATTTGGTAATTATTTTTTTTGTAAATAACCTTAGTTTTTTTACAAAATGTCCATACTTCCTTAAAATGACTTTAGCTTACCTAAATCTTTGCTCAACGCCGTTTCTTAGTTTGATAGAGACGGGAAGAGTCATTTTACAAAGTGTGAGCGAGACAGAGAGTGACGCCACTTTTATCGGATAGATACAAAATTACCGATGAGTGCGAGTGAGACATGGGATGTTCCACCTTGATATCTTTATTTGGATTTTCTTCAAAATACTTTACCAGATTTATTAGAAGACGTGCCAGTGAACATTTACAGAGTAATGTGGTTCCAGCAAGATGGCTGCCCAGCGCACTATGCCCGTTTAGTAAGAGAACATCTTGATGAAGAATACCCGCTCAGGTGGATAGGGCGCGCTGGGACAGTCTTGTGGCCACCCCGTTCGCCTGATTTAAATTCCCTAGATTTTTTTTACTGGGGAGCGGTTAAAGAGAAAGTGTACTCAAAAACAATTGAGAATTTAGCTGAGCTGCGTGAAAGAATAACGGACGCGGTTGAATTTGTAAATAGGAGAACATTTGCCCGGAAAATAGCCCGATCTTTTTTAAGAAGATGTCGTGCGTGCATTGCCGTTGAAGGAAAGCAGTTTGAACATTTATTGTAAAAAAAATAATTCAAATCTGATAAATTGTTTTTTATTAAAAAATTTCTAATGAGAAAACTGGTCCTAAATGAAAGTAAAAAGATTGAGTCAATATCATAACCTTGCTCTTAAATTACGTGGAGATTTGATTTCTTATCTCGCTCACACTTCGTAAAATGACTCTTCCCATCTCTATCAAACTAAGAAACGGCGTTGAGCAAAGATTTAGGAAAGCTAAAGTCATTTTAAGGAAGTATGGACATTTTGTGAAAAACTGGGGTTATTTACAAAAAAAATTATTACCAATTAATTAGAAGGTAATCTAGCAAGTGTAATACAATTTTGGAATCCTTATTGAACGCGCCACTTTTTAACGTTACTTGCCAAACTAGCGTAGTACATTTTTTTTTCAGTACAGTCAGTTAAAGTTGGGCGAAACAGTAAGTTTAAATAATTGGGTTTTGAAAAAGTGTAATTTTCTTCCAAGTAGGAACAGTTGGCTTTAAATTTTAGGCAAAAAACTACAGAAGCATTATTCAAGATTACATAATAATAATAAAAAATAAATAAACTATTCAATGTGTAGTAACAAGAGTTAAAGAACCATTACAGGGTGTAGATTTTTTAGTGAATTTTTAAAGTGACCATAATTTTTAAAGAACATGAGTTGGATTTCTTTTTGTATTTTTATGATAACAGTTATGACATGGTCTATCATCCGTTTACGGCTTGACATCAAATTCTGGGACACCCTGTATAATTATATTTTAATTTATTATTTATATTTTTTTTCCTTCTGGGTTGGAAGGTCGGATGGCAGTCGCTTTTGTAAAACTAGTGCCTATGCCAAATCTTGGGATTAGGTGTCTAAGACCCCGGGCACCTTTAGGGGCACCGGGAATTACGCTAGGAGGATGATGATTTGTATATTATTAAGTATAACTAAGTATTAGAATATATGTAACCACACACCACTTGTGTAGTCTGTGCATGTAATGGTACCTACTAATAACCTGAAATGTAACAAATTGACTTGTAAAATGTTGTACTTTTATTAATAAAAAATATGAATACGAATATGAATATGAATATATTATTATTGTAAGTAAGTTACTATCCCAAGTTTTATTTTCTTTGCTGGGTTGTGTTGGTACAAGTATGAATATATACAAATAATGTTAAATGTTTAATTTCTTAATAGGGTAAATCACCAATAACTGGCTACCATTAAATAACTGGCAACCTAATACTAAAATGAACTCTATTCACCTTAGTCAACTGTAGTTTAATAAAATTCATTTTTAGCATAAGGTGTTAATTACTGGCCACATGAAACTAAATTGAATTCTGTTAATATGGTAAAGGTTCATTTTTTGGATGTTGAATATCAAATGGATTGACATAATCCATTAGTAGTAAAATATTATATTTACAGTACATATGGTGCTACTTTCCCGCACTAGTGCGGAAAAGAGCACTTTCCGTGCATATGACGAAACTTTAAAGAGCCATACGTACAGTAAAACGTTGTACGATACGCGTGCGAATAGGTAATTCACAACTCGTGTCGATTTAAAACACTCCCTTCGGTCATGTTTTAATTTATCACCACTCGTTGCGAATTTCCTATTTTCGGCACTTGTATCGTAAATAACTATTACCTGCACATTAATAATCACACACGACTCCACTAGTGTTATTAAATAATTAATAACTAATACTTACATATTGCTATCTTCTCCCCATTTATAGTAAAATATATTTTATCCATTTTTTACATGAACAAACAATATAGGTAGGTACCATATGTTTAGGACGCAAGCCAATTATCTTGATGCTGTCACGCAAGGCAATGGCAAATTACACTTTAACTTGTACATACAAGGTAAACCATGTTAAGGCGCCGTAGGTTCATGGTCTTCTCTCCCTCTCATTAAGCATAAGCGTGAGCGAGATGGAAGTGCGTGCTCGGAAGCGAGGATATCATGTTTTTTAATTTTAATTTTCTGGCCGTTCAAAAAAATAAAAATTTAATCACTGATTGCTCTCAAACATGATATTGCCGATTTTTTAAAGCCATTTTAATATGTTTAGTTTTTGTGCATAATTTGTAACAAATATTTTAAGTGTATTTCAGACCCTTTTAGACCTATGTTCGTGATTTTTTTCTATCTAGCGAAAATTGCTTAATCATGTTTCTAATCACTGATTTCCCTGCAGAAAAGCCTCAAGATTGCTATACGTATTTTTTAAAAACCATATTATTATAAACAGACACATTATATTGTTTCAAAAACACTGTTCGCTTGACTTCGCTGAACCCACGGCGCCTTAAGTATTACCTGTACTTAGTTAATATTTATGATATGTAAAAACACACAGGTACTTAGATAAACAATGCAGTTATTGGCTATTCTTCAAGAAGTAATAAGAAACGTAGTGGTTATATTCTCTTTGGTAATAAGTCATGGTGCACTGGTTACTTTAGACACAGTGGAAAACATGTCACAAGCACCTTTCACTTTTTACTAATATAAGAACTAGAACAAACACAAAATAAAAACAACTCCAGAATACAACAAAGTTTTTAACTGACGTATTGAACTTTGCTAATTTACTGTGAATATAAAATGTTCTACATATAAACAGGTATTAAATTATAATGAAAGTGAAAAATAAAATAAGACCAAAATAATAAAAACTTTGAATCAACTGTCAATAATGTCATTCGAACTTGTCGCAAACTTGAACTTTCTTGATCACCTTGACGCCCTTGACGGCTTTTGAGAGACGTCAACTTCAACTTAATAATTTATAAGACGGACTTTATACGACTGCAAGGGAGCCAATAATGCACGGCCCAATAATGTACAGCCTGATAATCCGCGTCCACTTTTTGTGGACTCGGATTATTGGGTCGTGCATTATCAGCCCGGACAAAAGTGGCTCCCAATTATTGCCCCGGACCAAGTTTGCTCAAGGTGATAATGTAAGGCCCAATAATGTACAGCCTGATAATCGGCGTCCACTTTTTGTGGACGCGGATTATTGGGTCGTGCATTATCAGGGCGGACAAAAATGGCTTGTCATAAGCGAACTCTGTCTTAGGTCGGTTAGGTTAGGGTTCACTTGTGTCCCTCAGACCAGAAATAGACACCCCGCGCAGCGGGGTGGCGTCGACTCGCTGGAAATTTTCAGTCCGCATGGATAATGTACAGCCTGATAATCCGAAGCCACAGGGACTCGGATTATTGGGCCGTGCATTATCACCTCGTACAAAATTGGCTTCCAATTATTGCCCCGGACCAAGTTTGCTCAGGGTGATAATGCACAGCCCAATAATGTACAGCCTGATAATCCGCGTCCACTTTTTGTGGACTCGGATTATTGGGTCGTGCATTATCAGCCCGGACAAAATTGGCTTCCAATTATTGCCCCGGACCAAGTTTGCTCAGGGTGATAATGCACGGCCCAATAATGTACAGCCTGATAATCCACGTACAGTATGGACGCGGATTATTGGGCTGTACATTATTTGGCCGTGCATTATCATGGCTGTACATTAACCGGCACCCGACTGCAATACGGTGTAAAGTCATGGAGCACTGTAACAAACAAAACATTCGATTTTCGTATTGACGACATCTTAAGGCTCCTCCACACACAGTGGCAACATGGCACGGGACTGGGACGCAGTTACGTTATGAATTTGAATACGATTGAATGTGACTATAACTATATGTGACTGCCGCTTGAAAGCCGCATGCCTGAACCAATAGGCTACCGCTACCGTAACCTTACCAAATTTTGTATTAACCTAAACTAAGGCTGCGTCTCTGTCAGTTGTTGTGACCGTTTGCATCGTTAGCAGTGTGCTATAATGACATTGCGTGAAAAGGAATGCAACCGTATATACTTAAGCCATCTCCAGATGGTCCTGCGCGTCTGATCTGACTACACGAGTGATAGAGTAAAGCTCTCAAAGACTGGAGAGGCTTGCAGTGGCGGTCAATAGTAAATTTGACTGGAAACCTGCAAACCACATTTCCAAAAGTATAAAATCCTTACGCTACCTTGTACCTATTATTATTATTTCTTGTAGCGGCTTCCGGACCGTGAGAGCCCTTATATCACTGCGACCATTGCTGATCTATTGTGATCGCCACATACTACAATTCTTGGTCAAGTCCTGCAAACTCGAAGAATTGCAGGATACTATTGAACTCAAGAAATTTGATCTCCTCCGGGCACATGATGTGTTTTCCCAGAAAGGAGTTGCGACTGCGCATGAGGCAGGGGCACTCGGTTAGGATGTGTGTAGGCGTCTCCTCCGCATCCAGGCAGAGCCTGCACAGCCTTGTGTCACACAGTCCTATCGCTTGCATGTGCTTATTTAGGCGACAATGCCCCGTAAGCATCCTTACCAACATGCGTAGACGGTTCCTGCTTAGCGCTAAGGCATCAGAAGACGCCTTTTTGCTATAGGCTCTAATAAGCGCCTTGGAATGTTTCAGCCCTGGTATAGTTCGCCAGGCTTGAATGCTCTTGTAGAAACAGTAGGTCTTTAGAGTGAGCTTGGTCAGGCTTTTGGGGATGCCACAGAACGGCTCTGGCTCCGCAGAGCGTCCCCTTCGCCCCCGCTCGTGCAAGCTCGTCGGCCTTCTCGTTTTCCTCTATACCGGCATGCCCTGGGACCCAACGTAATATACCTTGTACCTATATCCTGGAAATATGCAAATTCACACGACAAAACCCTGACTTATTTAAACAACGACAAGACCTACCCACAAAACACGCGCTGCGATATAAAAATAAACTTCTTCTACCAGCCTCAAGATTGAAAATCTATTGTAACAGCACTTAGGTCATGGCCATAAAAGTATACAATAAACTACCTAGTGTAATAAAAAGTGAAGAATCATATACCAAATTTATAAAGAAAGTTAAATGCCTCCTAGTTTCCAAGTGCTACTATAATGTTAATGAATACTTGAATGACAAATTTGAATAATTTTAAGTAACTTTTTTATTTACCTAGTTATAAGTCACGACATTTCATTAATAAGCAGACAGACAGACATTTTCCCTTTCTAATTTTATATTATAATTGTTTTGTATAATTTAAGTTTTGACATTAGGTACATACTTTCATATTTTTAGTATTAATTTTGACATTAGGTACTTTCATGTTTTTAGTTATAAATTCCTGACATCGCATTAAATAAGTTAACATACATTTAAAATATTTATTGTAAATCAATTGCTTGTAAAATTAAACTCGACTGAACATTTACATGTATAATAAGTTTTAGTTTATAGATCTTGGCGTCGCATTAATAATTTCAATCACATCAAATCCAATTATGTAACGACCACCTATTGCATGTAAGTCGATTGTTCAGCTAATATTATATACCTAATTGAAAATATTTTATGTTTAGGTTGCCTTGCCTAGCTAGTAAGAAAAATGCCATGCCCTAACGGGGTATCATGTACCTACTAACCAAAAGACCACTAAGATACCAAATGTAATTAACATGATCGCAATAAATATATGAGTATGAGTATGAGTATGACAGCTAATGACAAGTTTACCGCTGCCAGGCCGCGCCAGTGTGAAGATGTTGGTCTAAATCACACATTGGCGTGGCCTGTGGTGGCAGTTAATAGTAAACTTGAGTCTTGAGTAGGGCGTGCTCCCGGGAAATACCGGTTCTCAATTTCCCGGGAAATCCCGGGATCTATTTGGAATTCAAAGAACCGGTACCGAGCACCGAGTCCCGGTTCTTCCGGTTCCTTCCGTAACTTCAAATATAAATTTATATTATCAGTAAATGTAACGCATCCGCAACGTCGCATTTGTCGTGAATCGTGAGAAGTGTGTGCGGCGTTGCAAGATCGCTTGTCTCCACCGCCCCGCCCCTTCGACGGCAACTAGAATATGCCGCATGGTCGCATTGGAATTCAATTCCTTTTAATACATTAGCAAACTCTACATATATTAAGTAGACAGGTTTTTAGAAAAAACGGGCAACAAGATTCCCAAGTCTAAAAACTCAATCAGAGAAGTTATTTTACAAGCAACACCACAAAGAAAGACAAGATGAGATAAAGAGGGAACTTAACGAACTAAAAAGTGAACATGAAAAATTTGCAATTTCGTTTGATGAGTATCTCAAGCAAAAACCGCAGAGATATAATTTTAAACTTTCATTCACTATCACTCAGTGGCCCCTTCAAATTTAAAAATGTGGGCCTTATAAGGGTCTACGGCTCATTACCCGCAAAAAAGTTTATTGAACAGATTCTACAAAAACTTGAAAATATCGGTGTGTATTTAGAAACCAACATTATCGCAGAAACGATTGATGCTGATGGTTGCAGTTTCATGGTCAAGATTGGAAAACTTCTCAGCAAATCTCAGGCTTTGTCGGATGTATTTTACAAAAAACCGACTACCGCATACAGTGAATTAAGGGTGAAGACTGATTAAAGTGTTTTATTACTAAAACATTTTTATTATTTTGCCCTATAACATTTTCCTAATTATTCTAACGATTTCTTTTTCAATGTCATTAGAGTTACTTACACGATTGTAAGTTAAATTATGTAATAAAGAAAAAAACTATGAAAATAAATCAGCTAAGCATAAAGAAGTGGAAGCGGTACCGGCCCCAACCCAGAACCGGGAAATGAAAATCTTGGAACCGGTCCCGGTACTGCACGCCCTAGTCTTGAGTCTTGACATTAGCTGTCAAATTTATTATTGACTGCCACGACACGGTAGTCTGTGAGTAAGATATGTATATCCTACTCTATTTAAAGAGGCGTAAAGGTTTGTCTGGAAGTAATCGCTTATAGCGATCAGACCGTGTTTCCTGCCACAGTTTATATTCTGATTTAGTTTCATGTCCCTGTTGTCGTCTTGGCGAACATTTAGAGTATTTGTATTGTATTGTCGTAGAGCTCGAGCAGTCCGCCCCGCAGGACGGTCTCGTGCGCCTTTATATGTAATAACCTGTGGCTCGAATGAGCTTCGTAATTTCATTCATTCACTTATTTCAATTTCATTCGTTGAATATCATTCAGTCAGTCGGTTATGAAATGACAGTGTGAGCTGTGGTGTTTGGGATGTTTGTGTTAGTGAGATAAATTCTCTAAATAATTATTTTTATCTTCTTTCTCAGTGATACTCGGTAAACATTACTAAAGTGAGTGAATTTATCAGTTAAAAATAGACAACTACTTTAAACGTTCATGTTTTATACGCCAACCAGTTGATACCAGGTATGTTTATAATTCGTGTAATTTAGTCGGGTTTTTGAGTTAACTGTTATTCGGAGATGTATTATCACTGTTTAAATAGCGGGTGATGGATAGAATCTGAGTTGTTGCATGGGTAAACAGTGTTAGGTATCGCAGGAGCGTGTTGATTGGATCTAAATTGTCAATATCCGTTAACGGGGGGATCTCGTTTGTCAACTAGCTCACTAGATTTAAACACGATTACTCTTCTAACTCGATCATAAAATGCTTTATATGAGGGATTAAAACTGAGCTAATTATTGCATGTCTATAAACCTGTACTTGACAGGAGACTTGAGGTTAGGATGAATATTTAATGAGTTAAGACGATACTTATAAAGTTGAATGTAATCAAAATGGGCCGTGAGTTTTTTAATATCTGTAGTATGTCTGCTATTCAGCTATTATAAATCTCTTAGAGTCAGCATCCCACAAATGGTTGACACATGGAAGGTCCATGGACCTTACTGCAAAGGAATAATAGTGACAACCCTAAGAACGATTGTATATTTTATACTTTAAGTGAAAATACATTAGTTGGGCCTTTCTGATCATCAAGCTATAAAAAAAAACAATCTGATTATTTAGAATCTCTGTCTAGGATGCTGAAACCTTTTCTCAGTAGCTTGTATAGGACCTATATTTGTTTATTATTGTTGCTCATTGACTTAGTAATGACACCATAACAATGTGAAAACTATGCTTTTAACCCCCAACGCAAAGAGAGGGTATTGTATCTGTCTGTGGTATCATAGCTCCCAAACGGGTGGACCAATTTGAGTTTGCAGTTTTTTGTGTCATAGTTAATTTTATCCTGAGTGTTCTTAGCCATGTTTCATGAACATCTGTTCAGCCGTTTTTGAGACTTATTGGAGTTTGAAATGAAAATGTTGGGGGTTTTTCAACTGTTCTTAGTTGTAGTTTCTGTCTGCATATTCCATATCATCTTCTAAGAGACTTTATTAAAACAAAAATAGGTTAAAAACCAGGGAACAATATTTGAGAGTCCATAACATACCTTACAACATCTTTTTTAACTATTTGACATGCTTTCTGGGTCCTGTTCAACCTATGGTTCAACATATATAATAGGTTAAGTAGAAATAGAGAAGCTGGTAAGTTATTGGTACCTAGTTTCACAAACTATTATGGTCAAAGATGTAGAAAATACCTAGTCCCCAAGATTTACAACAATCTACCATCAGATATAAAACGAACATGTAAAACTAAACAAGCAGCCTCGTCTCCTTGGATTATAAACAAAGAATCGCTTCACCTCCTTGGTTGTCCCGTCTTAGATCAATCCTTTGAAAATTTCGTTGACTCAAAGATTAAACATTTCAAAGCAACATCACACCGTTTGGCCAAAATTAATCTTCATTCAGCCTATTCAATCATTAAGCATTGTCTTTTCGTCCCAAAATTTACATATATACTTCGCGGAACCCATTTTTGGAAATACCCCACTTTGGTTTCAAAATTAGATTCACTAGTCTTAGAAACACTCACATCCATACTCAATATTCCTTTTGACGATAGATCTTGGACCCAGGCAAGCCTACCCATTAGGTTCGGCGGCCTGGGTATCCGCAAAATTTCTTGTGTTGCTCTACCTGCTTTCTTGTCGTCGGTGCATGGTGCTCAAAGCCTTATAGATAAAATATTAGATGCTTCCATTGGTTCTATGGAGGCCACGCACTGCTCCGAGGCCAAGAACGTTTGGTCCATAACCTGTCCCGACGCGGACCCGCCTGCCAATCCCTGCTCGCAGAGGCAATGGGACGAGCCGCTCTGTCAGCTAGTACGGAAAAACCTTTTAAATACGTCAACTAGTTCGGCAGACCGTGCTCGCCTCCTTGCAACTGCGGAGTGGGAGTCGGGTCTGTGGCTGCAGGCGCTACCCTCTCCAAACATAGGTACTTTTCTGGATAACACCACCTTCCGCCTGGCAGCTAGCTTGCGTTTGGGGGCCTCAACAAATCAGCCACATCGCTGTCAATGCGGCGCCATGGTAGACATACTGGGCCACCATGGCCTCTCTTGTGTCCGGAGCGCTGGTAGGATATCCCGCCACGCCTGTATCAATGATGTCATCCGCCGGGCCCTTGTCAGTGCGAGAGTGCCGGCAGTCCTCGAGCCCAGCGGGCTGGCTAGGGACGACGGCAAGAGACCTGACGGAATGACGCTGGTGCCTTGGAGCATGGGTCAGCCGCTAGTTTGGGACGCTACTTGCGTTGATACCCTGGCACCGTCCCATGTTCCAAGCACCAGCGCCGCCGCTGGCGCTGCAGCATCCTCGGCCGAAAGCCTCAAGCGCCGCAAATATGCCCTCTTAGGAAATAGCTACATGTTTGCGGCGTTTGGGGTTGAAACCTTGGGGCCGTGGGGCCCAAGTGCGCATCGGCTGTACAAAGAATTGGCGACGCGCTTAATAGAAGCCTCGGGCGACCAGAGGGCTGGCCACTATTTCGCACAGCGTATTAGTATCGCTATACAGCGAGGAAATACGGCCAGCCTTCTGGGCACCTTGCCCGTTGACGGCGATTTATGCCAAATTTTTTACCTGTAGGTTTAGTTTTGTTATGTTTGTTATTATTATTCTTTAGCTGTTGAATAAAAACAACAATCATTTAAATATAAAACAAGCACTAAATTACTATCCAAATTCAAAGATACATTAAATTTGTAATACCTATAGATAAACACATTCTATAAACTTTGTGCTACAAATTACTTACACCTAATACTTACTAACTTACATACCTACATAATGTCGCGACTGTAAACATATATTTGTGCATAGGAGCATTGTCTGCCAACAAACCGCATTGTGGTTTGGCAGAAGAAAATGTTATTAGAAATAAGTATACTTCGTAATAAATAAATTATTAAATTAAATTATTATTAATTATTATTAAGTAAACATAACTTTCGATTTGATATGTTTACATAAGCTATGCAATCCATAGGGTAAATCAGCTTTTTATTGTCTTCTCTGTTTCTACTATTTGCTGTTTAAAAGGAGATTACAAGAAAATATGATGGCTGTTGTTACCATACTCAATTTATTATAACTTGAAACTACATGACACCAGTATGCAAAAATATTAATTTGCCTTCAATTTCACTCGTTGACCAGCAAACATAAAATGTTCCCTGAAGATTATCAAATAAACCTGTTGTTGTAACTGAAAATCTTCCTGTCCTAAGGAACAAGGAAAAGTGGATTCACCCAATTATCATCTAAATTGGTGTGAAAAAGTAATAAACACTAACAGACAAAATAATTTTTACATAATCTATGAACTTTTATAATTTCTTTTAACCCTTTCACCGCCACAGTCGGCCATAGCCGACAACACAAAATCGTGCCCGAGAGCGACGCCCTCGTCGTCTATAGACGACAAAATTTCAATGATCAAAAACACGATAATTCAAACCGCTACTAGTGTTTTTCAATGCCTGTTGATTTTGAGCATTTCGTTATTTTTTTTTGCTGTGGCGTCTGGGGCCCGATTGTCCGACGACGAGCTCGGCTATCAAAAGGTTAATTAATGTAATTATGTTTTAAAACCTGTTCAAACATCTATATTTTTTGACTTCACAGTATAATCCATCAAAAGTGTGTGGCCCAGACAGTAAAACATAGTTCTCTTTCTGCCTTTTCAGTGGCAAGATTCAAAGTGATGTTTCAATTTCCCAGATTGTACAAATGTTAACATGCTAAACTGATCACTAGTAGACCGTATCTAGTTGCAATGAACTTCATAAATTTTAAATTATTTGATACACAACAAACACAAAGGAAAATAAACCATCATTGTCTTCAGCCCAAGACAGAACTCAAACCTGCCCAGCTGTATTACATGTAACACACAAAACATAATTCTGTCAAAAATTTCATTTTTGGTACAAGCTTTTATTGCCGACTGTACTTTTCTGTATACCATCATCAACTACTCATTGAGACAATTCTAACAAGCCCAAACTCAACGGGTAACCCCCGTTGGTTAAGTACTGAATTCTCATGGCCGCCTTCTGTCTCCATCATCGGATCAGCTCGATGGTACCATAATATTGAATTGTCATCCAAACTATACTTATACCTACCCAAAATTTCAACTCAATCGGAAATCGGGAAGTGGATCCAATTTTTAAGTTAAAAGCTTGTAAAAAATACCAGGTTGCACTCCGGGAGTGCCGGCAGAAGTGAAAACTCAATGACATCGTAACAGTTTTTCGATCAGGTCACCTCTCCGTCTTACAAATTTTCAATCTGTCGAATCTTACGGTCACGTTTTTTTTTTTTTTTTGAACTGTTTATTGCAATAATAGTTTTACATACATTTTTTTTCTTAATTACTTAGCACAATCTTAACTTTTAAAGATTATTTGCTAAGCATATTTTAGTTATATATTATAGATTTGACCTTTATATATTGTTATTTAATTAAGATTAAGATTTTTTCTTCACACTTAGTATGGCTTTCTTAGTTACACATTTGGCCTTATGCGGTTTATCTGTTATACTATCTATTACATTTTCAATCATATTTGTAGGGAGACTGTTTAGGACAGCAGGCACATAACTGGACCAGACTCTTCGCCCATAAAAGTTGTTGCTTCTTGGTACTGTAAATGTTTTACTGGTTGTTAGTGTCCGGAGGTTCTGTGGTCTGCTATACCTATTCAGCTTTCCTAGGTATTGTCTATATTCTAGAATCACTGCCATTTTAACTTTGTCATATACATTAAGGAGTCTACAGTATTGGAATAGGTTATCATAGTTGCTTTTGTGCTTATATTTAACTTTTAGTGGTACAATTGTTTTAATTAGCCTTAATTGTAAGTTGTATATACGCTGTAGGTATGTGTTGTATGTTCTTCCATAACTAGATATGCCATAATTTATCACTGAGTCAGCCATGGCCAGGTATATTAGGCGAAGTGTGCTATATGGCATTTTATTTTTAAGTATCTTTAGGTTACTTAGTATCCCTCTTAGTTTTTTACATACATGGTCAATGTGTGGGCTCCAATTAAATTTATCATCTATTATTAATCCAAGGTATGTATGTTGTTTTACTAAGTCTAAGGGCTCGCAGTCGCAGCACGGACTTGGGTTATGCATGCAGGGGTGATTGTGGGCAACTATTTTAGGTATTATGTTAGTTTTATTATGTGTGATACGTGACATCGTACGGTCCAATAATTGGAATAAATTGTAATAAAAAACTCTTGCCATTATTTATACTGTTTGTAAAATAATATAAAATAATGTATATTTGGCCTGACCTTTATTTGTGTGTCTCGAAGCGTGAACCATGTCTAATAGGTCACATTGTATAAAAAATAAGTTCATATGACTATTGTGTTAAGGGTCGTTTTCCCATACATTTGGCAGCTAGAGATAGTCAAGCCTGATGACACATAATGACAATGTTTTCCATGGTGGCACAGGCACAAGCCTTGCATTATTTTAAACTAGCTTCTACCCGCGGCTCCGTCCGCGAACTCGTATAAATCATAGCTCCATACAAACTTTCGGTCCGCATTTCACCTCCTTGCGATAAAAACTATCCTATGTCGTTCCCCGGGACTCAAACTATCACTATATCAAATTTCATCTGAATCGGTTTAACCGTAAAGAGGTAACAGACAGACAGACAGACCGACACATTTTCGAATTTGTGATTTGAGTATGGATGATTGAAGTGTGTTGCGTTGATGTACAGATTTTCAAATTGTATTTTAATAAAAACTCACATAAACTAATAAACTAACTCGTGAATTGAAGCTAAGTCAATATAATTATGTCACACCTGGGCATAATGCAAGTTTTACTGCACGCTGCGCGTACGGGAAAACTTGCATTGTGGTCAGGTGAAGACGTAAAATTTTGTACTTACCACAGGCGGTAATTCGTAAAGCCCCCAGAGCGCATATTTATGGCCCTCACCTTCGGTTCGGGCCACAAACACCTGCGATCTGGGGCATTCACGAATTGACCGCCCTAGGTACGTAATGTACTATTACGCTGCTAACATATCTACTGAAAAATAATAATGAAAATAGATACTGCTGAGGTGGCCATTATTTTATTATCCTGCTCATAATCTGCGGCGTTACCACGAAAATCTAAAACTCGAAGTTCGTATACATGCATCCCTGTCACTCAAGTAATACAAGTGCGATAGAGATGGAAATACCCGAATTTCGACTTTCAAAGTTCGTGTTTATAGCTCTGTCCCCTTCGAGTATAGAAGATTTGGTTAGTTTAAAAATAACACATGCGTTAGCTACCAGTAGCGAGTAGCGACTGAATAAAAATCTGTTCTAATATAGAACGCATCAAAAATCACGTTAACTCCGAAGAGAATGATACTGGCAACGTTACAAAAATATGTATACACGACCTTCATGTAATATGCTACGGTAGCCTAGTGGTTCAGGTATACGGCTGTCAAGCAGCGGTAGTGGGTTCGAATCCCGGCTCGTACCAATGTACGGAATATTTACAGTTAGCTTTACGATGAAGGAAAACATCGTGAGGAAACCGCTCTAATCCTAATAAGGTCTAGCTTTCCGTCTATGGTGGAACGTATTTTACAGAATAATGGCTTAATATTAAAATATTATATTAAGAGATACATTTTTGCGAGAGCCTGAAGCCTGAGCCTAGGATACCCTGTGTTTCAGGCAGTAGGAAAGATCAGTATAATTATTTTAAACATACTACGTTTCTACACAATTATTTACTACAAAATCTTTGTTTAAATACAGTACAAAACTTTATAATTATAATTATACAAAGTATTTATTTTATTCACATAAATCAAGATTCATTTTAGAAAAATAAATAGGTTCTCTGTGGCTAAGTACGTTTTTTGAAGGGCATCTCGGAGAGTTTTCTAACATTTAGTAAGATGAGCGAGTAAAGATCTAACTTGGCATTTAACCTGTTGTAAAGGAACTTACCCAAGAAAACGTAAAATCTGGAGGAGAATACACATTTCCTATAAGAATTTTGGAGGCAAACAATATCCTTTCGTCTTTTTCTATCGGGTTCAGCGTTGTACGGGATTGCACTCTTTTAATATTGTAATGTCGCTGCCGTCCCATGATTGACGTGCAGGGGATTTGTTAATAGATAACCTTCTGTACGTAGTACTATTATTTATTCCATACCATAAGTGTATTCGTTTGTTGCAGCGATGCTGTGAGCACTGCCACTGCCCGGGGATGAAGCATAACTCCAATGGCCACATGACCTTGAACGACTATCTGATGATGTATCTGGCGCGATGGAAGCGGGTGGCGGTCGTATTACTGGTCATATGGATAGTGGTCACATATCTCTTCATAGCCCCGCTCAGGTGAATTTTGAAACTTTTATCTCTTGTATTCGGCTTTGCACGATGGCCGGTGGCGCGGACAAGTTCTCGAGTGGCGACGACGTACCGGACGGCGTAGTGTGGGTAGGCCCACATGGTGGATTGATTACCTATGTGGTACTGGTAAGGGCCGTGAGTCCGCTGGATGTGGGTTGCGCAGGACCGCTCATTGTGGCTGGCACACTCTGGTCCAGTGTTCGAAATTATCAAGATAATTACGCTTCTTGATAATTATCACCAGTATAAGAACCAATGACACTCGAGTTCGCTCAACTTTGCATAAACTGAACTGAATTTTTCTTGTAAGGGGAATCCCGACGGCGCGGTACGTCACGTTGACACTTCGATGCGTTCGGACACGCAAGTGCCGAAATACAGGTTCGAATAAGTACTTCGAATACAGTTCACTTTCACAAGCGCAATTTTTTGTTCTTATCAGTCGATAATTATACATCTGTTAATATCACGATGATTATCATGATAATTATCTTTACAAACCCTGCTCGGGTCTGTCTCTATCCAGTGGACGTGTTTCGGCTGATAAGATGCTTTAGAAGAAAGTGTTGGAGACGTCACTGAATAGCTGACGACCTTATCAGCTTATACACGTTCCACTGCTGAGCATAGATTTAGGACTTCATATAAAACTAACAATTTCTTCGAAGATGCAGGTTTCTTCAGGATATTTTCCTTCAATGAAAAGCTAATGGTAAATATCAAATGATATCCCCGTACATTCGCACACGTTTCAAAAAACAGACTGGTACGGTCAAAAAAGATGTGTTTAAATTTTTGCACCAAATCTAATGTCACCAGGCGAATAAGTTATACATATCGTGGTCAAGTCTAAAGAAATGTACACTATTTTCAATGCTTCCTTAGGCACACTTCGAAACCGTATACATGTCACAAAGTCTCAAAAACATGTACACAGACCTTACTTCTGCATCAACAAGGTTTTAGTATACATATTTATGAAAGTTTGAGTGAATACATATTGGTGCCCTTGACTGTACGAGCCGAGACCCGAAATTTTGAACCCACGAACAGCCGCAGAAGGCTTGCACCACTTATCTACCAGAGCCAGCCTCGGCGTACCTCGAATTTTCAGTGCGAAGTTACGATGACATCAGTCGCTGTTTGCATTATTTCTATGTTTGTGGCATAAATAAGAAAAGTTGGCCGTTGTACATAATTTATGTTTTTACAATAAAGTTAAATAATACATACATACATAAATGCTTGGCGTTCTAGTGTGATTATCATGGAATTTTCAGTGGCATGTAACTAATAGCATTATCATAAATACGATATATTCACAAGCAATAAAAACGGGTACCTACTCTATAGATGTATATCTATACAATTGAGTGTAAATCCATTTATGCGAGCGTAGATTTAACGTCATCAACGGTATTAGATTTCGATACTCTTAAGAATAAGAATATTTTATTTGTAGAAAATGGGTGTACATGAAAGGTCTTATAACGTAGATTGGAGTCCATTTTCAGCCTGAGGCACAGACATACAAATCTATAGTATCTTATAGCTAAATACCTACTTACGATTAAACATTATTATACATTAAATGTTTATGAAGCAGAAACGTCCGCTAACGAAATTCCAAATTTCGATCATATTGGAAAATTGAAAAATTATTCTCCACGAGCAGGATTTGAACCCACAACCTCTGGAATCCGTCCATCGCTCTCCCAATTGAGCTACCGTGGGTCCGCTAATGGCGACGAATCTTTCGATCCCTTCCACTATTGTATTTACACCTTAGGGAGGCTCGTAGCGACATCTACCGCGAAGTTATTACAACTTCTGTAACGGCACCAACGTCTCAAGTTACATTGAGAATCGTTAGTAACAATGCGCTACCCCATTTTTAACATTAAATGTTTATGAAGCAGAAACGTCCGCTAGCGAAATTCCAAATTTCGATCATAGTGGAAAATTGAAAAAGGTGCTTTTTTCTCAGCCAAAACATTAAGATTTATGGCCCTCTGACGTCGTCGAAGACGACGTCGACGTTCAACGCTACAAGTACATGCCGGTTCCCCAACGTTGGGGCACCGGCATGTACTTGTAGCGATGAACGTAAATCGCGGAGTGTCCGCCCCTTGCATAGGTATTATTGCTGTCCACTGAAATAAAGTACATTTGCAGGTGCACAGGTAGTACGGACGAGGTGGCAGAGTTCCAGGACAGACTGAGGAGGGTGTCTTCACAGCTGGAGGTGCTAAGACAGCAACACAACAATCTCATCTCGCAGATTAAAAAATCACCTGGGTACGTGCAAACTACACTAAGCCGCGTAATTGTAGACTTTATCTCGTTGCGATAAGATACTAGTGGTCAGTGGCACACGGGCCACACGTGACAGCCACAAACGCCGCCACGTTGTAGCGTGTGGCGGCCACCGGCGTCAACCGTGTGCGGCGAGTCCATATAAAATGTATGAAAACCACAGGAAATATGCCAGTGGCGTTTGGCCAGTGGCCCGTGTGCGGCGACCCTTAATGCGGCTGCACATTGACCACACACTAAACGTTATAAGACTTATAAGCATACATTTTGATCAACAGTGTTGCGGTGTAATTGTGTTTAGTGGGTTCAATTTTCGTTTGCCAGACTTTAGACGTGGCAATTCTGCCAGCTAGTGGCTCTAAGTGCTTTAATCGAACCACCGTGCTTACGCTATGGACTAAAGTAAACTAAACAAACTAGTACGTAATGAGGAGTGGGGTGCGTGCTTTGAGCAATTACTGTGTGTCGGATGGCACTCTTTTGCGTTTGAACTGCTCGTAATTGAGTGTTGACAGTTCAGTAACCTGTAACATATTTGATTGTTGCCCGTTACGAGAGCTCGGCCCGACTGAGCGGCGATGTTAGCGGCAGCGGTACGCCAATTGCGTTACGTATGAGCGAAAGATCAGAACGCAGCATGCAGCATCTCGCTTCTATCTATGGTGAACTCCTGTGGCTGCTGTTAGGGCAATATTTCACCGGGACACCAACGCAACCAGTCGCCGCCATCAACAAATTGTATGCAGTTGGTTGCACCGCCATCGTGGCCCGGTAAAATTACGCCTTAGACGTGGCAGCTCTGTCAGCGTGAGTTAGGATTACTTGGGACTCCCTAAGTAGTCCCAACTCACGCATTTCTGCGGATACTGATTACTAAAATACTGGTTCATATCCCCAAAGTGACGTAACCTATTATCTTTAATGGCATGCTTTAAAATCACCACAGGATGCTATAAAACACGTCGAAAGTGCGTAGTTTTGCCTTCTAGACAGAAATGAACACTCCAAGAAAGATTATGAAGTAAATATTCCGTCTGTAAAACATTCTGCTCTCGTTGACTCAAACTCATATATAGTTTGAGGCAAACAAGAGATGAATCTATGGGCACATGCCTCCTCTCATGGATGAGAGGGAAAGGGCAGTAGTCCCCACGCTTGCCCAGTGCGGTTTGGGGACTTCTTTGAATTTCTTCGCAGATGTATGCAGGTTTCCTAACAATATTTACCATTAGCTTTTCGGTGAAAGAAATACATCGTGAAGAATAAAATATTGCAATAAAATACTGTGTATTTCTTATAAATTCTCGTCGATAGCATGTCGTGAGCAATTTGCATAATCGTCGTAAACATAGTGGAAGCTGAGTACGTTTTATAAATAATAGTTACGTTACTTTATAGGTATACGAGTACAATCGTACGCCACGCCCGATACTCAAGTGGCCACTCCATCGATTGCTGAGAAGTCATATATAGTAGACTTAAGTGATCGTATTTCTAGGATTTTGCTATTAGCAGTGAAGTGTCGAGTGAGTCGCTTAAATCTGTATGAGTGGGGGCTGTCCATATATCACGGCATTTCAAAATACGGGGTGGGGGGGTCTGACCATGGGATGACGGTAGTCATTTTATTAACCCCCGAGGAAAAAAGAGGGGTGTTATAAGTTTAACGTGTCTGTCTATGTATCTGCCTGTGGTATCGTAGCTGCCACACGGATGGACCAATTTGAATGCGGTTTTTTTGTGTCATATATAATTTTACCCCGAGTGTTCTTAGCCATGTTTCATCAAAATCTGTCCAGCCGTTTTTGAGATATTGGACTTTGAAAATGTCGGGGGTTTTTCAACTTTTCTAAGTTGAAGTTATTAGACAGGGCGGGGTACATTCAAGGAGAAAAGCGATGATATATATATAGACAATCCCCTAGGAGCGTTTTATTTGGCCTATAATGTTCGTATTCGGTGTAACCCGTATTCGGCGCATCCATTATACGATACTTTAATAATCCAACACGTGCAGCTGCCAACTACCTGGCAGAATGTAAATTTAGATTATAAAAGTACAGTTTTTTGTAATTGGCATACGATAAATAAATGCATAAATTACTCATATAAATATAAGCAAGAGTCGAACGTCAGGTTGGAAACAATTGTAGACATAAAAACCGACAGATACATTTTATACCAGGTGATACCCTGGTGATGGGTCAGAGTCCTGTTAGAATATCCCCACCAGTCGGATCCAAGGAAGTAGGTATAATTTTGTTTCTTGAAAAAAAAAGCGGACATTGACAAATGACAGACACATACTTACAAAATAAAGCCTTGAGTAGGTATGGCTAATACTCTGTAGAAAATTCCTGTGAAAAGTTAAGCATTTAATTCGTACTAGCATTGTCTTGATACAGTACATCAGATATAAGTACTTATATTATATTGTGTGGTGTCGGGTTAGAATTTCACCACCCCCTTTCTTCCCGTGGGTGCCGTAAAAGTCGACTAAGGGAGCAGGGTTAAAGTGTGTTGCGGGCGATGGGCTAGCAATCTGTCACTGCAATATCACATTTTGTCGATCTTTTATACCCACATTTATGCTAAAAGTGGCGCTGGAACATAAGTCACATATGCTCTGCCTACCTCTTTTAGGGATAAAGGCGTTTATGTATGTATGTATGTATTATATTGTAATATAGCATGCACGCTATCTATACTTCTGAGATACTAATAATATAAAGAGGAAAAGTTGGTGAGATTTTAGCTTTGTAAGTTTGTATTTACAAAAATTCTCAAATGCTCAAATTGACACACGACTCTTGACAAAAGGATACGTGTGTCTAGATCATTATGAGCGTGTTATTTGCGTAGCTACAGACCCGACCGAGTCTGACTGGTACGGTAGTCTAGTGGTTCAGACATGCGGCTGCCAAGCGGCGGTCGTGGGTTCGAATCCCGGCTCGTAACAATGAGTTTTTGAAAACTTATATACGCAATATTCACCTTTAGCTTTTCTGTGAAGGAAAAACATCGTAAGGAAACCGGTCTAATCCGAATAAGGTCTAGTTTTCCGTCTAGGTTGGAAGGTCAGAGGGCAGTCGCTATCGTAAAACTAGTGCCTATGCCTAATGGATTAGATGTCAAAACGGACCCCGCTATGGCACAACCGGGAATAACGCTAGGACGATTTTTACTTCTCCTGACTGTACCATTTATTATCTGCTTTGTAGCTCCATTAAAAGCCTCCAGTACCTCGATACCGTTATCAAGGCACGGAATAATTGATGCCAACCTTGGAATATACGCCATGTTCCAAGGTTGGCATCAATCGACCTAGTAAAGTGATAGTATAGGTAAGACAGGTGATGACTGCAGGTGGCTAACCTGACTTTAAGCCGGTCATACGTGTGTGTTCTTGTACGTAAAATATGGATGGATTTCTTAAGTTTTAGGGATGAAAGTATCGTATATAAGTATGTTGATTGCATATGTTGTTATTTGTCAAGAGCCGAAATACGAATACGACTGCATGCATTTTTGTAGTTAAAAATGTCCAAAGTCGGGTATTTATTTTGTCTTTATTTTTCAACTTATTCAAACAATACATTAGGTATCGTATTATGTTTAAATGATTATATTTAAAATCGTCGAGAGATCATAAATAAAAGGAATATATTATACGTTACAATTTTAAATATTTATTGACATGTCCAATGAAGCCATATTCGAAGACTGAAGAGTGTAGCATCTCTTTGTCTCGTTCGCGGAAGACGAGCGTGTGTCTATTGCACGGGGCGCGCTTTACATGAATCTAGGAAGGGTCATTTGAATTTTTGGTTTTCGTGATTTTGTCTTTGGCAATGAAGTTAAAGCTGGTGATACACAGTGTACTCGATTTTTTTTGTGAACGGCTGTTTAAAAATGCTGTATCAGCTACACTTTCCAGGCGTTTCTTTGAGTATTTTTTGTTAAATAAATAAATAAATATTTGGGGACTATCTGACACAAATCGACCTAGTCCCAAACTAAGCAAAGCTTGTACTATATGGGTAATAGACGACCATAAACATACTTATATAGATAAATAAATAATTAAATACATAGAAAACATCCATGACTCAGGAGCAAATATTCATGCTCATCACACAAATAAATGCCCTTACCAGGATTCGAACCCAGGACCTCTTGCTTCATAGGCAGGGTCACTACCAACTAGGCTAAAGCGGTCGTGAAGATGTTAGGATTGTTCTTTGTGAGCACTTGCCGGCATTATGTCAAAGAAAAACACAATAACAAGAATGAACAACGCAATAAAATAACAGAAAAGAAGGTACAGGTGTCCCGAATAATATTGAAACCAATTTCTTTGCCCTTTGTAGTTCTAAAGCCTCACAAATAAGAACAAAGAGGCAAGCTTACTCGTATGCCAGTTTAATTAGGAGTTAATAGAAACGGATACCCTACATATATGGAATTTCCCATAGAAATAAAGGCATTTTCTCTGCCTTTTAGAGTACGACCTCTTGATATGCCTCGGCCGCGACTTCTAAGTGGGAGCGAGAGAACGGAGCATGGCATCTCGCTCTTACGTATGGTCGCCGCCGAGCCGTTAGTGCGGTGCTTCACTGGGACGCCATGGCGTCGCTGGCTAGCCTATCCAAACAAATCATATAGAAATGTATGGTGGTTAACTCACTTGGTGACGTTTGGCTCGGATTGTATGGGATACGTCGCCATGGCGTCCCAGTGAGGCAGGGCCCTTCAGGGCGTCAAAATGAAATTGTGGTATTATGGTTTGAAACTTTAGCAGAAATTTTGTTATTTTAACCTTAAAAAGGAAAATTCTATGGTTTTCCTTAAAACCGTATACTTAATTGTTTTTATTGTATCTCGTTGAGGTATCAACTTCGCTTCCTCATTACATTGGTTATCGGCACTTTAGTTCACTTTATTAACGAATTACTCGGCTTTGAAGTATTTTACAAACAATCGGTCGCATTTTCCCTATAAATATTTCCTCGAGCTATGTCAAGTGGTAGAGCGTACTTTACCAATTCTCTAGTTCGCTTACTCACCCTCGTAGCGTTGTTGTGAGATTCAGTCAAGATTAGGTGTAGGCACTAGTTTTACGTAAGCGACTGCCATTCTGATCTTCTTGCAGGAAAAGTAGACCTTGTTTAGGACTAGACCGGTTTCTTACGACGTTTTCCTTCACCGAAAAGCTACAGTTAATTGAATGATTTTTCATAAGTAGATACGAAAGTTGTTTTGAAAAACCCAGTGGTATGTAGGTATTAGGTAGGCCGGGGTTCGAACCCACGACCAGAACCCATTCAGGGCCCATGACGACACATATGCGTCAGACAGTCGCTTTCCGTTACATACGGGGAAAACCACGGGATCGGCTACGAGCGTGGCGCGTAGCGATTACGATACGATACGATCATTTATTGATAAAAAATATTTTACATGTCATTATATCTTAAGGGGCTACCGAGGTTTCCATCGATTTTTGACAAGTTTTGTATCGTATCTCCTACTTTTGCACTACAGAACTATAAATCAAACGGTTATCGGTTCTTCAATCTTTTATCTCCATTTTGGTCTACCGGATTTTGAAATGAATGAATACTTAATGTTGTATGATCTTTTTAAACATTGTCTAAAATAACACTTATTTTGTATCTCTATTGACGTGAAAGATCTAACACATACGACATCTATATATTTGGGTTCGTCTGTGACGTCCCTAAAAACTGGTCTAAGGTTTTCATTTTAAACCAATTAACACAAAAGTTATGGCCAGAAACCGGTTTTTTGGCCTAAAATTGTTCAACTTTGATGCCAAATATCTCGAAAACAATGAACTTTGAAGTAAATATGGGATACTATATTGCTTAAAGCCGTTGTTGTTAACATAATAAGCTACAAAAAACCTAAGAAAACTAAGAGATTCAGATCGAAGGTACGATCCCATACGCCAATTATGGGAGCCCCTTAATACTAAGTGCTTAATCTATTACAATTTACAATTATTCTGAATGAATAAATGATTATTCAAAATCATGATTAAATTAAACAATTGATTGAAATTAATGATTATTCAATGATTCTGGGCAATGAATGTGTTAAAAGCGGCGCGCGCGTCGGTTACAGTTGTTATTGCTTGCTCCATGTGATAAAGCATCCTAATTATCTTTAGTCTCAGAATTACTTTGTTTATTTGTCCGTCTGTCGATCTTGTCTTAAACGATCGAGCCCATTTAATCGATATGACCTCAATTATAGGCATTCATTCACAAGATTTATACTAGTTGATTACAAGCTATCCGGAGCAACTTCTTCGAAACTCGTATGACAATTCTACTAATATTAAAAATGCGAAAGTTTAGATATTTAGATGTTTGTTACTCAATCACGCTTAAACAAATCAATCAATTTGGATGAAATTTTGCACAGAGGTAGTTTATAGCCTGGATTAAAACATAGGATGGTTTTTATTCCGGGTCCACGCAGAGGAAGTCGCGGGCGGAGGCTAGTGTAATATATGGTAGGTAATATAAAGCTGGCCTGATGATGGAGACGGAGGGCAGCCATACTCCTCACACACAAGAGAAACTACCATAAATATATACAAGCAAAATAAATGTACATGAATAAATATGTAAATACACATACATATATACAATCAGTCGTACAAATATCATTACAAATCAATACATTACAATTAGAAACCTAAACCTAAAATTTCCTACTAAAGTAAACTAAAAGTCATCCTCCTAGCGTTATTCCCGGTAATGCCCCTAAAGGAGCCCGGGACCACTTTGACACCTAATCCCAAGATTTGGCATAGGCACTAGTTTTACGAAAGCGACTGCCATCTGACCTTCCAACACAGAGGGAAAACTAGACCTTATTGGGATTAGGCCGGTTTCCTCACGATGTTTTCCTTCACCGAAAAGCTAACGGTAAATATTCCGTACATAAGTTCCGAAAAACTCATTGCTACGACCGCCGCTTGACAGCCGCATGCCTAAACCACTAGGCTAACGTAGGTAACTGCTAGCCGTAGCGGTACTAAAGTAAACTAAAAATAAGTATCAAATAACCCGCCCCGCGCCGCTCCAGGGCATACCTATACCAAAAACTTAAGTGTTAGCCAATAATAAAGTATAATAATGATAATGTTCTATTTCCTGTGTCCTAGGTTACGCAACACCCTGAAAGACCTGGATCCAAGTCTACTCCTAGACTCAGGGCAGGGCCCCACAGAGGAATACGAGAATCTCAGACGTCGAGTAAACTCTAACACCAAAGAGCTCTGGTACTACATAAGCCATGAGCTGGGGGGTGTTGTGAAGAACAGTGAGAACAGAGAAGAGAAATTAATAGCAATTATGGAGCAAGTTAATGAAAGACGAAGGTTGGTTTTGCCTTTTAAGCTGTGTGTCTGTCTGTGGTATCGTAGCTCCCAAACGGATGAACCGATTTTCGTTTTAATTTTTTTGTGACATAGACATTTTTTTCCCGAGTGTTCTTAGCCATGTTTCATGAAAATCTGTTCAGCCGTTTTTGAGATATTGGACTTCGAAATGAAAATGTCGGAGGTTTCTCAACTTTTCTAAGTTGTAGTTGTAATTTGTTTTGTTTGTGTGTAAAGGTGGTTATTGATCGTAATAACATAGCAACACTAAAATTAAAGGCTAGTTTTCGCCTTTAAAAGCTGGTTGCATAAATAAAGAAACTGATTACATAATAATGTTCTATGAAAACGCGTTCGCGAAACATATGTTTATAACTTTCCATCTACTTATTTTTTATGTATTTCAGACTACAAAACAGAGACCTGCCTAGAATGATACTATATTAAATGTTTATGAAGCAGAAACGTCCGGTAACGAAATTCCAAATTTCGATCGTATTGGAAAATTGAAAAATTATTCGCCACGAGCGGGATTTGAACCCACATCCTCTGGAATCCGTCCATCGCTCTCCCAATTGAGCTACCGTGGGTCCGCTAATGGCGACGAGTCTTTCAATCCCTTCGACTATTGTATTTACACCTTGGGGAGGCGTTGGTGCCGTTTCAGAAGTTGTAATAACTTCGCGGTAGATGTCACTACGAGCCTCCCTAAGGTGTAAATACAATAGTGGAAGGGATTGAAAGATTCGTCGCCATTAGCGGACCCACGGTAGCTCAATTGGGAGAGCGATGGACGGATTCCAGAGGTTGTGGGTTCAAATCCCGCTCGTGGCGAATAATTTTTCGATTTTCCACTATGATCGAAACGATACTATAGTTAACAAAAAATACGCTATTACAAAAGTAGCAACCGTTAACAGAAGAAATTACAATTAAAAAGGTCAAAGGAAAATTAACATCTTCGAGAACGATTAGAAGCCGTAGCCTCCTTTACCTTCATTTGTTTTTTTATCCGACTGTCCTTTACATAGTCGAAAGTAACATCCAAGTTTGAGATTGTACAGTCTGCGTCATATAGTTTTAGTAGCAGCCAGAGTAGCCAAATATTTCGTAACACATTATTCTTACAGTAATAAAGACGTGTAGGTACTGAAATATTTGGCCACCTTGAATGTGTAGAATCTCGGAGAATACTTAGAATCGGGTGTGTATCCATACCATCGATCTTACGTCGAAGGATTCTCCGAACCGATGCGAGTGCCGACAGATGTGCTTACTGTTCCGCAAATCTTTGTTTATTTTCGATATCCATTTCAGTGAACTTTCAACTCGTGAGTACTCTGAGAACATAAGTACGTTTAAACAATACCTGCATGTTGCGTTTACTTTCAATGCTACGTCACGTCATTTGAACATGACGGTAAGCGGTTGTCTTCATGCAAAGTAGTGTATTGATTTGTGACCTGAATTCGCGTACAATGTAAATATTTGAAATATACTGACCAGCGGATTTCATTGTTGACTCATCACAAGTAAATATTTTAATTATTCTGAGGATTCGCCCATCCAAGAATATAGTTTACCCAAAGTATAGTCATTAAAATTAAAATTTCAACACGCGTGGCATTAAATTGAGCTTGAAGCTTTTCCACCAGCGAGACGAAAAGGATCAAATTAAAAACTGTGTATACCAACTAAATAAATTATTTGAGTCGACCGAGTTGCATCATAGTAATCTGTTGGCATCTCTACTCTCCAAGCTATTAGATTCAAATTCCAATGACAGAACAAATACCAAACCAACATTTAGACAAATATAATTGAAAAATTCTGACACCTTGCCAGGCAGAATTATGGTAGGTGGACCAAAAAGGTGTCAGATTGGTGGCCACTTATAAGTAAAAGGAGCGTCCGCCGCCCACCAGCTCGATGGGTGGACGATGTTATGAAGATAGCGGGTCACTTCTGGATAAGATTAGCTCAGGAAAGGGACGGGGGGCGTACTCGAAGAGAGGCCTATGCTCAGCAGTGGGCGGTTACGGGCTGAAAATGATGATGATGATGAATTGAGAACTTGCGAGGAATTCAAAGCGTATGCAAAACTGATTGAATTTTTCCATTCCAGCTCCCTCGAGTCAGATCAGGAGAAGCTTCCAGAACTGGACGGGTACCAGGAGTGGAGGAAGGCCGAGGCGGCCAACGTCAGTGATCTCATACAGAGGAGGCTGTACCACCTCCAGAACCCACCGGACTGCAAGGACGCGAGGAAAGTTATCTGCAATTTGAACAAGGTATGTTGGGCGTACATTGCACGTAGAACCGATGGCCGTTGGGGCGGAAAGGTTCTCGAGTGGCGACCACGTAACGGAAGGCGCGGCGTAGGTAGGCCCGTAGGTAAGGTGGACTGATGGCCTGGTAAAGGTTGCTGGAGTTCGCTGGATGCGGGTGGCGCAGGACCGGTCACTTTGGCACTCTTTGGGGGAGGCCTATGTCCAGCAGTGGACGTCTTTCGGCTGATGTGATGATGTTGGGCGTATGAAGCTGTTATAATAAGTTTCTGAGTCACCAGGAGTGCAGGAAGACACCCGTCGCTAACGTTAGCGATCGCATACAAAAATGAAAATAAGTTCCGGAGCTACCAGGAGTGTAGAAAGACAGAGGTAGCTACCTTAACGATCTTAATCCCTATAAAGGAGGTTGTGCGTATAATCTAGAACATAACTGCAAAGACGCGAGGAAAGTCATTTGCATTTTGTTGCAGTGCATGTCTGGTATATGAAGCACTAGCTTCCGCCCACGACTTCGTCTGCGTGGACCCGGGATAAATCTATCCTTTATTTTAATCCAGGCTATAAACTATCTTTGTGCAAAATTTCATACAAATTGGTAAAGCCAAACATCTAATCATCCAAACTTTCGCATTTATAATATTAGTAGGATTACTAGGAATGCAGAAGGAGGGGGGGCTAACATTTGCGTTCTCACTTTCACGTTCGTGTCAGAACGAGAGCGCTTGCAATGCATTGAAACCAATAAGTAGTAAGCAGAATTGTAGAAGACGACCTCCGACGTCTGTTTCTGCATTTTTGTGGGACATTGTTTTATTTTTCATTTAATTAAATTTTCACTTATTCAAGATATATGGGAAGATCCAGAACTGTATCGTAACGTTCTTTATTGTTTGCCATTACCTAACTTGTAACTTGACAACTTGATCTAATAATTCCGTCCTGTATTCCGGCCCTCGTACACGCACGTTATTGAATCCGGACTCATGAATAATTCGGTTGCGTGCATTTCAGTAAAGTCGACGCGTCAATAAAGTAAGCCGCAAAGCGTGTTTGCATTCACAAATCTAATTGACTCGCCGGATGAAAACCAGTATTATGTGCGATTCAGAATAGTAAATGATTTATACCAAACCAAACGCATACATCACAATTTCGTTTTTAATAAGAAAACACAAAATAAGAAACTTATAATTATCAACTAAAACTAAAATATTGGTTACTTGTGTTAGTTTGTTTCTATATAATACTGCGTGTATTTTTAATATTACCTCAAATTGTAACCAGAGGTACGTGTTAGGGCTATGAACTGATATTGCAAGAAAATTTTAAGTTACTTTTAACTACCAAAGCGTAATTAATTTTTGAAAATTTATTGAGCGGCAATGTATTGCGTACACTGTGATATGATGACACATGGAAGAATCGGGTCACATGTGACAATTTTTTGTGACGTCACACATTGCGTGCTGTTTTTTTTATAGCCTATATTGTGGCCCACTGCTGGGAGACAATATACTGCTGCTGAATTATTTAATATGAAAAAAAAATGGTTGTTAAGAAAAAAAATTGCAATATCGGTTCTTAGCCTTAACACGAACCTCTGTTTACAATTTGAGGTAATATTAAAATACACACTGTATATGTGAGAACTCTGAGAACTTTTAATTGGCTATATGGTTTTATTATTGTGTCTATAATTATGTTGCGCTGTAATTAAATAAATATCGTAGACGAAACGAATACTAATGGTGCAGTTAGTATTCGTTCCGTCGCTTTATGACGACCACTTTAGCCTAGTTGGTAGTGACCCTGCCTACGAAGCAAGAGGTCCTGGGTTCGAATCCCGGTAAGGGCATTTATTTGTGTGATGAGCACGAATATTTGTTCCTGAGTCATGGAAGTATTTAAGATTGTCCCCTAATATTTATTATTTTATTTATTTATAGTTATAGCGGCCTCCTCAATATCTAAATATATCTCCTCAATTCGCGATTTTTCGGTAATCCAAAATTGATTAATGCCACTGAATTAGACGGTTGGAACACAAAAAAAGATTTATGTAGTAAGCGAGATAAGAGATGTTTTTTTTTATAGGAAATTATACCGGTATATACGGCTTCAAGTTGTGGTCGATCCGTAAGTCTGACCTACGATTACACGGGTTAGTTACAACTCCCGGGGTCAATGTATACTAGTGAGCTTTCTGGCGGGCCGAGAGGTTGTGAATAGTAGCTGATACGACATGACTAACCGTTTAGCGCGGTCGCGATTATTTTTAGTCGTAGCGATGAGACATTTTGGACATTCAACTGTGCATTTAAATGGTCTTATCGAACGAGGTAGTGAAGCGAATGCTTCAGCTTGACCCGAAAATCGTTTGTATGTCCAGATGTCCGGAATTCAGGAAGTCCCGCTGCTCTCATCTACAGGTTGCATTTCTCAACCGATTCTCATGAAATTTTGTGAGCTTCGTTAATTATATACATTTTTTGTCGAGTCACCTATTCGAGATTAAGAGTTTTGTTCCTTCAGCCGTCGACGCGGCGAACACTCAAACATATACAAGGGTTGGCGACGCCTATGTTACTCCTGTGGAGTTGCATGCGTCTATAGGCTGCGGTGTCCGCTTACCATCAGGCGGGCCGTACGCTTGTTTGCCACCGTCGTTGTATACAAATGTTTTATCATTTCTGAAAACTGACTCCAGTATAAAAATCAACAACATGACTAGAGCCAGTTGAGAAATGCGTCCTGTGGAGGGCAACATCTGGGCAGCCGGACATACGAAATAATTTTGTCCCAATATGACAAAATATAATTGATATTTACCGTTAGCTTTTCGGTGAAGGAAAAACATCGTGAGGAAACCTGCGTACATCCACGAAGAAATTAAAAGGTGTATGTGAAGTCCCCAACCCGCACTGGGCCAGCGTGGGGACTACTGCCCGTTCCCTCTCATCCATAAGAGGAGGCCTGTGCCCAGCAGTGGGACGTATATAGGCTGATTTATTAAGACGAAAAGGAGAACATCGTTCGCTTCGGTCGCTCATTCTATAAGACTTTTCCAAACTTATATTCCAACGCAAATGATATATCAATTATATCATAGATATAATAATCTTCTAAGTCCGCAGTAAGCTCGATTCTCCATACAAACGTAGTTACGCTCTCATTTTAAAACTACGTGTTGGATTGTAACGAAACTTTGCATGCACAATGAAATGAGGTATATCCAAGTCTGTAATTAGTTTATGTAGCTTCAGATACCATAGTAAAAAAAATACAGCGAATTTAAGTTTTTCATACAAAACGTACTTTTGTTTTCTTTCGTTTGTTTTATAAACTGGAACCATATAAACTAATTACAGACATAGATATACCTCATGTCATTGTATATGCAAATTTCGTCACAATCCAACACGTAGTATTAAAATGAGAACGAAACTCCGTTTGTATGGGAAGGTGAAATTCGGCCAAGCTTACTGCGAACTCTTAAATAGTATTTCTAATAACACTAGTGTCCAAAAAAAACTTTCTCTGGTTGCACAGTGGCTGCCCGTCATAGAACAGAAAAATGCTTTAGCATACTGATATGCAATACGGTCGCCATAAGAGTTGATACAATCGTAAAAAAAGGTTTTATGGCTATTCGGTAACGGCTATTTGTTACCGAGTGTAAGCGGTCGTGAAAACGCCTATAAAATTAACGAAACAATCAATTTGATCGATTAAACCGAATCGAGAAAACTCCAAGAGCGGACCAACTTACGATTACAGACCGATCAACGTTTAATATGTCTGGCAGCTGTCATTCCTTAGAAACAGATTTGGCTCACCAAATCTCCCTGCCCCCCCCCTGCCTCAGCAGGGCACAGCGAAATGTCAATCCGCTCGAATGTGGAGCAGCCCAACTGGGGAAGTACCTCCGCCTTGTAGAAGACCACAGCCAAAATAACACTACTAAGGTGCATTCATCCTTACTTGTCTTATTTGGTAAACAACATTCTAACCTCAAAAAATATCTTTTTAGATTATAGCAGCTATTTTATCGTAAAAAAAGCGTTTCTAGACAAAAAAAATCGTGAAGTGATGTCCGAAAAGTCGTCTCGGCATAATCTAATACTCACAAAATTGCTATTCTATCCTAAAAAGATGCATTTTGAGGTTAGAATGTTGTTTACCAAACAAGACAAGTAAGGATGAACGCACTATACTTGCTCAGCTTGCTCTGTAGATGTAGTAGTGTTGTGTTCCTGGAGGTGAGCAATAATGGAGGCGAAAATAAGATAGATAAAGCGCTGCGCTCCGCCCTCAAAAACCAGCATATGTTGTGTAGTAACTTGAAATCATCTGAGTTATCATTATCACACCTGCCGAGGTCGTTGACCCGTGATGACATCTGTCGTGATTTGACGGCGCATGTTTCCGACACGTCAACGGTTGTTAACCCATTTAGCGCTGTCTTATGAATCCGTAACGTAAACAGCTGTTAACCGGCCAATTCTTTTAGAACTGACTTAAAACGAGGGAAGTCAAATTGTATTTGTTTGAGTATGAATTACTAGCCTGTGCCCCCGACTTCGTCCGCGTTTTATATCGTAACTCCATACAAATTTCCGTCCCCACTTAGAGGATGATTTCCGGGATAAAAACTATGCTATGTCGTACGGGATACAAAGTGCTTTAAGTTTGTAATACGGGTGTAGACTCAAATATTATTATTAGGTACTCCAAAAGAAAGAAGGCAAAAAATATGCCTAGTGACGGAATCCCATTCAGATATCTCAAAGAATTACGAAGCTACAACCGTTTTAATATTGCTTGTTCAGAGAGAAAACGCTCGCAGATTGTGACGACAGAAGAGACAGAATATACCTCTTAAAACTTTGGACACTTACAACTTTGAGATTATTTAATCCCTTGCTTTACTTTTTTCTCCGTTTGACAATAATTTAAATCCCTATTGGTTCATTTATTAAGTGTCTACCCCTATTATTCGTCATGGTCATCATCATATCAGCCAAAAGACATCCACTGCTGAGGGGCTGCCGCGAAATGAAAACGAACTTCGTTTGTGTATCTCCGTCTCTGTCGCACTTGCTTGTTCGAGCGACAGGGACGGTATTCGAACGAAGTTCGTTTTCACTCCGCGATAGCCCCTCTGGACAACCTTGCCCAAAGACAACGGCGAGTACGTCACTCACCTTTCGGTTTGCTGACGATATAGTCTTGGCTGAGACCTTGGAGGACTTGAGTACGATGCTCGATGACCTCAGTAAAGCTTCCGAGTGAGTTGTTCTAAGGATGAGCATGGATAAGACCAGAATCAGCGTGATTTTAATTACTTATTAAGTTAATAAAATCATACTAACTACAGTGCTACGATAACTAATTGCGTTCCAAATTCAATCGTAAAAATACACATAAGGAAAACGGAAGTTCTATTATAAAATCAGTTTCTGCTTATGCTACAACGACAGCGTGTTTCAACTCTTGACCTTATTTGAAATTCGTCTGTTATCAATAAGTATTACATCTATCGTACATGTAGTTAATGGACGTTCGTAACATAATAATCCGTTGAAATATCTACTTTCCATTCTATGCAAGAAGGTTCAAAATGTAATGAAATTCTGCAAGTTTTCGCCCCATTCAAACTATTTTAAACACCAATACTGACTTCATAAATAATAGTTATAAAGCGGTGTCAATGTTTTACTTTTAAATATGTTTTTGAACTCCTACCTACACCGTTTATACATGGGAGATTAATGAATCTGTAAATAAATAAGCAAATGAGTAATTCTTTTCAAGTGTTTATACAGCAAAAATAAATTATCATCGTCTGAGGGCAAGCCACGAACTTGCGACCTCGGTATTTCCGGTAGAGTGCCCCCTCTGAGCTACCCAAACATTAGCTGATGTAGCGTATCTTTGGAATGAGCTTCCTGCCGAGGTTTTCCCGAGGGACTACAGTATGGGGGTCTTCAAATATGGAGTGTATAAATTCTTAAAGGGTCGGCAACGCGCATGTAACACCCCTGGAGTTGCAAGCGTTAATAGGCTAGGGTAACCACTTACCATCAGGTGGCTTGTTTGCCACCGAGGTGGTATAAAAAAAAACCTTTCATCTTCTTCGTCTTACTCTGGGCTTCAGACGATGTTGGTCTATTTTACAAGCTTTTATTTTCATTATATTTGTTCTCCGTATCATCATATAGTCCCGTATAGTAGTAGTACTTAATATTCATTTAAGTCATGATTTTCCTGTTCAACAACATTTTAATAAGCTAATAAATTACGGACCGCAATTATCTACATTTATTTCGTAACTTCCACGTTTAATTTAATAAAATAATTGGTTTCGTACTGTATACTAATATTATGAAGAGGAAAAGTCATATCTTCCTCCGAATCGCGTGTCATGTGACATCCACTCTAACATCTGTAGTAAATGAGTAATTTATACCAAATTTACATTGCAGGGCTGCGGCTTCGGCTGTCAACTTCACCACATAGTGTACTGTCTCATATTCGCGTACGCCACCGAACGGACTCTGATCCTAAACTCGAAGGGGTGGCGGTACAACAACAAGGGCTGGGAATACGTGTTCCACCCCATATCCGAGACGTGTACCTCGGCGTATGACGACCCCGTCATGCAGTGGTCAGGTGAATATACTTATAACTATAGTGTCTTCATACACTCAGCGGACACATACTCGAAGTGGTGACGCTACAAAAAGGGCTGGGAGTACGTGTTCCACCCCATATCCGACACGTGTAACTCGTATGACGACCCCGTCATGCATTGGTCAGGTGAATATACTTATAACTATAGTGTCTTCATACACCCAGCGGACACATACTCGAAGTGGTGACGCTACAAAAAGGGCTGGGAGTACGTGTTCCACCCCATATCCGACACGTGTAACTCGTATGACGACCCCGTCATGCATTGGTCAGGTGAATATACTTATAACTATAGTGTCTTCATACACCCAGCGGACACATACTCGAAGTGGTGGCGCTACAAAAAGGGCTAGGAGTACATGTTCCACCCCATATCCGACACGTGTACCTCGTATGGCGACCCTGTCATGCGGTGGTCAGGTGAATATACTTATAACTATAGTGTCTTCATACACCCAGCGGACACATACTCGAAGTGGTGGCGCTACAAAAAGGGCTAGGAGTACATGTTCCACCCCATATCCGACACGTGTACCTCGTATGGCGACCCTGTCATGCGGTGGTCAGGTGAATATACTTATAACTATTGTGTCTTCATACACCCAGCGGACACATACTCGAAGTGGTGACGCTACAAAAAGGGCTGGGAGTACGTGTTCCACCCCATATCCGACACGTGTAACTCGTATGACGACCCCGTCATGCATTGGTCAGGTGAATATACTTATAACTATAGTGTCTTCATACACCCAGCGGACACATACTCGAAGTGGTGACGCTACAAAAAGAGCTGGGAGTACGTGTTCCACCCCATATCCGACACGTGTAACTCGTATGACGACCCCGTCATGCATTGGTCAGGTGAATATACTTATAACTATAGTGTCTTCATACACCCAGCGGACACATACTCGAAGTGGTGGCGCTACAAAAAGGGCTAGGAGTACATGTTCCACCCCATATCCGACTCGTGTACCTCGTATGGCGACCCTGTCATGCGGTGGTCAGGTGAATATACTTATAACTTTTGTGTCTTCATACACCCAGCGGACACATACTCGAAGTGGTGGCGCTACAAAAAGGGCTGGGAGTACGTGTTCCACCCCATATCCGAGTCGTGTACCGCGTATGACGACCCCGTCATGCAGTGGTCTATATTCACAACTATGTACTGTCTCATAATGTACGGACAGAGGACAGCTAAAAAACTAGGGTCTACGCCAAATCTTTGGATAAGGTTGCAAAACGGAGCTCTGGGCTTTAGGATATAAACGGGAAAAACGCTAGGAGGATGAAGATTTTTCAAAATCAAAATATTTATTCTTTAAATATAATTCCATTTGATATGATAGGTCGTGTTATTAGTAGAGCTAAATAAAATATATCATTTATATTGATAAGGGAAAGGAAAACTCGTACTTAAATTTTATTGTCAATTCTTTTTTAAATATGAAAGTTATTAAAATAAGCATAAAAACTATGATCTAACATTCACATACGTTACATATTTGACTCCTAGGGCACCGTGTCACCATGGTCATATCGATCGATAGGTCGTGTTATTAGATTGAATCAATAAAACTGATTTTCCTGATTACCTAATTCGTGTTCCTGTCCATGCTATATTTAATCGCATGCCGTAAAACACAGCTTAATTCAAATAGGCTATACTTTATGGGAAAATGCACGATTTTCTAAAACATACCTCAATTCAATCAATTTAAAGTTCATTTTTGACCGTAGTTATTATTTCTTAATCAGTGCGCGGTTCTTCCGTTCAGTACTAAAAGATTGTAATCACATTTCCATTGCCTGGAGTGTCCAAGAACAGGCCTTATTACGTTGCAATAAGGTCCACAAAATGTCAGATAATAAACAGGTTCCATTTTCGCCCTAGTCACAGTGACAATGAGGGATGAAATTGTACGTGTTTCGTTGGGCTATTCCTACGTGAGATTATTTGAGTTGGCTGAACTGCAACAAAGGAGTCTACTCAAAAACAACTCTAACGTCTGAGGTACAAAATTCAAATTGCAATGGCAGTTTTATAAAAAGTCTGCCACCATACGAACCATACTTCAAATTACTTGAGTTTGCCGAGTGGTATCACAGTAATATATTTAAAAAGCTACTTAACCAGCTAAGCTCGAAGGTTCAACATCCAATAACAGTTTTACGAATTCGGGCTTGTTTTCGACCATAACTGTATCTCTGAATACAGTTATGCTCTTTTTGTTCTAAACTCGTAAATCACGGGTGAGTAAATAATTAATGCTGAAACAACTGTTATTTGCTGATAAAGTCGTAATGGCGTGGCGTAATATTACGATAACCGTATAATAGTAAAACCATACTGTTTCATATTAGGTCATTTATAATTGTGATTGTGAGATAAGCATTGGTTATTACTTTTTTTTATATAATGAGTATAATGACAGTCTACATCGACTGGCATAATGGATGTCAGGAAATAATTTTCGTTGTAAATTATTAAGTAACGTGTATGATTTTCTGATATGGTAATACTAGCTGTCGCCCGCGACTTCGCCTGCGTTGACACGGGATAAAAACTATCCCATATTTTAATCCAGGCTATGAACTATGTTCGTGCCAAATTTCATCCAAATCGGTTGAGCTGTTTAAGCGTGATTGACTAACAAACATCTAAACACCCAAACCTAATCTACTACTCATCCAAACCAATATTACTAATCCTTCAGACTTTGGTATACAGAAAAGTACGGTCGGCAATAAAAGTTTGTACGAATAATTACATTTTTGACAAAACTTGTTATACCTGCGGACTGTTGCACTACCCTGACTTGCACTTAAGTAGCAACGCGTGTTGCATACTGTTTATTTTTAACCCCCCACGAAAAAAGGGGTGTTGTAAGTTTAACGTGTCTCTCTGTGTATCTGTCTGTGCTATCGTAGCTCCCAAACGGATGGACCGATTTGAATGCGGTTTTTTTGTGTCATAGATAATTTTATCCCGAGTGTTCTTAGCCATGCCAACCATCAAAATCTGTTCAGCCGTTTATGAGATATTGGACTTTGAAATGAAAATGTCGGGGGTTTTTCAACTTTTCTAAGTTGTAGTTATTCCGATAAATTTTGTGTTATCTGTAGGTGCGCTATACGGCTGGAAAGACGTGATGGAGGCCGAACTATATGAGCTACGGAAGAAAAGGAGATGGCGCTTAAATGAGCGAGAGAGACAGAAGTATCGAGATCTTGTGTTAGAAGCTGATAAAGGCGTTCTGCAGCACACTCGTTAGTTAGGCGACTAGTTTAGTGTATGGGTCAATCAACTATTCTTTGTCGCTCGTTGCCACGGTTACGTCTCCATTTATTCATGGTAGGTACGGGGACAGAGTAGCAAGAAGTTGATTGACTCCTATACTAATATTGTAAACATATATATCAACACCAGCTTAGTAAAGAAAACTATATGGACTCTATAGGTAGACCCTATACCTATAGCTACCTCTGCCTATAGCTGCATATAGTTATTAGCCTGCTTCGTTTTTTATACACGGTTTTAGTCACCTCGGAATATGTACTTGCCATGTACACCAGCCATGCTTTAAAAAAACTTAATTAATTTTGTCTTATAGTTGTTATTATTGTCTTTTGTTAATCCATGAGAGGAGGCCTGTGCCCAGCAGTGGGACGTATACACCCGGATTTATTATTATATTTGTTAATTGCTATGTGTGCACTGCCCGCCGTGGTTTCACCGATGGTTCCAAAGGAAGACCAGCGCTGGTTATCGCAATTAATTTTATTCACTGTTTGTCGTTTTGTGCGTGTCAAAAAACTACAAAAATTTCATTTTTTTTTTCACTTGTGTATACCTATCTAGTCTATACTGGAACTTCGAGATGGATATAGGTATATTCCACCCCGCGGATTTGTCTGCGTTTTAGCAATAGGCGGGCGCTGCGCGGTTTGATAGTGTATAGTTAAAACTATTTAAGCTGCCCGTTTAGCACTTTAGCTTATCTTGTGAACAATGGCTCTGTTTCCTATTGTATAAGCCCACCGCAAATCCTCCGGTGGAAAGGCACCCTAACAATGCGGTTTCTGTTCCAGTGTCGCACGAGGCCAAAGTAGTGTCGCTGCCGTTCATAGACTCAATATCGCAGAAGCCGAAGTTCTTGCCGCTGGCTGTGCCTAAGGACCTCGCTCATAGGTACGTTTTCTCTCACGAAAAGCTTCTGAACCCAATTGCACTACTATAGATAGTTGGTGGAGCGTAGTGTTGTTATCGGAATTGGTGTAGACAATATCGATAAAAAATGTTAATTAAGGTTAATAATAACGTTATTAGGATCAAAAAGGGACCTCTGGGGTCTGAAAATCAAGCAAAAAGCTGAGACTGGTACCCATTGCCTATCTAGACCACGAAATCAAATGCTTACCAAATCTGTGCATGTTTTTGTATAATGTTTTTACTCTTTTTTTTGTAATTTAGTGGATTTTGTTTTCCTGGTTTGTGGCAATAAAAGTTTTTTTTTTTTTAAATTCTTTATACCAATTCCGTTACCAACACTTACGCTGAACCAAAAATTCTACGAAATATACGATCACTGCTTATAATGTTATTATTATTTAACCTTTAGCGTTGATTTTTTCTTCAAGACTATATATTTTTAATCCTTTTTCGAGAAACATTACGACATTATTGATTATTTTATTTAGTGTGTACACCCCTATTGGCTTATGTCGCTCTTACATTACCTATGTTTATCTTCTTACTTGTTTTCCAGAATAATACGTTTCAACGGCGACCCGCCATCGTGGTGGATCGGCCAGATCCTCAAATACATCTTGAAGCCGCGACTCAAAATGCAGAAGGCGATCAACGAGACCATCGCTAAGATGAACTTCAACACCCCTATAGTTGGGTAAGCAACTATCATCATATCAGCCGAAAGACCTCTTCAGTAGGACATAGGCCCCACAGATATAGATGTACACTAGATAACTTATACACCTCAATCTGGTTACCTATCACAAGTACGAAATATGTTTGACCGATGAATCAGTTGGCAAATTTTCATTTGACCGAATGCATTTTTTTCAGAGACCGTTAAGTTTTCAGTATTTTTATAAAACAAACCTAACCTAACCTAATGGGTTCTATGCGTTACTATTTTCAAAAGCTTGGTATTGTCAATGGTTCCTGAAAAAAATGCATTCGGTCGAATGAAAATTTGCCAAATGAATCATCGGTCAAACATATTTCGAACTTGTTGTAGGTTACCCCTCAAACTGTATGAAAACCAACCGTGTCACTTTTTTGTACCTACTGTGACGTCACAAGGGCGAATTAGTAATGTGAATTCCACGTTGTCCGCGCAAAATCGATTTTGCAATGACAATGAGGCATTTTGTTAATATTCACGGACAACCGGCTAACACAACAGACGCGCGCGGAATGTCAGTCAGAGATGCGTGATCTAGTGTATATCTGTATCTGTGGCCTCCCCCAAAGAGTGTCACAATGCCCGGCTCTGCGCCACCCGCATCCAGCGGACTCCCGCGACCTTTACCAGGTCATCAGTCCACCTTGTGTGTCTGTAGCGATTCGGGTTAATCAATCCTGAGGACCATACACTATTTTTTTTTAAATACACATTTTTTTAAAAGTTAAACACAGAAAATAGGTGGTGTTCCATGCCACATATTACAGTACAATAGAAACCTGAACCTAAAATTGAACACTAATCTAAATTAAAAGTAAGTATCAAATAGCCCGCCCGCGTCACTCCAGGGGCATCAGCTAGACGTTGAACAGCTATGTCGAAACAAAAAAAAACCGGGTTGCACTGCGGGAGTGCCGGCAGAAGTGAAAACTTGCGAATTGCTTTAATTATCAGTATAAAAAAGCATCCTAGAATACAATAACATGTGGGTAGAGGATATAGTTGTCATTAGTTTAATTACTACTTGTGACACTTCAGTTGTATAATTTTTGATACTGTACGCATAAGTCCTGAAATCAGTATGGACCACTATCTGGTTTCCAGGGTGCACATAAGACGGACAGATAAGGTCGGCACGGAAGCCGCCTTTCACCACATCCACGAGTACATGCGGCACGTGAAGAGCTACTACGACACGCTCGAGCTCACAAGGCCCAGGGGCGCGAGGCGGGTCTACCTGGCTACCGATGACGCTAACGTAAGTTATTTTACGTCACACCTGGCCATAATGCGAGTTTTACTGCACGCTGCGCGTACGGGAAAACTCGCATTGTGGCCAGTTGAAGACATCAAATTTTGTACTCAACACGGGCGGTAATTCGTAAAGCCCCAGAGCGCATATTTATAGCCCTCACCTTCTGTTCGGGCCACAGACACCGTCAATCTGGGGCATTCACGAATTCACCGCCGGTCGGTCAGTCGAAGATTACATTACGTACCTAGCGTAATGTACTAAATATCTTCGACTGGCCACCAACACTCTAAATGCAGGTGAATGCAGGAAATATACTCGTAACTACAACTTGGAAAAGTTGAAGAACCCCCGACATTTTCATTTCAAAGTCCTATATGTCAAAAACGGCTGAACGGATCAGGAAACATGGCTAAGAACACTCTGGAAAAAAATATCTATGACACGATAAGAACCGCATTCAAATCGGTCCATCCGTTAGGGAACTACGATACCACAGACAGACGTAAAACGTATAACCCCCGTCTCTTTGCGTCGGGGATTAATAAATAGAGAGGCAGGGCACAGTGAAATGTCTCTAGACATCGGCGGCTTGTGGTATTTAGGTAGCATTTGACGTGTCTGACTGACTGATGTAACTGTGTTTTCACGTTGTTGCCCACTAGAATCCCCTATCCTGATCCCCCAGGGGGAAAAAACGGTTAGGTTGTTAGGTGAACTGCGACCCTAAGCGCGCGAGCCGAGCAGCGAGCGTGACGCGGCAGCGTCCGGCGAACCGCCATAACAGAACATTATATTTTTTTCCTAGTTGAATATAAAATAAATGCCGCTAGGTTCCCCTGGGTGGTCGGGGTCAGGTGATTAACGTGGATGACGTGGTTTTTATGAGCAATTTATTATGAATACATTTTACTTTTTTTTTGCATGCCCACGAACATCGAGGTCCTGGGCTCGAATCCCGGTGCCAGAAACCCGCTAGGTTCATGGCACTGAAAGTGTTACGTCAGCTCGTAGGCGCTTTCCTCTACATACGCAGTTCCCCGGTTTTACTGACCATTGTTCCATCGAATGTACATATGTTTTGCAGAATTTTGGTTTCATCGAAAACCGTTTTTAACCCCCGACGCAAAAAGAGGGGTGTTATAAGTTTAACGTGTCTGACTGTGATCTGTGTGTCTGTGTATGTCTGTGGTAGCGTAGCTCCCTAACGGATGGACCGATTTTGATGCGTTTTTTTATATTATAGGTATTTAGCCCGAGGGGGAGGGGAGCCATGTTTCATGAGATCAGTCTTCCGTTTTTGAAATAAAAATGTCGGGGGTTTTTCAACTTTTCTAAGTTGTAGTTATTCAGAATCAGTAAACTGTTGAGGAATGTTATAAAACAAACCTAACCTAAGTTATTGGGTTCTACAGAATTACCTCATAATCATATATTAGCCAATATTGATTATAATATTTGGCCAGAATAGCCAAATATTTCGTAACACACACTTATTCTTACATTAATAAACACGTGTATCGAAATATTTGGCTACCTTGGCTCCTACTAAGTATATGACGCTGTATTTACCTAAAAAGTTTCGGTTTTTGGTTTCTGAGTGACAGAAATTATATTATACGAAAATTCAGCGAAACCATGCATTCAGTGAAATAAGGGGACACCGCAGTTCCCCACATCATCGGCTAAGACCGTAGGACTGTGAAATCTTTGGCCCTAATTAATATAATCGTATGGCAAGGTAAGTCGCTTACTGAAGTGACAGACCCTAATGTTGATACTGTTGTAGGTGTTAGAAGACGCGCGTAAGAAGTACCCGGAGTATGAGTTCCTGGGAGACCCGAGCATCGCCAAGACGGCCGCCACGCATCGCCGCTACACGCCGGCCTCGCTCACCGGCCTGCTCGTGGACCTGCACCTGCTCGCTATGTGCGATTACCTCGTCTGCACCTTCAGTAGCCAGGTAACAATTGTCCCTCTTGACACGGCTAAAATGGACGCATAACCAGACCTTTAAAACGTTATGAAAAAAGCGGAATCGCGCTGTCGAATGGGCGAAACCACAAGTGTGAAAAATACACTATTTATACGCCTTATAACGTTATTAAGCTATTATATCGCTTAAGCAAGTATCGCGTTGTATTTACAATTGGCTTAGATTTATAACGTTATAATGGATACCGCTTTACAGCGCTTTAAATATCGATTTGAGAATAACGCTTTTTTGGAATAATAATGTTATAAAGGATAGCGTTATCCGAAAATAGCGGCATCTAAAAGGCTGCACACAACCCTGAGGTGAAAATTCACTAAGGATCGTACAATAGAATCCTGAGGGTAGGATCCCTCGCTACGTTCAGGATTCAATACACCGCCCTCGCCGTGAATGTGGTATTTTGGTCTGTTGTGAGGCAAATATTTTCCGTTAGGTGGGTCGCGTGGCGTACGAGATGATGCAGGGCAACCGGCCCGACGCGGCGGGCAGCTTCGCCTCGCTCGACGACATCTACTACTTCGGCGGGCAGAACGCGCACCACCGCGCCGCCATCATGCCGCACGACCCCAACAACAACCAGGAAATCGCCTTACAGGTTACTATTATTATTAAAGGGCGGACAGTGGATGCAATATACGTCAAAGTCATGTCAAACGATATACTTAATATGGATATGACTACAGTTGGTTTAAAGAAGAGAACGTGGTTGCAAAATAGTTAAATAATATTATTTTTTGTTGTATGATCATATTTTTTTCTATCTACTTATATAGAGAAAATGACCTCCCTACATCTACTGATGTAAGAGGTGCGTATTCGTAAAGTAACGCTTCACTATTAGCAGTAACATTATCACCATCACTCAAATTTGCTTTGCAGATAAATTCACTTGAAACTTTGTGCAAAAGATCGAGCCATTTAAATTATCATAAATTAGATCTGGCTTATTATCTGTCCATTTACGAATTGTGATTTGCCATAATTATTTTTAATATAAATATTAAAGGAAACTCATAAACTCGCAAGTGACAACGTCAATGTAATTGACAAGTCTAAGACGTAATAGATATAAACACTTAATAATCTCAACAGGAGATAATTTACAGGTGGCCAGTAATTTCTTAATAATCACATTTTTTTCCATGGAGGATAGAGATATTTTGTAATTTCTGACATATTTTTAATAAAAATGTATACATAAATATTGCTCAAAATTTAATAAAAGTCTTATCCATCTTATGCTTTTGTCAACCGATTGCATCTGCTGTCCGCCCTTTAATTATTATGTATGTCTTTCCCGCTCCCGGGACAAATTATGCCCCGGACCTTTGGGAGGCGTGCGTGGAGCTAGGTACCTACAAAGTACCAACTGAGCCAACACGTAGAGGCCTTTTGACAAGTACACCGAGCGGATGGTGTCCCTGCCCGTGTCGTGGGACGCACACAGAGACAGCACCCTCTGTGGTGTAAGAGTATAGGGCCTATTAATGGTTGATGGAATCTAAATGAAACTTGCTAAGTTTAAATGTTGTTAAGTAAAGTGTATGTTTCAGGTGGGCGATCTAATAGGCATCGCCGGAAATCATTGGAACGGCTTCGGTCGGGGCACAAATAAAAGAACCAATCTGGTAAGTTACACATATCATTTCAATAAATCACTCGCACGGGTATAAAAAGTCCTCCGTCGTGACGACTCATGTCATTAATGTGTTAGAAATGTCCTCCCTTTTCGGTTGTGGCCTGAGCCTGAAACAATTATCAATTAAAACAAAACATAGGAGCCTAGTTAAACCCTTGGTTAGTCTACCTACATTAGAACAATTCGGTGGAGAAAATAGAGGACTGCCGCGGCTCGAAATTCAAGTTTTTGTATGGACCCCACGACAACCCGTATTTCCTCTTAAGGCGCTGTAGTTTCATGGTCTTCTCTCCCGCTCATTGAGCATAAGCGTGAGCGAGATGGAAGTGCGTGCTCGGAAGCGCGGATATCATGTTTTTTCATTGTAATTTTCTGGCCGTTCAAATAAATAAAAACGTAATCACTGATTTCTCTCAAACATGATATTGCCTATTTTTAGAAGCCATTTTAATATTTTTAGCTTTCGTGCATAATTTGTTACGAATGTTTTAAGTGTATTTTATACCGTTTTAGACCAATGTTCGTGATTTTTTTCGGATAACTGATCTCCTTACAGATAAGCTTCATGATTACTTTTCGTATTTTCTTTGAAATCATATTATTTTAAACAGACGCATCAAAAACTCTGTTCGCTTAATTTCGCTGAACCTACGGCGCCTTAACCTCTAGACCAAAGGTCTGTTAAAAGGTCTCCTTTTCAGTGGAATTTTTACATGAACAGAGTTTCATTTGGTTCGTTTTCAATTCAAATTTAATTGCCAATTTTCCTTGTATGGTGGCCGGCTGGAGGATATAATAATGATCATGTGCATTGTGAATGTTTCAGAACGGGCTTATACCGTGGTACAAGACGGCGGAGCACCTCGTGCTGTACCCCTTCCCCGAGTACGAGCACGTGCCGCTCCACGGGGACGGGGACACAAGGCAGGCGGAGCTGTAGGCCCGCACCGCACCCACACAAGTGTTCCGCAACTTTTGGTTATAAACAACGCGAGGACACTACAAGAATGTGATTGTAATTGGCCGGCAAACCAGAAGTTTATGGGCTCCTATGGGGCCGCAAGAGGGCGCAGTTATACGGTGGAATTAGATGAAAGTATGTCTCTCTCCCTTGAACGCAAAGGCAACTATCATGTCTGACTGACGACCTATGTAGGGCAGCCTCAATAACACGTAATTATAGAATAGATCCTTCAATCCAAGAAGATGCGATCCACAGTCACGGTAACCTTAAAGGTCTGTGCCCACTAGACCGTATCACACCATGACCGTAACTGCACCGTCACATGCAAGAAAATATTATTCGTATGAGGCATTATGAGATGACGCCCACTAGACCACTTCGGCACCGGCACTTTTTAATATAAAGAAAAAAAATTGCCTGACACGTTCATAGTACGGTCATGGTATGATACGGTGTAATGGGCAGAGACCTTAAAGCCTCTCACATACTGGCGCGGCCTGCGGTGGCGGTCAATGGTACATTTGCCATTAACTGTCAAATTTACTTTTGACCGCCACCGCAGGCCGCGCCAGCGTGTTGCAGGCTTTAATGCGGTCTCGGGATTATAGACAAAAAATTGCAAGGTCAAAAAAAACAACTTATACGCCAAGGAAGATCCTTGTGGATAAAACGATCTATACCATGTTATTCATAAAACTTACCAGACCTCTGTTAACTACAATGTACTTTATGCCATTCTCACAAACATAATATCAAAGTGGCATAAAGACAAACCAATTTTAACGGCATTTTAGGATAGGTTGAATGGTTTATTTTACTAGTATATGGCATGGGCACTATGATATGAATATGCGAATGAAGAAAGATCCTTCGAATTTAACCCTTATTGCTTTGACATAGAGTGCCCATGCCATATACTAGTTATTGTGCCTGTTATTGTGTACAATAAAGTGCTTACATACATACATACATACATACATACATACTAGTACAGCGTCCAGCACTACGTCTACTAGCGTTTACCTTACTCCTACTTCTCTTACATATAGGGGACATTAACGTGGGCATTCTAAAGTAATTATTGCTTACAAACAGGGAATATCTTACTGGTAACGATTGGTTGAAACAAATTCTTGCAATTTTAAGCAAATTAGCACTTGTAAAAATGCACTTTTGAATGACAGTTGATTTCTATTTACCCTGGATTGTTTTAAGGCTAGCAAAATTAATGGACTTTAAGCGCTTCTTAACAATGTCTAAAATCGAATACCAAACAGAGGGGTATTTTAGAAAAAATTGCAACCATGCCATCGCGTAGTGAAGTTGCACAAAAATCGGATATTGAAATCAACAAATATATTTTGAAAACAATATGGGGACAATCTTACTAGTTACACAAATCGACCCAGTCCCAAACTAAAGCAAAGCTTGTACTATGGGTACTAGATAATATTTAATTTACTTTATTCAAACTAGGTAATTTTCTACATTCAGTTGATTCCTGTCATACGTAACAATATAAAATTATGTATGATCTATATACCTCTGAAAGCACTCCGATTGTATAAACGGTTGCTATATGTAATGCAGATTTAGGGTGCGTATCCACCAGAGCGGAGTTATGTGCAAGGAAAATTAAAACAATAGCATTGCTAGAGTCGCACACGAATTTCTCCCGATTATTTTTTTCCACGCTCACTGCTACCCTATCAAGTACAGCTGAGGTCGATAATCATCCTGAAGTATATATGCAACTTGCGGAAGATTTAACAAAAATAGGAAACTTCTCAGAAGATTCAGGATACGTTCGCTAAATTTTAAGAAAGTTTCAATTCATTCCATTGGGAAACTTCGCAATTTTGGGAACTATCTGTCGGTACATCAGTTCCCCGTTCTGTCTTTACAAATTAGAATGCCTTTACATGGGGGGCATTCATGCAAAGGCTTGTTTATTAACGAAAGTATTAAAACACCTTTTATAAGGAAGCAATGTCAAATAGTACCCCGACTCCGTGCAATATACCGTAGGCTTAGGAATGACCCCGAGTGATACACTAGGAATTCCATAGATCTTACTAGACTGCATACCATAAGTTCCCCTTGTACATATTTGTAAGAATTATTTAAGCTGTTACTTCGGTGAGTAGTTCGGGAATAAAATCGTATCGTCAAAGCATTTTTCATACTACGTTGGTGTTCCACAAATATATCCATTCAATGGTACATTTACTCATCTAGGATGGTGCCACAGAGAATGTCTCGGATCGTAGGGTTTTTAAATCTGAGGCTTTCTCTGTTACCGCCCGTGGTCCACCGTTTATGGGATTTTCCGCACGCGTCGCAGAATTGCCACTTTATGACCATGTATGACATTACTTACACAGAGCGGTAAAACAAAGAATGTCTCAGATCGCAGGTATTTGACACACGAGCCTTAGGCAAGGGCGATAAATATGCTATCTGAGGCTTTTTTTAGTACCGCCCGTGGTGAGTACAACATTTTACGTCTCTCCTGGCCAGGAAGTGAGATTTCCCGCACGCGTAGCGGACGCTAATTGCCACTTTACGGCCAGGTGTGACGTAAAATATATAAAGGGTATGACTACGCTGTCTTGAACTTACCCGTATAAAACACTCTTCTCTCACGTGCCGTTTCGAGTATACTCCGCTCTCGCGCACCAACGAAGTGACGACCCTAACTAGATGATACAGCATGTGCTCTGTGGTAGAACGGGATGCCATGATTTGAGTTTACTAGCTGTCACACATCGGCTTTGTTGGACAGTGAGCTTTCTGTACGTAAGTACAGTCGGCATCAAAAGTAACAGGGCAGACGAAGACGTCATAAGTCTTTATTAAAAGGGAATAAGTCCTTTTGAAGACGTCAATTGCGCAGTTACTTTAGACGCTGACTGCACTTATGTTTATAAAATCGGCATGAATGAATATCCTGACGGTATGATTTTATTCTTTGACATCGCTGTAACATAACAATGCTCTGGTAATAGGCAAACAGATACACCTGACCAAACTATATGACGGTGGATTTTCGCTATATGCCCATAAATGGTTCCCAATGTCATATCCGTGGTACAGTCAGGGGTATTCATATACAAAAATATCTGTACAGGACTCTTGTCAATGTCGTAAAGGCGTGTACGTATGTGTTTGTCCTTATTTATGTACGTATGTTAATAGTTTTTAATGGAAATTTTCACAAAATCGTGTACTCAATTAGCGTGAGTTGTTAAACAAAAATTAACCCAGTGTGAGTTATGTGACGACGATTAAGTATTCGGTTTGTATAAAAAATCTCTTTTTCTTTTTTGTTTATAAATACTATTATTAGACACGTTATTTAAGTGTGAAACAAGTTATTTTTTTATGCTTAAATTTCATCGCAAAACTGACACGGAATTATTTTTTGTTTTGTCCACGTTAATTGGGTACACGAATTATTGAAAATGCCCTAATACCCCTGACAGTACAAATATTACAAATTTAAAAAAGTTAAGTAGATGATTTATAAAGTCACAAAGTGGATTTATTTTGGTTTTAGAAGTATGGATTAGCCAATTAGTTAATTTTGTCAGAATGACAGTTTTTAATTTGATTTTTGTTAAGACTTCAGTGGCACACAAAAGGCCGTAACCACCACCTTAACTAAACGAAAGAGCACGTGCTATTCGGTAGAGCGGGATGGCTTGATTTGAGTTTTCTAACCGTCTAACATCGGCTTTTCTAGATAGTGGTACTGGTTCTAGTAGTAGATAGTAGTACTTTTCTAGATGGTGGTATTATTTATTCTGTGGTGATATGTGATTTGAATAATTATAATGTCCAAATGTATTTTCTACATGATGAATAATCAATAAATTTTGGTATAATTTACTAAAGAGGTTTAATCGATTGTATTTTTGCATGTAAAACGTGGTATTTTGAATCATCATCATCATCAGCCTATATACGTCCCACTGCTGGGCACAGGCCTCCTCTCATGTATGAATAAAAATACGTAAAGATACATCTTAGGTAGCGCTATCTAGTTTGAATGCTGAGAAATTCACAGTTCATATTTTTGGTCAGGTATACATATTATTATTATAATTTGATTTTAACAATAAAAAGTGAACATACATCACTTTTCTTTTTAGTAATAATTTATTACGAAATAAACTGGCATTTTGTTACTAAACGAAAGGAACCCATTGTGTAATTGTGCATATTTTAGTACATTTTCACTTGTATCAAAAGTGAAAAGGTACTATTATGAGCTACTTGAGATTATTTGAGTTGGCCGAATTGTATCAAAGTAGTCCATTCAAAAAGCAACTCTATTGTCTGAGGTAGAAGATTCCAATTCCATTGTCAGTTTTATAAAAAGTCGGCCGTATTCAATAATCTCATCTCAACCATATGCATGTTTGCATATTGACATTTTATTGTATGAACTAGTGTAATAATGTAAATGTGATTATTTTAAATGAATCTTAGCCTACTATTGTATTATCCTGGCCGAATACTGTTATAAACGAGATTATTTTTCTAACGATCTGACGCGATCTGACAAATCAAAAATTATACAAACTGTTTTGAGCTCAAATTTATTTACAAAATTATGTTTAATTTCTCAGAAATTAATGTGAGGTTACTTGTTATTTGTTAAGTATTTACACACTCGTTATATATTTATTTCTTGGCGGATGTCACAAAAATAAAATGGTTCATTCTACGATAGCTTCTCTCTTTCTGTTACAAAATCTATAGCACCGTGCCGCCCAATGTGCAATAGAATGTACAATAGTATTAAATGGAACTTTTTATCACACATTTGAAGTCGTAATTATTTGTTATATTAAAGTTTTCGATCAAAATAATTTCGACTATATTTTCTAAATAATTTTATTCAAATATATTTAACCTAATCGTTGAATGATGGATGGTACGAGTATATAGCATAATTTAAATGAACCTATGAATAATATCCTAAACGCATTTTTAACAAATTTATGTACAAATGATTGGTACAAGCCAAAAGTGGACTGAATCTGTTTTATATAACGCGTGATAAAAATGCAATGATGTTTTTAAATTATTGATTGTACAATATAAATCTGGAGCCTTTTGCATATGATGTTTTAAGCTTATTTATTAAATGTTAATCGCCTGTATTCTTATTATTATTTTTAAAAAATCTTAATTTTTGTTCAATCTAAATTGCCTGGTATAGATAAAACGTACGTAAAGTCTTGTATGTAGTGATGACGTATTCGAATAGACATTGACACAAAAATAATAAATGCCTATTCGAAAACGTAACCTGCTAGTAGGGCCTTAAGTTTTTTTACCTATAGTTACATGTTTTCTTAGTTATTCCAGAAATACTGAATTATTAGGTTATTAGGTGCATGTTCAGCTTTTAATGCAGGCTCCAAAACAATGAAAAGGCTAAATGTGATTATGATTAATTATGTAGCGTGGCATTACACAAAGCCGAATGTTTCAATGGCAAGAATCAAAACATGTGGATATAAGAGCATTAAAAAAATTGGTACTGAATTGTTTACGACATTTTTTGCAACTGGGCATTTTCGCGACAAGAGATGCATCGCTAGTGACGTCACCGAGGAGTTAAAACTGTTCCATTTTGTAACTTTTATTTGTCATACAAATTGTATGGTTAACTTTTGGTTACAAAAAAGTGACTCAGGAGACGTAACCATGGCAACTAGTGTCAGAAAATAGTTGATACACCCAAATAACAAAAACTCGCCAATGTTGCCCATACAATTTTACCATACGTCGTAAAATTCCTGGCGAGTCATTACTTACCGAATGCGAAAATTGTGTGCATATATCTACGTGTGAATGTTATTATGTATATGTAATATATAATGTTATTATGTACGTAAGTTATTTATTGTTACGTACAATGTAAATTCCAACGCTCCTTGTGTAAACGATTTTAATGAATTTTATAATGTTCCGAGCTTGTAAAAGTGTAATGAAATGATGTAATATGGACCTAAATTGTGTGTATATAGTTCTTAGTGTAAATAAGACAGAAGGAAAGTAATATAAATAAATAATCAAATTGATTTATTTCATGTTTCATTCACCTGTACCAGGCCTATCCCACTGACATTATGGCGCATGAATATATAATACTCAGGACAAGCTATCGTAATAATAATGCCACGTGCGAGCAAGCTGGGGTAGCATAGAAATCTCTATAACTGTGACGGAAAGGGAAATAACATTCATTGTTCTTGTCATAGTTGCACTTTTTGATTGTTTAAAAAACCATTACCCGTCCATATTAAGTAGGGTTATTTATGGCAAGTCATCAGCCATTTTAAGACCAGTTCTTAATTTAGCTGCATAGGAGCCTTTCCGTCCCTCACTGTGGCATCACGTATAGCATGTCCTAAGTAAGTATTATAAGTCCATGTTATGGCGCGAAACGTTGCTTATCTACGGTAACCTAAGCGGCTACCGAGAAATAAAAACGAACTTCGTTCTGTCGTTCGAACTAGCAAGTGCAACAGAGATGAAGATACACGAACGAAGTTCATTTTCGTTTCGCGGTAGCCCCTCTGTGGAGGGCCACCTTGGGCTGTACAGCGGTATCGCGAACAAATGACGTTTCATATAAATGGGCATTTTCAATAATTTTCAACCCATTACCGTGATTGTTAAATAAAAATTAACTCGGTGTCAGTTTTGTAACGGCAATTAAGCATTCAGTTTGTATAAAAACTAACTTTTTCTGTTTAATTTATGAATGATATGCCTATACAGTTTAATTAAATGTGAAAAAAGTTCATTTTCTCATGATTTCTATGCTTAATTTTCGTTACAAAACTGACACCGAGTTAATTTTTGTTTAACAACTCGCGCTAATTGGGTGCAGGAATTATTGAAAATGCTCAAATATACGTTCCGTTGTACGTCGAAACAACATAATTTCATTGATCAATCACACATCATTAAGTATACGAATATCGATTTTACAACATTTTGTAACATAGGTCCATATTCACATTATCATGGAAAAAGGTTGGCGTCTCGCACTTTATTTGTACCTATAGATTTAGGTATTCAGCGGAAAGTGAGACGTCCTAATATTAATATTATTAACTAAATACTACAGCAGGCGTACCTTTGCTTGCCACCGCAAGGCTCTTCAGATAACATAATCTATTCAAGTCGTTTCGTAGTGCTAACCACATGTGAAGAAGATGAAATTAAATCGAAATACGGGTCACGGGGTCATCATCATATCAGCCGAAATACGTCCACTGTCAAAACAAACAAAACACTGTAAAAAGAAAGATCTTAAAACTAAAGCATATAGCGAAACACTATGTTTTGCTGGTTGGCGTAAAAAAATTACCTCAAGATGTTGGTCAACATTGATCTGCAAGATTTGACCCACTCTAACTTACACGGCAAGTTAATACATTGTGTTACTTAAGTGGTGATACAAAATAGCAAAATTCTGAACACCTTTTACTATCGGACCAACTTTGTGTTATGCCAAAAAAATACAAGTACCTACCTATTTCATTAACTTTGCTCAGTTTGGACTGACGAAAATGTATGAAAAGATGTTTTTTTTGCATAACACGAAGTTGGTCCGATAGTAAAAGTTGTTCAGAATCATGGATAGATTCGAAGTAACATCCTGTATAATGCTTATAAAAAGTGGCCCAGTCAACGTTACCATGCCAACAAACATCAGAAAAAGTCATGAAAAAGTTGATTCACCCAGATATGTTAGTAAATAATCGAGCCGTGACGTCCGATCGCGGAGTCGAACGGGTTTTGCAGTAGAAATGCAGCAGCAACGGTTACGATGAGTTCCGAGCCTCGCGATACCAGTTTACAGCCGGGGCCACTCAACCAGCGATTAGCGATTCTGCAAATGATACCCAATACATAACGTCATCAATATCATCATCATCATTTTCAGCCTGTAATGGCCTACTGCTGAGCATAAACCTCTTTGAGTTCGCCACTTATCCCGGTCCCGCTAGTCTCATCCAGATATGACCCGCGGTCTTTTTTACGCCTCCAACAAGTTAGGTACATACAAAAGGCGAACTTACTGCCTTATTGCTTTTTTATCGCGCCTGCATTACTCCGCCACGGCTGATGATATGGCGGAGTACGTTCGTCAGAAGACGCCGAGGTTGCTGAGGGTGTTCCAGCTGCGTTCGCGCCACTATGTGCACTTCAGCTCGTTTGTGGTGCGCGTGCCGCGGCCGCTGCAGGAGACCGTCGCATATGTGCTCACTTCTGGCCGAAGGGTGTAGTGTTTCGACGGTTCCGGGGCAATCTGCCGAATCCTACACCGGAGACGACGATGCAACGGCGCCACGCCGTTTCGTCGCCTAAATAGTATTATTTGTTGTTTTGGTTTCGTGACGCATTGGTTATTACTGTAAATGTCACGTAAATGTATTTGTCAATAAATAAATAAATAAATATCACGACAGTGGCAAACAAGCATACGGCCAGCCTGGTCAAGCAACCAGTCTACGGACGCTCGCTGCACCAGTAACAAAGGCGTTGCTGACCCTTTATTGATTTAAGGATTCTTTCACGATCTAAACTTAGCAATCTTGCAATATTCACCCGTTACCCAACCGTTCAGCCGACCCAACCGCATATTTAACCGTTCAGCCGTGCAACTAGTGGTTGAGTGTTTGTAAACATAACTGAATTTACTTACCTACTGCGTTCATGGTAGAGTTTTATGGCGAAGCGAGAGCGAGAGAGAGAGAGAGAGAGAGAGAGAGAGAGAGAGAGAGAGAGAGAGAGAGAGAGAGAGAGAGAGAGAGAGAGAGAGAGATAAAAACGGTCTGTCATTGCCAACAATTTCGTAGCGGCACGCTTGCGCGCGTACGGTTTTCCCGCTAAGAACAGGAAAGCGCCTACGAACAGAGCGCCTGGGTTCTGCACACTGGGTTCCTGGCAATGGAGTTGTTGAACCATTTTTTTTTATTGCAGTGGTATAATCAACAAAACATATTTATTTGACATAGCTGCCCGGCCCGGCTTCACCCGGTTAGTGTACCTACCCATTTACTACCCATTGTCCTATTACCCGTTTTCCCGTAGGAATGAAGCATTTTCCCGCGGATAAAAGTAGCCTATTATGTTCATCAGGAATAATGTCGGCTTCTAATGGTAAAATAATATTTCAAATCGGTCCAGTATTTTCGGAGCCTATTCAATACAAACAATCAAATCTTTCCTCTTTATAATGATGTAGATTTACCCGCTGTTTCCGTGGCCCCAGAAAGACAGTGCCCGGCGAAAGTCCCCAAGTTCAACAACTCGGCTGACAGTACCGTCCGGTCAGTGATGAAGCTGTTACTGGTGTTGTGTGTGGCTGGGCTCGTCCCGGCAGTATTGCCGGCCAAATATCTGCCGAAATGGAAGAAACAGGTACGATTTTTTTCTATAATAAAAAAATATATTTTACATTTTCAGACGTCAAAAACGTGTAAGTAGTAAAATATTCATTGTGTTTGGTGGATCCCGGTTACCTACAAAATATTTGCCTGAATATGACACAGGTACGATTTAACATTTATTAAAAGAAATACGAGGGGTAAGACTTTACATTTTTTTAAACAAAAGTAAACGTGTTGTTTGTTATAGCCAAGCTACCTAAATATCCAAAACATCTGCCCAAGTATATAGAATAAATAGATACAATTTACGGTACAGAGGTATTGTTCTTGCTTTTTTTATGAATAAATAGGAGATCATTAAAAACATTAAAGATATGAAATTTAATACTTTAAATGGGTAGCTGTACTATATAATTTTTTTGTTCAATGAATTCCCTTTTTTTAATAAATAATATCTAGGTACTCGGTTCAGATAAGATTTTTGCTTCCTAATGATAATGATTGCAACATAACTGCAGTAGTATCCAATTGGAGCATTTATAGTAATTATAAAATGGAGTACCATGTTATCAATGTTATCATATCATTGACTTTGTTAGTATTTTCTGCCAAGCGTTGTTTAAAAGATCTGTGTTTGAAAGTAACAAAATGAGGTCGGTAAATATAGTCGAGTACCTACACCTAGAAGCCCTGTTTTGTCTTCTTCATTGAAAAATCAAGTTAGATACAGTAGCATACCTACTTAGATCACAAGGCGACGAGGAAGACTTAATCAAAAATAGCAGGATTTTGTAGCGATTGTTTTTCACTTTTTTAATGATCATGAGAAAATTTGCAAAATTGTAATAAGTAAGAAGAACCTTTCAAAAATGTGCTATTTCTGGATTTGTCGGTAAATCCACAATCTATTCACTCCCGGTACTTATCACACCGGAAACCGTTAACTTTCCTTCCGCAAATATTTTACAAGGCTCTCAAAAATTCGCGTTAATTGTATGTCAAAAAAGACGTATTAGGCCGACTGTACTTGTTTTCACAGTCATCTAAATGACCCAAACTCGATTAATTTGCATTGTATTGTAACAGAAGATTTTCCTAGGTTCGTCATCTAGATGAGCTCTGAGATCATAATAATATCTCAATCGAATACCGGCATAATGGGTCCTATTTTAAACTTGTGAAAATTGATCTGATGCACATACTGACACAATTAGAATAATAATCATTAGTAAAACTTATAAATATGAAATGTAAGACAGGGAGAGAATACCTACTGAATGCCTCGCTATAGTTACCTGCTACACATTATACAGTCAGTGAAGATATTTTTGAATGCGTCAGATCAATAGAATGTTGTAACAAAAGCAGTGTCCATACTAATATTATAAACGCGAAAGTGTGTCTGTTCGTCGGTTTATCTGTTACCTACCTCTTCACACTTGACATGACATTTGGTATGAAAATAGTTTAAATCTCAGGGAAGGACATAGGATAGTTTTTATCCCAGAAATCATCCCATGAGGGGGTGAAATGGGAATGAAAGTTTATATAAACGACTTCCACGCGCTTGGAGTCGCAGGCAGAAACTAGTAGGTAATATACGTATTAAGTTATTTTTTATATAAGTTTTTGTACTAATACTCGTGAACTATTTGCATTCATTTTCCTTTCTTTCTATTGCGACCTACCAAATATACAAGTTAGCTTAAGAATCAAGATATCTCCTACGCGTATGTTATGATAACTATCTCCTTTAATCCTACAGTCAGGAGCGATGCGTCTCGCGAGTCACAGACTTTCTAATATGAGCGCGAGAAAGCGGTAGAAAGCGGGCCGTGAGGAAAACCCGGGTGAAAACACTAACATGCAAACACGTGTCCTTGTCGGGTTTGGTCGCGGTCAAAACAAATACGAAGGCCAGTTGCCTAGTTGGTACTGACCCTGTCCATGAAGCCGGCGGTCACGGGTTCGAATCTCGATGAGGGCACTTAGTTCTTGAACTGTGATGTGTACAAATATTTGCTTATGATTATTGGATGTTTCTATTTTATTGCGTTATAAAATGTTATTACTGTTACCAATGAAATATATGAATATGAATTTTATAATAATTCATTAAATCAGGCATTTAAGGAAGGTACAAAAAACAAATACCTTAAAGACTAATTTACATACGCACATGTCTCGAATAAAAAAGTTAGAGCTTTAAAGCGCAATATCTCGCGTACGAATAACAACGTTGAAAAATATGCCACGTTAACCACCGATACGCCACATTATGGATTGAAGAAGAAAAAAAATACATCCCCACTTTACGTGTAGAGCCTCCTCTACCAGAAAATATGTTTTTTTTTTCGAGATGTTATTCTGTTTTTTCGAGCGATTTACAATTTTCTAGTAGTAACGGTTACTCGTTACCCGTGTACCCGGTTACCCGTGTGGTGTCGGGTTAGAATTTCACCACCCCCTTTCTTCCCGTGGGTGTCGTAAAAGTCGACTAAGGGACCAGGGTTGAAGTGTGTTGTGGGCGATGGGCTAGCAACCTATCACTGCAATATCACATTTAGTCGATCTTTTATACCCACATTTATGCTAAAAGTGGCAATGGAACATACGTTTCATGTGCTCTGCCTACCCCTTTTGGGAATAAAGGCGTGAATGTATGTATGTATGTATGTAACGGTTACTGAGCTAAGCCGCAGACGGACAGACAGACATGGCGAAACTATAAGGGTTCCTTGTTGGCTACGGAACCCTAAAAAGTGAGATGTAGAGCGCTGACTCCATCACAAAAAGACGACCGGTTTAATTTTTCTGTTCGTTTGTTGACGCACATCGGTGGTAGAGTTTTTTAGTTAATACGCAATGTACACCTATACTAGCGCAAGTGTGTCTGTCTGTTGCCTTCTCGTAACCCTTGACAATGTCTCATCTTGATACTTGGTATTTTCACCCGAGCAGAGCTCGTTCGCCCAGGGACTCTATGATGATTAGCGTACGGAGACAGTTTGAGTCCCGAGAAGATGTTTTATCCCGGAAATGATCTCCTGATTCCTCCGTCAAATGTGAGATGGAAGTTCCTATGATAGTGTGATGTTTTCCTTCACCGAAAAACTTCAAAGATTTTTGATAAAGCCGAGTGGTACGAGCCGGGATTCAAACCCGCCGCAACCTCCAGATTGCAATCGCGTGCCTACCGATCGGCAAATGTATTCTTGAAAATTATTAAGTAAAGATTGTTCCGCAGGCATGCGAGCTGCCAGCCGTACAGAGCGAGCACAGCCACTACGTCTGCGACGACAAGGGCGAGCCTAAATGCCTCCCCGGCTGGCAGGGAGACCTCTGCGATGTCCCTATCTGCAAGAAGGGATGTGATCCGCTGCAAGGTAAGAACAGATATATAACCACGAACTTTGAAAGTCGAAGTTAGGGTATTTCCATCTCTATCGCACTTACATCACTCGAGTGGCAGGGATGCATGTTTACCAACTTCGAGTTTCGATTTTCGTGGTACCGCCACAGAACCACAAGTCACAGGGAGGTGTGAAAACCTGAATGATGTTTGAAATCCACTGAATAATTACCGTCGCAAGATACACGATGCGGATCGTAATTAAATAAGTGTCAGACAAGGTAGTATGTCTTTCACCTTGTTCTGATATCCTTTGAATAGGCCCACAGAAGAAGATTGCTTAAAATTAATCCAACAATTCCCTTCAGATCAACTCTTGCTTGGACTTCGGTCGGACGGCGCGCGAGCTCTCTCGATATTTCTCGCAGTGTACGTATCTTTCTTATTGGAACACTTAGAACAAGAGGTACAGTGTGATAAAAATCGAGAGTATGTCGCCGCGGCCGTCCAATAACCGCTGGTGGAGAGAGAGAGAGATATCTTACTTAGTATTTCTCATCCTACATTTGTATGCAATAGTTGTTCGTAGTTTGAATGTTTAACTAACGCACAGAGTGGAGTGCGGAGTTGAACTCCATTCAGATAAGACGCGTTTACGCAGTGCACAGTGCATAACCAGTGTGTCAAGACCCCCGCCTTACGGCATTTACATTAACATCAGTGTCTAGTGCTGTTGGACGCTCCCGGCACCCGACCAGTGACTAAGACCCGTCGCTTACGGCCGAAGTACGGGCGGCCAGTGTCTTGCGAATGGTTACCGGTGCGTAACTATACCCACTAACTATTTATATTTTCGTAAACTCGGGTGATTTATTTGCGTTACAACTAAATATGTCTAAAAACTGCGCGGCCTGCTTCAAAGCAATCAAAACCTCACTTAGCATAATCTGCACCAAATGTACGTGTTCATTTCACCTAATTTGTGTCAATATTCATGACCCCAAGAAAATAACTGACAACTTTAAAGATGAATGGATCTGCCCCGCTTGTCATAGTAAACTGCCAAAGAAAGGAAATTCAAACACCCCGTTGCGGCCGGCGGCCGGCGCGACGCCGACGGACGACTCTAGTGCAAATGCCAATGTAACCCTGCGAGCCCAGAACCGGAAAGCTACCCCACTCCTGAATAGCTCCGAAGAAATTGCAGAGCCCGATGCACTGTCATCGCTCATTACAGAGATCAAATTAATGCGACAAGATATGTGCAGGATGAGTGAGCACCTGCAAACTCTTACCTCGTCATTTACACAGTGCACTGAGCGTTTAGACAAGTGCGAGAACCGTTTTACTGTTTTTGCCAGGCAGATAAAGATGCTCGAAGATCGCGAAATAGAAAACGAGGCTCTCCGTCAAAGGGTTTCACAACTTGAGGTTCAGCTCGACGCTCAGGCGCAAAGCCGGCTAAGCAATGAGATTGAAATCGTGGGCATAAATGAATGTCCTAATGAAAACAAAATGCACGTAGTGCTCACCACCGCTCAAAAGATGGGTGTCCCCTTATCTGAGGCTGACTTGGACTATGTTACCAGGACTGGCCCTAAAAAGCTACCAGCAAGCGACAGCAGCCTGCCCCGGCCGTTAGTTGTGAAGTTTGTACGGAATGCAAAGAGGAACGAATTTCTAAAAGCAGCCAAGAGTAGGCGCAGTATGACCTCAACGGCAATTGAAGTATCCGGCCCTTCAAGGAGACTTTTCTTTAACGAAAGACTGACGAAGTCGAAGCGCCAGTTATTTCGCGAAGCCCGAGTACAGTCGAGTAAAGCTGGGTTCAAGTTCTGTTGGACAAGAAACGGCACTATCCTCATCCGCAAGAAGGAGGGTAGCCCGGAAATCGTCATCAGAAACACTTCTGACCTTGAACAATGCACCAGGATTAGTACAGAGGCCTCCGGCACCGGCGAGAAACCCCTGGCTCCCAGCACAACCGCGGATCAGAAGCAAACGTCGGATAAATGAACGAGCACCAGTTACTGTTAAAATCACATACCTCGTATTATTATTATTGTTATCTTGTAAATTTTGCCTAACTCACCCAACCAAGTGCAGCTTGTTCTCATACATTCAAATGTCACACATACACTGTAACATATTACACTTACACAAAATCAAGACAATAACCACCCCATTCCACACGGCAATAAAGTCACGGACGGTCAAAGTTACTATTTTTCTCTTGCTTAGTGACACTATGACTACACAGTATTTCAAACTAGTATGTTCGTCTTACTGCTACGAAAATGGCATCACTTGACCTTCATAATAGCATAGACCAATCTTTTGCGATCGATTGTCATAGACTTAATACGCTTGGCCAATGCAAAGATATTCTGACCCCTATTTACAAATTTAAATTACTTTCATTAAATATAAGAAGCTTACAGCGCAACTTCGATGCTTTCACAGTGACCTTAAAGCAAATAGATATCATGTATGACGTTATAGTTCTCACAGAATGTTGGTTGAGTGAGGGCTCTGTTATTGATCAATTAGCGGGCTATCACTCATTTAATACAAATAACACCATTAATAAAAGCGGAGGCGTTGTTATTTATGTTAGAAACGACCTTAAGGTGTCTGTGACTGAACCATTGTTCTATGATGCCAATTGTCTCTGTGCAAATTTATCTGACGGAATAGTACTTTTCGGTATTTATCGTTCACCATCTTTTGCAAACACAGATAGGTTTCTTAACTCTCTCGATGTTGTTTTAAACCAAGTAAAAAGTAATCAACATATCATTGTAGCAGGCGACATAAATATAGACCTATTGAGTGAATCTTCACACAACCTTTCGGAATATACTTTGCTTCTTTCATCTTACGGCTTATTCCCTGCAATTTCTAAGCCAACTCGAAAAGACTCTTGTCTAGATCACATTTTTATAAAATATAACAATGTCTCAGTAGGCGCAGTAGTACCATGTTCTGTTACTGATCACGATATGATAATGGCGGGTCTTATAGGTCACCCTATAGGAAAGTCGGCGAAACTTAACCGTTACAGGCAAAAAACAGATTACCAGAAAGTGGCAGACGAGCTTAGAGCTTTAGACTGGTCGCCAATTACTAGCGAGAGTGACGCAGCCGTGGCCGCTGCGAACTTTAGCCATTTGATCACACAAGCTATAAAAAGAAACACAATCCTCCTGAAGGTTAGTAGAACCAAATTCAATTTAAAACCATGGATTACACCTGGTTTAATGAGATCTATGAGGCACAGAGACAAGCTCCACGCACAGGTAAGAGCATCGCCAGACAATGAAATTTTAAAACTTACCTATACTAGGTATAGGATTTTTTTTGATAATCTTTTATACACTCTAAAAAATGAATACCAGAACAAGCAATTGATGGACTGTAGCAATAACCCTAGTAAGCTTTGGAAATCGATTAAGGATATAGCCCAAAACCCAGTACGGAAAAATGATGCGGAGGAATTAATCCACAATAATAGTAAAGACATACAGGAATCACTAAAAGAGTGCAATCAGTATTTCTCAACTATCGGTAAGACGCTCGCAGACAAGATCCTTGAAAACATTTCAGAGACTCAAGCTACTCTTGCTTCTAAATGTAAACCACTAAAAACGGCTACTAACTCGTTTTACATACACCCTACCGACATTCATGAAGTGGATAGAATTCTCGCCCAACTCAAAGTACACAGTGCCCCTGGGCCTGACGAGATGAAACCTTTACTAATAAAGGAAATTAAGGATGTGATTTTAGAGCCACTTACGTACATCTGCAATCTGAGCATCGAAACTGGCTGCTTCCCAGATTGCTGGAAGACTGCTTCCGTGTCTCCTATTTTTAAAAGCGGTTCCAAGGATATGCCGAGCAATTTCAGGCCAATATCCCTCCTGTGTATTTTCTCAAAAATCCTCGAAAAAATTGTCAACACTAGGCTGATTAATTTCAATGAGAAACATCATCTGATCTCAGACACCCAATTCGGATTTAGAGCGGGTTTGTCGACGGAGGATGCAGCAATTTTACTCACCAATCAAATCTCTGATCACCTAGACCGTGGCAATAAGTGCATTGGCATATTTTTAGACTTGGCCAAGGCCTTTGACACGGTCTCTGTGACCATACTTCTGAGAAAGCTGGAGTACATGGGCATTAGAGGCACAGCGCTGAATTGGTTCACCAGCTATCTAACTGATCGACTTCAGGTGGTAAAAATAGGACAACACGTGAGTGAACAGCTTCCTGTCAGCTTTGGTGTACCGCAGGGGAGCGTACTTGGACCTACCTTGTTTACTCTTTATATCAATGATATCCTAAACATAGATTTACCTAATGCAAAGCTTGTCTGCTACGCAGACGACACAGTGGTCGTCGTAAATGGGAAAACTTGGGATGAAACTTATTATCGGGCTGAGAGTGTGCTTGCTGGTGTGGCTTCATGGCTGAGCAGAAATTTGCTGACACTAAATGTTGGTAAGACTAACTTCATAGCCTTCTCAAAGACAGCAGTTTCATCCCCGCCTGAAAATAAAACTTTTAAATTTCACTCTTGCGCGCAATACATTTCGGCATCATCTTTCTGTCACTTGCATGGTTGTGCCTGTCAAGAAATTGAAAGGCGCCACTATGTAAAGTACTTAGGGCTCCTCATTGACCAACATCTTTCCTTTAAACAACATTTGTCCCTGCTTGCGTCTAGGGTAAGAAAACTTATTTATGTGGTGAAGCGACTCCGAGACTGCGCTGCCCCTGGTGTGCTTCGTCTTGTGTATCACGCCTTATGCCAATCTATACTACAGTACGGTGTCGCCATCTGGGGCAGTGCAGCCAAGAGCCACATTATTCAGGTGGAGCGTGCACAGAGAGCTGTGTTAAAGGTGATGCTGAGGAGACCGTTTCGTTATCCTACGGATACACTTTACCGAGAATGTGGGTTTCTGAGAGTTCGCCAGCTTTATATCATGAAAGCGGTCTCGCGGACTCACAGCTCCTTACTCAATTCTCGGCTGTATGCGGAAATATTAAGCAAACGCATATATAAAGCGCCCTTGCCACCGCTAAAATCAGCTTTGGCTCGTAAATCTCCAGCTTTTTCGCATCCCTACGTATACAATAACATCTGCAATTACCAGAACATTAAAAGGCTGTCCACTCTTCAAGCTGGACGTATGGTTAAGAAATGGTTGCTAACATTGTCATATGCTCAAACCGAGAGCCTGGTCAGAATACCGCATACTAACTGAATTGTTTTAATGCTGATGTGGAATTTCACACACATACACCATACTGACACATACACACACTCACACACGCGCATTCATACAAACGCACACGCGCACACACACACATGCTGCGTGTCAACAGAACTTAGTTTTATAATTAACAACTACCTACCTTTCCTTAACACTATTTACTGTACATTTTGTTTATTCGCACCCGCAGACTGCCAAGATACAGGCTTAGCCTAGTTTGGAGTCTGATGGATATACCCTATATCATGTAACAAGTGTTTTGTGAAATAAATCATTTATCATTTATCATTATCATTATCACAGTAGTGCTCAGTGGCAGATGCATGATTTTGACTTGGGAGGCTTGACTCCGTTTTAGGAATAACGAGTTGACCCCGATAAGATTATGTTTACTAAGGACTCAGCATTTAGGTGAGGCCTGAGTTCCTAAGCCTTATGATACTTACTGCCTCTGAAATAGGTCCAAAGAAGTGTTAACTAGTTTTGGGTTACATAATGGTTGACCGTATCCGGAACACCACGCTGCGCTCTAAGACGCAAATAATAGACGTACCTTGGAAAGCGGCTAAGTTGAAATGGGACTGGGCTGGTCGTGTCTGCCGGATTCCAAGTGGGCTGTAGGCCGAGACCGCCACTGAATGGCAGCCCGACAACTCAAAACGGAGGCGCGGCAGACCTCAGACGAGATAGACTCCTTTGGGATTGGCCAGAGGCTGCTCGGGATCGGGATGCCTGGAAACGGAGGGGGGAGGCCTTTGCCCAGCAGTGGGACACCATAGGCTCCTAATAGTAATACTTAATGATAATGGTTGAATATGTTTTCTCGTCTGCCAGGGTACTGCAAGCGGCCAAACGAGTGCCGGTGCAAGCTGGGCTTCTATGGGGAGCGTTGCAATAAGTGCATTCCCCTGCCGGGCTGCCAGCACGGCAGCTGCAACGTGTCCTTCGAGTGCGTGTGCAGGGAGGGCTGGGACGGGCTGTTCTGTTCTGAACGTGAGTATTTGCCATACTTATTTGATGGATACATTATACGACTTTGGAAGCATCTGTTATCTTTAAGAGCGGCCTCACATTGAGCCTCTAGTGACCGCCAAAAGTTGGTGGAAGTTTCTTTTAATACATTTTGTAGAGCATAGGTATTTATGTTTCTAAAAATTCTTAACTATCAGCACGGCTATCACGTGACGGCGCGCGAGCTCTCTCGAATTTCCTCGCGATATCCATCTCTCTCTTATTAGAACACTAAGAAAGAGAGGTATAGTGCGACAAAAAGCGAGAGTATGTCGCGGCCGTCTCATGACAGACGTGGAGATACTTATAGAAAATATAAATTAATACTTTTTATAGCAGTGCATGATCCAAATAACAAATATGCATACCTACAGTACTTCAAATGCCAAGTGCTACCCATTTCATTGCTTCAAACTTAAGCAGTCACTGGATTTTTTTTGTGACAATAAACTTTAGGTACTTATAATAATAGTGATATCTACCCAATGAAAAATCACCTGTCTTCGGCAACAGCAAAAATACTAGCCATTTTAGACCTTATTTCAAAGTAACAAGTTATCCTAATGATCACATTAGTGTCTAGCGCATCGACCTACATACAAGCTGACCTCTCGACGAGCGCTCTAAACGGTTAAAAGTAAATAAAAGGATTACGATGTCACCGTTACGACTGATTCTTTTTGAAGCGTGAGTTCATTTCTATAAACTGGTTCTTAAAGTTTGTCAAGAAACTATGTTGGACGAGATAGCGTTTCGGTACAAAATATAATTTAGTTATAGCTGTATAGGCATGAACAGTTTTCTTTTTGGTTGCTGCGATAAAATCTATTGGTATTCTACTCTTGAACGCGTGCGTGAGTTGTGGCGTATCGTGTAATATAAACGCACACATCATCATCAGCCTATATACGCCCCACTGCTGGGCACAGGCCTCCTCTCCGAAAAACTCATTGGTACGAGCCGGGATTCGAACCCACGACCGCCGTTTGACAGCCGCATGCCTGAACCACTGGGCTACCGTAGCTTATAAACGCACACATATGCAGAAAAGTAATGTAGAAAAGTAATAAACGCAGTCATCCAATAAGTTTTCTAAAAGTTAAATACACTAGTGCGATTTACCTATCTAATTTGTATGATATTCTGCGTGTCAGACCTTGTCCATATGTTTCCGTTTCTATAATGTTCTAGGTGTTTTTTGTTGTTATTGTTATGGTTGGTTTTTTAGATGTTTCAATCCTATGCACTTATTAAAAAATATTGCCCAGCAAGACTATCACGGGACGGCCGCGAAATACTTTCGATTTTTCTCGCACTCTTGTTCTAGGTAAGTGTTTTAATAAGAGAGAGACGGATAGTGTGAGAAAAATCGAGAGAGCTCAGCACGCGCCGTCGCGTGATAGCCGCGTGCTGTATATAAGATGTTACGAAACAGTGACATATAAGTAGTCTTTTACAACTAGTGTGAAAAGAATGTCTTTTTACCACTAGTACCGAGGCATCTTGCCACGAGCTGAAAGCGAGTGGCAAGACTCGGTACGAGTGGTAAAAGACATTTCACACGTGTTGTAAACGACGTTTTTTAATACAATTGCGAAAAGTAATAAATTAATATATCATTGCGATAAAATATGCTTGCTTCGAAGTTATTTTTGAACGAACCCATACTTTACAAATGACACTGACAGTGACAACATACTATTGGAATCAGCGCCATCGGGTAAAAAATCTAATATAAAATTACTGCGTTTCGAAAGTATAGTTTGGAACTAAAAAGTAAAAAGCACTAGTTCGAGAAATTGAGCTTCTCGTACGCTACGCAGCCACAAAAAGTACCACTTTTTGAGCAACTGTATTAAAAAAGTCATTTTACTCACAGCGACTGTTCGACCTAGGGTAAACTTAACTTAACTAACTCTACCAAAGTAGATAAACATCTAGAACAGAAACCGTTAACTTTTTAGCAACAGCTGCGTCATTGTGTAGAACGCCTCAGGTTAGGTTTGTCTTCAACAATCCAAAAAAATGCACTGTTAAAAAAAAAACATGAAATAAAAACCCCAATTTTCTTGCAGCGATCTGCCGTTCAGACTGCCACGCGACCCGCGGCTTCTGCGAGTCGCCGGGCGAGTGCCGCTGCCGGCTGGGCTGGTCCGGGCCCACCTGCCGCGCCTGCCAGCCGCTGCCCGGCTGCCAGCACGGCTACTGCGACAAGCCGCTCGAGTGCAAGTGCCTGCCGGGGTACACCGGCCTGCTGTGTCAAACACGTGAGTCGTCATTTTGAGCATAAACTGGTCTCGATTTTTTCGTCACTCTCCCGCCCGGAGAGGATACAACAAAGTCATCAGGGCTTAAGGTATGCCAGGTACTTGGCGTGTCTAGCTTCCCTTCCAGAAATAGACACAACGCTTTAATGGTTTTCATTCTTTGCTTGATGATGCTGAATACGAGTACTAAAATGATACATAATTATACTTGTTCGGTTATCTTCATTGGTGATTTATTTATTTATAGGGACTGTCACTTAGATAAATTTACAGCATTAACTTTTTTGATTTGTTGTTTTTCTACGAAGATGCAAATCACATTTAGGTTTCTTGTTACCCTTCATTAATTTATTTGCGAGCAGCTAATTCGAAGTGTCAAAACGAGTTGGAATCAAGGCCCAGCATTGGGACACTTTATAGTGTGTAGGGTCGAGATGACCTCAATATGAATAATGCAATAACTAGATGGTTTCCAGATGGTTTGGTTTTTGTGGTGGGTTGGTTTGGGCGTGGGTCCCACAATGTGGACTGATGACCTGGTAAAGGTTGCAGGAGTCCGCTGGATGCGGGTGGCGCAGGACCGGTCACTTTGGCACCATGGGGGAGGCCCATTTCCAGCAGTGGACGTCTTTCGGCTGATATGATGATGATGATGAGATGGTTTCCGCACGATCCACATCATCGTTAAACTAAACCCATTATCGTTAATGACCATTGTAAGCGTTCCCACCACACAGCGTCAAAGAGACTGTATATAAACCCATGTACCAGAATACAAGAGCATTCGTATCCCGACTCTCGTCTGATATTATTTCCCTGGAACATACTTCACTTCGATAGGCTTATAAAAAAGAGTTTTAAATAGTATTTTCTCAAACATGCAATGAAATATTGACGTTGTGTTCTTCATAATGGGCTTCGAAGTGTCACGTTTCGGGCGCAGCGAGACGAGAGACCCGTAATGGCATTTCATACAAAATAGGAGCAATATGGTCTTTTTTAATTTCCATTCCACAATTTGTGGCAAAGGATCACGGCGTTCAGCCATCAAAATTAAAGTTTGATTTCTTTGGGTTTTTTTAATTTATTTCATTGCATGTTTGAGAAAAGCTCTATACATACCTCGGCGTGAAAAGGGGGTGCTAGCCTGGTAACTATCCGACTCGGCCAGCAACCCCTTACTTCCCGGCCTTTGTAGTAATGTACTATTTATTTCCCCCAGCGATCTGCTCGACCGGCTGCCACAGCGAGCGCGGCTACTGCCGCCGCCCCGGCGAGTGCCGCTGCAAGGTGGGCTGGACGGGGCCGACGTGCGCGCAGTGCCACCCCTACCCGGGCTGCGTGCGCGGCTCCTGCAGCCGGCCCTGGGAGTGCGCCTGCGAGCAGGGCTGGGGCGGCATGCTGTGCGATGAAGGTCATTTTTTTATACTCTCTTCTTCAACTTAAGAGCTCTGCTCTTGTCGGTGGAGTAACCGCCGCGTGTGTGTGTGTGTGTGTGTGTGTGTGTGTGTGTGTGTGTGTGTGTGTGTGTGTGTGTGTGTGTGTGTGTGTGTGTGTGTGTGTGTGTGTGTGTGTGTGTGTGTGTGTGTGTGTGTGTGTGTGTGTGTGTGTGTTGTTTGTTTGTCCATCTTTCACGGCAAGTCGAAGTGACGAACTGACGTGATTCTGTAAGTGGAGACAGTTGAAGGGATGGAGAGTGACATAGGATAGTTTTTATCCCCGAAATCATCCCCTAAGGAGGTGAAATGGGGGGTAAAAGTTTGTATGGAGCTGCGATATAAACGAGTTCCACGCGGACGGAGTCGCGGGCAGAAGCTAGTAATCATATATTTTTTCATAAGGAGCTCCTAACTCATCTTTTTACAATTGTTTAGACGACTAAAATGAATTTGATCAATCACGTGGCGCCTTTACTGCACTATAATGAATTCGTCTTGGCTGCAGAGGTAAAGAGTCAACAATGATAAGGATGATCTGTATTTTCCAAGAGTCACTCTGTAGCCTAGTTGGTAGTGACCCTGCCTACGAAGCCGGAGGCCACGGGTTCGAATCCCGGTAAGGGCATTTATTTGTGTGATGAGCATGAATATTTGTTCCTGAGTCATGAATGTTTTCTATGTATTTAAGTATTTATTTATCTATTTAAGTATGTATATCGTCGTCTAGCACCCATAGTACCTACAAGCTTTGCTTAGTTTGGGACTAGATCGATTTGCGTAAGACTGTCCCCAAATATTTTATTTATTTACAGAGCTGAACCACTGCGAGAAGAACCCAGACACATGCAAGAACGGCGGCAAATGCCAGTCCCTGGAATCGAATGACGGCTACTTCAGATGCCAATGCCCAGCCGGCATCAGCGGCCGCAACTGCGAGAACCTTCCAGACAGCATGACAACTCCCAGCGCGGGCAACTCCACGGAGATTCCAGAAACTTCCAGCGAGGCCGAGACGGCCACGGAACTGACGACGAAGGAACCCAGCGAGGAGAATGAGACTGAATAGCTTCGCTGATTACTTAATACCACAGATAACTGAATTTGTATGAAAACCGTGTCACTTTTTTGTACATACTTTGACGTCACACGGTAGTAATGTGAATTGTATTCCTTGTTGTCCGCGTAAAATCGATTCTGCAATAAGGCATTTTATTATAATCACGGACAATCGGCTACCACAAAAGACGCGCGCGGAATGTCGGAGTGCCAACTCGGAGACCGAATTCGGACACGCGAAGTACATGCACTTTCGTGATCTATGTATCTATATCTGTGCTTAATACTAATGGGCAAGATAGGGTAGTTGGTCTGACGTTGACTTTTGGAACACGTTGTACGTTTTGAAATGGTCGTGTAACCCTTCTTTCCCTTCATTCATAAAACTTCACAAATCTTTGTTAGCTCCTTTGTCGCAAAAACAAATCTCAAAGTGACGTTGAACGGCATTTTAGCTAAAACAGTTGAATATAATCAGTTGAATATCTAATAGACGACGCAATTACCCTGCTTTTTCAATACACATTATTAAGAACAACTACAGTCTAAAATATTACTGGTGTCGTAAAGTTTAACTCAGGAAGTCGAATCGTAGCTATAGTATATACAAGATGAACAGTAACTAAATTAAATTAAAACTAAGTTAAATCTAAAAAAGGCCCTCGAGGCATTGTACCGAGGATGCTCGCGGCATTTCCTCGCTGAATTGCAATGCTGATGCGTTGCGCGAGAAAGCCGCCAGCTCTTCGGCGGTCACCCTTCAGTTACCTACATCAACCAGACAACCATTATTTAATTGTAGGTATGAAAGATACTAAGTCGCGGGCATACGCTAATCAACTAGGTATATGTTGATGGGAGCTTGAACTTAAAATCTAATTATCTACTTAAAATGAACAAAATGGGTCAATATGTACGAAAAATCTATATAAAGTGTACCTAAACTGTATTTAAGACAGATGCTCAAGTTGTACGAAAGAATCGGATCAGTGTATTTGTGCCGCAGCTGTTTGAAATTGTTTGTCTATTTTAGTTCATTTTCCCAATGTTTAGCCATAGCTGGCCATAATAAAATGTTTTAGACGATAAATTTAGCAATTCTAAAATAACTCAATTTATTTCTTTAAATACTTATTTGTTGATTGGTTCAGAGTTTATGCCGAGGTTTTTATTAATTTTGAAATAAATCCGACTGTGTGTTAGTTGTAAGTTATTTATTTTTTAGCAGTAAGTTGATGAAATAAATTATGAGAGCGTAATGTTTTGTTGTAGAGTTTATTTTTTATTTAATTCCTTTTATCCTATCAATGATTTCAACACTGGTTCTAGCATACACATGACACATTAAAACCTCCTCTACTCGAGTCCATTATGATCTGTACAGGGTTATTTTATCGAGGTGCAATAACGAGTATTTGTATTGTATTGTATGATTTGACCCATCGACATCCATCATCACATCAGCATCATATTCAAAAGAAAGAAGGCAAAAAGTATAACGAAAATCCCATTCAACTGTCTCAAAAAATTACAAAGCTAAAACCGTTTAAATGTTGCTTGTTCGAGAAAGAAAACGCTAGCTGATCGTGGCGTCACGATATATAAAGTGCGTTTTGCGGAAAAAGGACAGAACATAAAACTAGTCTTAAAAATTCGGAAATTAATAACTTTGTGATTATTTAACCTCTTCCATTGCTGTTTTTTTTTATTTTTTTATTTTATACGAGGCAAACTAGCAGACGGATCACCTGATGGTAAGCGATTACCGCCGCCCATGGACACCTGCAACACCAAAGGTGTTGTGAGTGCGTTGCCGGCCTTTAAGATGGAGTACGCTCTTTTCTTGAAGGTTTGAAGGTCGTATCGGTCCGGAAATACCGCAGGCGCCAATCCATTCCACAGATTAGCTGTGCGAGGCAGGAAGTTTCTGGAGAAGCGCACAGTTGAGGACTGCCAACCATCTAAGTGGTGAGGATGGTAATGTTGTCGCGTTGGACGATGGCGACAAGAAGCGGTAGGGATTAATCCGAACAATTCCTCGGAACACTCCCCGTCATACATGCGATAGAAAATGCAAAGCGAGGCCACATTTCTACGCAGCACCAAGGAGTCAAGCTGATCCGAAATATGCTGGCAATAAATAATGATGCATTTCAAGAAAATACATCATTATTTATTATTTTAGATAGTGTCTACACCCCTATCTATTGTCACTTTCACAAGTTTATTAATTTATTAAAGAAAAAACACAAAAAAGAATATAACTGAACCACTACAATACCATCAAGATCCACAGCGCAGGTTTCGTCGTTCCACAGATAAAGCATCCACCACAGGTTTCGTCAGTAACTCAGTAAGTTTATTTATAAGCACCTATGTTCGATAGTAAAATTAAGGTACTTATGTAGATGTGCTAGTGCCAGACACTACTCCAATAGTCGGCACTTTCAATCTTGATTCAATTAAAAAAAAAATTTCAGACCAGGTCCATAAAATATGTTAGTAAAAATACACTACGCCTTACTTATTATGTTAAAATATCATTGATCAATTCATTTCATTATAATGCATAATAATAAAAGTGTCAGGTGGGGTGACATCTATTGGAATTAAGAGGGCGCGTACCGCCAGCGAAAAATCAGAAATCACCCGCGCGCCCCGCACCTGCCGCGCTGATGCGTCTATTGCTGCCCCGCTCCTTCTCGCATAGTACATGCCCCGACATGAAACATGATGAATACCTATGAATAATAGGCATGATGACTCATGTTCAAATTGATAACGTAGTGATGCTAAATGTATAGTAAACCATCAAATTACCGTAATAAAGTATAAATAATAAAATATAATTAAAATCGTAAAAAGATATGAACCTTGAAAGTTTAGATTTTTTTATTTTATTGTACAAGAGTAAATTTAAAGGTACCAATAGAATCCTTAGGCTTTTGTAGAAACAAAATTGTACAACAATTATGTACTTAAAGGCAGTATTCCGCGAATGAAACAACAATTTAAGAACCTGATTTTCCATACGACGATACATGTAGGTACTTTGTATTAACAAATGTCGGCTGCGACGTTACGCCTGTCTGTCTTTCAGTATTAAGCGTTTTGCGCTGCCGCCAGCGAGGTTAATCTTTGTCTCAATTTTTTGGGTATTTATGTTCTTTAATTGTAGTTCCTCCAATACAAACATTTGTTCCTGTCCAAAAACTGGTTCAAATGACATCATAAAAAAATTTAGTCATCATCCCTATTATAAAAAGTGGGAAGCAAGACAAAATCTGTACCTATATTTGAAGCTATTATTTTCGCTATTAAGTCAGAGTTTCGAAAGCTATAACTGAAATATGACCTTCCGTTTTTTAGGGTTCCGTACCCCAAAGGTAAAAACGGGACCCTATTACTAAGACTTCTCTGTCCGTCTGTCTGTCTGTCACCAGGCTGTAACTCAAGAACCGTGATAGCTAGATAGTTGAAATTTTCACAGATGATGTATTTCTGTTGCCGCTATAACAACAAATACTAAAAAACTGCACTAGAATATACGCTAGTTTGTCTAGTGCAGTGCTCAACAATTAAAAGAGTTTTACCCCCATTTGTTTTATTTGAAACTAGCATCTGCCCGCGACTTCGTACGCGCATAAATTATGGTTTACATAGTATTCTTATGTTTAACCATACTACATACTGAAAATAATGATTTAATTTCCATACTTTGATTACCTATTATTGTACTATTCCCAATTTTTCATAACATTTGACATTAGATTTAATACTGAAAATCGACGAGAAAAAGGATTAAAAATGCAGTCGAATGGAGAAAAAATCAATGTAAAAGGTTAAATAATCACGAAGTTATAAGTGTCCAAAGTTTTAACAAGGGGTATGTTCTGCCATTTTTCGCAAAACGCAACTTGTTGACGATTGTGACGTCACTAAAAGACGGCAACGTGCCGCGCCCCGTCGTGTTCGACGCGGTCCCCGGCAGCATCCCGTATTGTTACGTCACACACTATTGGCGTTTTCTCTCTCTAACAAGCAATTTTAAAACGGTTGTAGCTTCGTAATTCTTTGAGAATGGGATTTTCGTCACTAGGCATATTTTTTGCCTTCTTTCTTTAGGAGTATAGATTACTGCAATCCCTGTTCCGGCCGAGGAATTGTATAGTGCTTTTCTCAAACGAGTAGGTGACGAAATATTAAAATAAAAATAAATACAAGGTAATCAATTAAATAATAGTTTGTTGAAATTACAATCGGAACGAAAGATCAGAAAACAATTGTGTAATTTGCCGTTTTTTTATTTTTTAAACATGCCATTTGACAAGCCGTTCGAGCACCATGTTTAACCGCACATAATTTCTTCTTAAGAGGGGGCGTACCGCCAGGGAAAAATCAGAAATCACCCGCGCGCCCCGCACCTGCCGCGCTGATGCGTCTACTGCTGCCCCGCTCCTTCTCGCATAGTATATGCCCCGACAGTCAGATGAAACGTGATGAATACCTATGAATAATAGGCATGATGACTCATGTTCAAATTGATAACGTAGTGATGCTAAATGTATAGTAAACCATCAAATTACCGTAATAAAGTATAAATAGTAAAATATAATTAAAATCGTAAAAAGATATGAACCTTGAAAGTTTAGAAAAAAAAATTTTTTTTATTGTACAAGAGTAAATTTAAAGGTACCAATAGAATCCTTTGGCTTTTATAGAAACAAAATTGTACGACAATTATGTACTTAAACGCAGTATTCCGCGAATGAAACAACAATTTAAGAACCTGATTTTCCATACGACGATACATGTAGGTACTTTGTATTAACAAATGTCGGCTGTGACGTCACGCCTGTCTGTCTTTCAGTATTAAGCGTTTTGCGCTGCCGCCAGCGAGGTCAATCTTTGCCTCAAATTTTTGGGTATTTATGTTCTTTAATTGTAGTTCCTCCAATACAAACATTTGTTCCTGTCCAAAAACTGGTTCAAATGACATCATAAAAAAATTTAGTCATCATCCCTATTATAAAAAGTGGGAAGCAAGACCAAATCTGTACCTATATTTGAAGATATTATTTTCGCTATTAAGTCAGAGTTTCGAGAGCTATAACTGAAATATGACCTTCCGTTTTTTAGGGTTCCGTACCCAAAAGGTAAAAACGGGACCCTATTACTAAGACTTCTCTGTCCGTCTGTCTGTCTGTCACCAGGCTGTAACTCAAGAACCGTGATAGCTAGATAGTTGAAATTTTCACAGATGATGTATTTCTGTTGCCGCTGTAACAAATACTAAAAAACAAAATAAAATAAATATTAAAGGGGGGCTCCCATACAATAAACTTTTTTTTACTGTTTTATAGAGAATGGTACGGAACCCTTCGTGCGCGAGTCTGACTCGCACTTGGCCGGTTTTTTATTTACTAAATCACGTAAGGGTTACAATGGCTAGTAAAAACCTAAAGCAAAAAAAGCCATAATCGAATTAAAACTTTTGTGAGACATGTCTAAAATACTACTAATAAAACCACGGTTAAAGTCACGTATTAAATGTCATGACAGGCGACATGTTTCGAACTCTTCGGGAGTTCTTCTTCAAAACAATCATCGAAAACACTCATCCTGAAGAAGAACTCCCGAAGAGTTCGAAACATGTCGCCTGTCATGTCATTGAATACGTGAATTTAATTGTGAATTTATAAGTAGCATTAAAAAAACTGTTATATATTATGAAACCTTCGATCATGTCTATGAAAGTCAGATTTTCAGGCCACAGTGTTGCGGCCAAATTTTTCAATTCTGATCTCGGATTCCTGCTTGGAGACAATGGAGACGCTCTGGCCCTTTAGTTATCAATTTTGAACATACTGGTAGGTACTAAAGAAAAACTGCTTAATTGTGTTCACTTTTTTTAATATAAAAATGACCAAGTTCGCAGGCAATAATTGTTGGAATCTGCACCCTCGATAACCCTAAAAGCGACACCCGTGATGACTTCAAAGAAAAACAATGTCAATAATGTCACTACGGGCGACATGTTTCGAAATCTTCGGGAGTTCTTTTTCAGGATGAATGCTTTCGCGGCGGTGTCGCTTGAATCACGACAAGATTCAAGCGAAACCGCCGCGAAAACACTCATCCTGATGAACCCCCGTAGAGTTCGAAACATGTCGCCCGTAGTGACATTTAATACGTGAGTTGAACCTTGTATTAGTATTATTTCAACATGTCTCACGAAAGTTTAAATTCGAAAAACAATGTCCGCCATCTTGGAATTCAAAATGGACATCATTTCTCGAAAAGCCTGAAAACGTATGTTGTTCTTTAAAAAAAAACGCGCATCGTAATTTACAACAAATATTTCAAAAATGAAAATAATGCGACCACTTTTTGAATTATTTCCGACTTCGAATTCGTATTTAGAGACCGAGAGGACATCGATTTTGAAATTAACCGGATTTATTCTCAACTAGCGATCCGCCCTGGCTTCGCTCGGATACTATATTAAATTATATTATACATATAAACCTTCCTCTTGAATCACTCTATCTGTAAAAAAAAACCGCATCTAAATCCGTTGCGTAGTTTTAAAGATCTACGCATTCATAGGGGCAGACAGCGGGAAGCGACTTTGTTTTATTATACGAGTACTATGTTGTTGTAGTGATAGTGATAATCTTTCATAAAGTAAATACACGCTCGACAGAAAAAATGTTCGTGTAGTTTTGCATGTACTGCACAAATTATTCTAAGAAGCCGGTCGCCGGCCGATCGCTGCGTAATCTTATGGTTGTATTTTGAACTTTAAGGTCTACATGTTAAGGTCGACTTTTCAATATATTATTTCAAAATATACCAAAATATCTACTGGAATGTAATGATACATTCATTTACTGGACGAATATACTGGGTCACAATATTATTGAAATAATTATGTTCACCGTGCTGTCGTGAGAGCAAAGAACGTAGTCCTCTCGTCTCAGCGGAGCGATTGCGATTGACTCCGCCCGCGAACGGCAACAGAAGATATACCAAACTGCACGAAACATGCGACGGGAGAAACAGTATCGCGCTAAATAAAAAAGACTTATACGCCAAATACGTTATACCTCGATAAGTCTGAAAAGGGACTACATAAAAAAACGCCGCTCGTCAAATCACTAGGCAATATCAAGAGCTATTATACACTAAATTTTTACGTAAATTATATGCACGGGAACGGCACACAATTGAAATTAGGTAAAAATTTGACATGTTTTGGCGATTGTTTTCTATCGAGGCAATTTTGGTTTTGTATGGTTTTTTTCAGACAAATAGATTGCAAATATGATGTAGTTTCTGTATGTTCATTTTCCTGGCATTCGCTTTAGTTTGTCATAGGTAAATATTCAATTTAAGAACTCCGATTTCGCGGAGCGCCCCCTCTTAAGGTGTATAGCATTGGGACGTATACCTTAGACACATAAAGGATACCTTAAGTTTTTTACCTATTCCACACGCCTATGGTAAACGGGTGAACCTATCTTTAGACAGCATGATTACGGCTCGCAAACATTCCCTCTAAATATGAATCGCGAATAATCATTTTAATGAAGCTATGATCAAAATATTTGAACCGGCGTTTGCGCAAGTGTAACAGATTGCGGCGATGCCTGCACAGTTCAGAACGTTTTTAATTTTTCCAAATCTGTATTGGGTCTACGCAGAAGGCAATAAAGTCCTTTTTAGACCGTCGGGTTTGAAGGGTTTTTGCGAGTTTGACAATGCGAGTGCTAAATGGTGGACATTGCTCAAAGATCGTTGATAAGTAGGGTGACCGCACGTAATAAGATTTTTTTTAACCACTCGTTACCAGTTTTTATAGAGGATCAAATGTATGCGAGCTCATTGGAACCCACCCAGTTCCGATGAGCGCGTCACCCGACCTACAACTACACGATTCTACCACGCTACCTACTCGGTTTATAACTCAATCCCATAAAAACCGTTTCACAAATTGAAACCAAAAACCATGTCCCTTTGGATTGCGTAACGCATTGTACGTACGTCAAATAGGTCTAAATGTCACTTGTTGTATGGGGAAATGACAGTTGACTTGCCGTGACTTGCCCTAACGTGCGTTCGAAAAGTTACGTGATCACCCTTTGTTATTACGTCGTAGTGCTTTGTTTGTGTGAAGTGTGAAATAGTAGTACATTACTACGGAGGCCGGGAAGTAAGGAGTTGCCGGCCGAGTACATATAGACGGCCGAGCGTAGCGAGGTCGGATAGTTATGAGGCTGGCAATCCCTTTTCTCGCCGAGTTATGTTTTCTCAAACATGCAATGAAATAAATTAAAACAACTCCAAGAAACCAAACTTTAATTTTCATGGCTGAACGTCGTGATCCTGTGCCACAAAGGCCTAGGCCTGCAAGACCATCTTGCAGACCTAGGCCTCCAATTTTGTATGAAATACCATTACGGGTCTCTCGTCACGCTGCGCCCAAAACACAACACTGAATAATGATGAAGAACACAACGTCAATATTTCATTGCATGTTTGAGAAAAGAGCATATTTTATATTATTATTGTATTGTCATATCATATTCATGTCTGTCCAGGTGACGGCTCGGCAATGCGGGGTAGTTACTTTTCGAACTAGCGTTAGGACAAATCAACTGTAATTTTCCGTAGACCTAACGCACGTTACGAAGCTTTACGCAATCAATCAGCTGATCAACCAGGAGAGACAGCATCCCATTTACGCATAAGCTTATGCAAACGTCTTCACTAAAGGCACATCCAGTCCGAGTCCTTCCAAGAACCGGCGGCGTGGCCACAGGGCCGGCGACTTGGCAAAAATGGCCGCCACCTCGGAATCCGTTCTGTATTGATTAATTTGTCGCTAAATATGTTGCGGCGGGCAATGGTTCGGATGCCTGCGTGTGCGCATGTCCGCAACACCACGGTGGCCGTTTGTGGTGAGGCTATAATACCGCGACGGTGGCAATAATATGGCAAGACGGCGCGCCGAGATGTGTTGCGGGGAGATAGACTATAGATCTCTTTCTAATTAGAAAACTTAGAAAGAGACGGATACTCTGTCTCGCCGCGACACAGCTTTGACTTTCAAGCGAAAGTTACGCATGTATAAGCGCTTAGAATAGTTGTCAACATGGTATAGCTAGCATTTTGGGGACCTTTGTGGTTCGGGCTTGACGCAGAGCGGGATGTACTTTTTTTTTTACTTACCTATTTTAACTTAATTATTCTCTACACCATTGTATTTCTACTTGTTTTATAATTCCTATAATTTATATCTTCTGTAACTTGTTATTGTAATAAATAACTTTAAATATTAAATTTTATTCTTATAAGAATTTTCTCATTAAATTTTGTCTTGTACCTACGTACAAGCTTAGCTTAGTTTGAGACTAAGTCGATTTGTGTTAAGATTGTCCCCTAATATTTTGAAAGAGAAAATTCTTAATGAGAATAAATGATCTTTTAACCTAAACCTTTTTATTTATTTATACGGACGCTGCAGTCGGTATACAAGACACCTGCCACAGTCCAAAGTTTCAACAAACTCACATGTAGAAAGTGTTTTGTAAAATGTATACATCTATACAAAATGTAGATTAAAAGCGTTATTCAACAGACAATCGTCAACGGAACTATATGACGATAAACATTCTCATTTATATAAATAAATACTTAAATACATAGAAAACACCCATGACTCAACAAATATTCGTGCTCATCACACAAATAATTGCCCTTACCAGGATTTGAACCCAGGACCTCTTGCTTCGTAGGCAGAGTCACTACCAACTAGGCTAAAGCGGTCGCCAAATGGCTATAAGTTTCCTTTAACCATACCAAAAAGAATGACTCATAAATTGAGACCAAATTACCAGAAAAGTACACTATGCTGAGAACGGCCCGGGCATCGGCCAGCGCTCGGTCACCGGGTTCCTAATACATTCACCAATCAGTTAAACTCTTTCTCTTTTCTCCTATCCTAGTATCTCATTCCTAATCTCCTACTGTGGAATCTCGGCTCTTAGAAAGAGTTGCCATTTTTACTCACCGCTCTGAATGCATTGAGCAGATGTGTTTTCTTTCATTCGATGCATGAAATTTACTACTACATTGAAGGACGGGTAAGTATCCACACTGTTTATACGGACGAACGAAAACGAGATTCACAATGAAAACCCATGCGACAATCAAATCTATGTGACTGCCTCGTATAATGTGCGTGTCCATTACGAATTCTGATCCGAGAAAATGGTCGGGAAGTCGTCGCATACACTTTCAATGCCAAGAACCAGCTGCGGTGCAGAGCTCGTAGGTACTTTTCTTTACAAAGCAGAAAAACCTCTATCGGCTACGAGCGTAGCGCTATCAAATCGTACGCACTTAAAGTGGTTCGCTTTCGATACAAAACGTTATTGACATCGCAGGCTAACGGCGTGATAATTTTATGAAACTTTTGATATGGACTTTCATAAATTGGCTTTCCATTTGCGCGAAATTCCTACTTTCCTAGGATAAACTTGTATAAAATATGATAATTTGAGAAATTAGTTTGGGACGTGATATTTTGGGAAAACTATTTCTAAGTTTATTCTAGGAAAGGGGGAATTTCGCGCAACTAGAAAGCCAATTTATGAAAGTTTGTTACATACGTTTCTTAAAATATCACGTCGTTAGCCTGCGAATGTCGAATAACGTTTTGTATGGAAATAGCGAACCTCCTTAATGTGTTAAGATTGAACAAGCCGTCAGACTTGACTTTGACTTTTATTTTGACGACTGGTTAGCCTAGTGGGTAGTGACGCTGCCTACGAAGCTGAAGGTCCTGGGTTCGAATCCCGGTAAGGGCAAATGTTTGTGTGATGAGCATGAATATTTGTTTCTGAGTCATGGATGTTTTCTACGTATTTAAGTATTTGTATCTATTATATATATCGTCGTCTAGTACCCATAACACAAGCCTTATTGAGCTTACTATGGGACTAGCTCGATTTGTGTAAGATTGTCCCCTTATATTTATTTATTATTTATGTATTTATTAATATTGAACGAGATTCGGGTATTATGCTCTATTCTATTAATCGTCTGTCTTCAAATCGTGACCAAATTGATTTCTAGATGAGCTATTAATATGTAGAGACAGAGACTGATTTACTGCGGGTCCATTTGCAAAAAAAAATGTTTGGACTCATGACTACTGAGCAAAAAGTAGAGAAACAAAAACTTGTACGAAAAGTGTAATGTTTGTGGTGCAGACTATACATAACCCTATATCTATCTTATGAAGGATCATGCATATATCTTGAGTCTAATTCGAAATCAGCACTTTCTTACCCCACTCCGAAGGAGAGGATGGTTATGTTTTAGCACGCATTGCAGCCTAAAGCGTTTGACGGATTTCGACATATGAGGGGTCGTTAGATTCCTCTTAATCGTAGGAGTGACATATGATATAATATTTGTTAAAAGCAGTTGGGTATTTCGAAAAATCTTTTTATTTCACCTGGTTATTAGGTATCTACTGTCCTCATTGTTTTCATCAGCAATGAACAACGAATGTACTGACATGTGTTACGAAGGCACTTAACATTTAATTTCACGTGTTCTGTCTACTACCCTTTCTGAAAAACAAAGACACACACAACAGAGATCTGAAACGAGGCTCGTGTGTGTTTGCATGCGTATTCAAGTCATTTACCTTCATACCTTTTCGGGGAATGGGCATCCTGCGACACATAATTCAGAAAATAAAATATTCATGCAAATATGCCTCTGAACTAAATCTCCGCGTATTTAAATAACCAAAACGAACCAACGTGCTGCAATTAGAAAATCAATTCATTCATACCTAATTACTAATGCGATGACCATATACCACACGTACGAGGTTTGATATAGCCTGGGTATATAAGCGGGCATGCTGGCTGCTGCAACATTTTAATTCGGAACTAGGGCCGGGTTGGTTGATACAACTCATGTGATTTGCTGTGATCTCTGATTTAAGGTATAAGATGGCGGCGGTTCCGGTTTTAATGGTGAGATATTTTTTTATATTGGATGAAGGATTCTCCTGGAAAAAGACGTTATTGTACCTTAGCTTATTTTGATATTTAAGTTGTTCATACTAGATAAAAATATAAGAACATTATTTTTACTAAACTTTACATTTAAATAAATATTTATGTATTGCTACATTAAATCAAAACAAAAAATGACACAACAACTCGCGTTTTAAACTACATTAACACACAAAATAAATAGTTACATAATGAGTAGTTTGCAGTACTAGGTTCGCATGGGTGCCAGGGTGTAATGGTGACATTATTGCGCACCTGCGAGACTGTTTTTCAGCAAAACCGTTACACTCATATGCTTTTGGTACCTACCGTAAAAATTTTATACATAAAAAATGTTCCGGCCGTATGAATTTTAGTTTTATAATGATTATCTGTCGTTTAATTTCATAATTTTAACGATTAACATTAAAATAGTGAGAAATCCCACCTCACCCATTACTCCCATTAGTGGAGTTAGAGGGAAGAGGGAGGGAGAATGGGGTGAGCTGGGAAAGTGTATGGTGAAAAACTTTCGGATTCTGAATTTCGGATAAGCTTGCCTAGATCCACGTTGCGTCCGCTCCTCTTCCGCATGATCGCTCTCCACAAGCCAGGTGGTTCCACTCCAGGCAAAATATCTTCTTTCACCTCTCACTTCTAGATACTCCACTTTTTTAAATGTTGTAGTTCGGCTACCCCTTGTTGCCGCAAGATAAGAAAATATGTCTAAAAGTACTATAAAATTACTTTTAGAGCAACTTGAGCCAGGAAATCAAAGTAGCAACTGAAAATAGTCGCGTCGCATCTGCCCCCTCAATCCTTAGTACCCCATTTTACGGTATCTGTGCTCGTACTATCGGTAAAGTGTGAGGTGTGACTTTAGAAAAATAAAGCAATTTTATCTCGATTGAGTATGTCGTTTTAGTTGGCTGAAGAATATAAATTTCCGTAATAAAAATGTTATTTATGGTACTAGAAACAAAGGGTTCCTTTATTGCACAATGTCAATTATTCGTTAGGACTACTTATCAGGAAATTCATATTCCACTTTAAAAATATTAGTCCAATGGTCGATCATTGGACCAAGACAGTTTTTAAAGATCCACTTACAAAATTCAAGTTTGAACACAGTGCACAGAAATTATAAAAAAAATCCTTTCGGATTTGCACCTACAGAGTAAATTTCAAGACAGAGAAACAACAAAACATAATTATAGTCAAGATACACCGACACATAGTATCCGACTATTTATTCAGTTATTTTCCCATTTTAGGCTATATTTTGAAAAAATACGTATTTTTCCGATTTTAATAAATCTCTTGTAATAAAGTGTTGGTTTGCGTTACACAAACAGTACGTAAGCTATTATGAAGACCAAGCCAGCACTCCATCATGATGATGTCTTCGGGGTTTCCGCCATATTAAAGAAAGGATTACGCGGCTTATATTATCGTGAGTTATCGTAGAATTAGACAGCTATAATTAGCTTCATGAGCCGTGACGTTGTGGTTAATGCACTAAAGAGCGTTATTGTATGTGAAAATATTATTAATAAAAAAAAAGCGACTGCGTAAGATATAAAAAAAAACTTAAAGGTTGCCTGGGATCAAATTAGATGGAAGACGTACTTTGAGCTACACCGACAAAAGCTTAGTTCTTAAATAGGCAGTAGAAGCAGGTCGTTAGTAGCCGCTAAGTAAGTTTAAGTGTAGTAGCATTATGTTAAGGTTATACTGAAAAAATACACCATAGAAATAATTTAATGCTCGACACACTCATAAAGCAAATAATACTTTCTAGTAAGGAACTTAACGATTTTGACAGACAGGGCATTTAAAAGTCTAGACAAAAATCTTCCATCGATTAGGAAGATTTCCGTCTAGATATTAAATCTTATTACCTAATTATAAATCCTTTTACAATGCACTTGCTCTGAAAGTGCGCCTTTACATGGGTCAATATGAACACGGGAAGCCCTCCATGCCGGCACGGCGCGGCGCGCCGGGGGGCGGCCGTGCGGGAATGGATTTCGGGCCAAAATTCCCACACGCGTGCGAGAATGAGATTTGATGACAATTCAAATTTCACCTTTTTTGTATAATTTTTAATTTCCTCGCATGATGCATTGTAAAATTTTGTATGATACACGTGCGGATAGGTAATTCCCAACTCGTGTCGATCAAAAACACTCCCTGACGGTCGTGTTTTTGGTGATCGCCACTCGTTGGGAATTACCAATTTTCCGCACTTGTATCATAAATAACTATTATTTTAAACGAATAGATTAATAAATCTCAACACACGCGTTTGATCTCTACTGCCACTAAAGGAACAAATATATTACATTCAACATTCGTACAAAACATACACAGACTGGTAAACACATTACCTTTGCGTTGCGCAGTCGGATAAAAACTTACGTAAGGCAATACACAAGCATGTTGTTGAGCACTGTTCGAATAGGCATTTGTTTTCCGTCCAGTCCCTTTTCCCAAGACGTTGAAAATATGTTTAATTTTAGAAACATTTGGGCTAACGTTAGTTTTAGGAAAAATACCTTTCGCAAAGCTAGCCGTTAGCCTAGGTTTGGGTGTTAACTCAAACGCAACGTTGGCGGAGACATACTGAATTTATTTACATATGTAGTTGCACCTATCTATATTTTATTTAAACATAACTATTCTATTGGGACATTTAAATTTACTACGACAATACTTTACTTTAAAAACAAAGTTTTAACCGACTTCAATTTAGTACTCCGCCAAGCCACGAGAACATTTCCTATTTCTTTTTACAATTTACCACATGAACTGATTTCCGATAGCAAATGCGTTGATTACTATAGAAAAAAACCGATTCGCTGTATGTGGGCCGATAATATTTGAGGACTTCCATCGATTCCCCAAGATCATCACCAATGGCACTTCATTAGTTCCTATTTCAACGGAATCTTATCAGAACCTGTGACGTACTTTTGCACTTTTAAGTACATAATTGAGTGATTCGATAAGTCATCTGTGGTCTTCATCATCAATACCTCGCCACCAAATTTATGATTCCGGATGTAAATACCAGACTTATAACAGAAAATACAAAAATCACTACACGCGTGCCTAATAAAATTGAGGAGTCTGTTAGTAAACGCGTATTTAGTGCGAGATCGCTTAAAAATTATATCCATCCGTCTTTTGGTGTGCATATTAGGGTTGTAGCAAGCCAACTTGTGCTGTTTTATAATTACGCTCCTGATGAATAGTTGCCGAACTGTTAGTACTTTACATGATTGGTACAATTCCGTGGTCGGAAAATAAAAAGGACGGAAGGTAGCCACTTTCAAAATGGCTCTTTGAGCACGTTCAAGTATCAATAGAATGGTCTTCGCAGCCCCACCCCATGACGGTATACAGTATGTAAGTATAGATGGACGCAAAGCCGAGTGTATCCGATGTATCAGTTCTTTGTTAGCAACGCTTCTTAGCGTTTTAAAGACAAACATAAGTTTACGTACTCTAGCAGCAAGAACGTCTGTGTGGCTTCGAAAATTCAGGTTCGAATCAATGAATCTCTCGACTCTATTATTATTATAGATATAGAGGTAACGTTTGAACTAATTTAATTAAGCTAAATAGAAACACAAAACTTAGTTGGTATATCCATGATAAATAGATATAAAAAAACTCTTCTACCTTAAAGAGATAACTTACTCTAATTCACTCTACTAAACCAATCATTAACGATCCAAACATTACCAAATAAATAAATAAAAGATCTCAGTTTCCTAAATCGAATAAACTAGATCGCGTAGATTTAATTCAAGAGGGCTAGCCTATCACCATGTTAGGTTAAATTAGGCATAAATCCAGTCTAGAATCTTGATTGCAACTTACTTTATCCGATGACTTATGTGACAAGATTAAATTAAACAGTATAAGGTGCGTAAGTAATTATGTTCCGGATCATTCATGTGTAATTTTGAAAGAATCTCGTGAGCCGGAAGCAACTTATCAAGTATTTTTTATTAATTATTCATGTAGATAAGGTTGCGTGGTAATTCGCGGGAATTACGCGGGAGTCCGCTGGATGCGGGTGGGCCAGGACCGTTAGTTTGTGGCACTCGGAGGAGGCCTATGTCGACGTCTTTCGGCTGATGATTGTATGATGATGATGATGATAATGTGGTAATTCGTTTTGACTGAAGTAATCGGAAACCCTGTACTCTATCCGTCTCTCTCTTATTAGAAAACTTAGAAAGAGACGTAATATAGTGCGAGAAAAATCGAGAGAGCTCGCGCACGGTCTTATGATAGACATGCTGAGGGGCTACCGCGAAGTGAAAACGAACTTCGTTCGAGTATCTCCCTCCCTGTCGCTCGAACTAGCAAGTGCGACAGAGAGAGAGATACACAAACGAAATTCGTTTTTACTTCCCGGTAGCCCCTCTGGTTCGTTAATAGGCATTTCGATTGTACCAAGTTTCTCTTCTAGTCGATGTTGCTCAAAGTAGGCCCTCCATCTACTCCGATCCCAGGCAACCTCTTTGATAGATATCAAAGAGGTTATGTTAGGTCGTATTGAGATCAATACGACCTAACATAACCTCTCTTATCGAGTTGCTGTATGTAGTTTATTCTAGTAATATAATAGTCTAGTACTCAAGTCTTGCTTCCCCTCTATCTTTTCTTTCAATTATATTCAGTATGATGTTGGCATGTCGTATGAGGTGCCCTATCATCTTCTCTCTTCTATTTTCTAAGTTTATCACTAACTGCCTGGTTTGCCTCACTCTATTACGAACATCCTTTGGACTCAGGACCTATATTATTTGACATTTATACAACCGGCCCGGGTCTATTATTTAGTTTTCATAATCGTTCGCCATAACCGGCCAGCAACTTAACATAATAGTCCCATTTCCGTGGCCACGCTACAGTTTCAAAGCTTATCAGTTAAGGCTGTCCAGTTGGTTGCCTTGGCCTTCCGTGACACTGCACGCCATGTCTCTGCACCTGTCACAGATAGAAGGCAGTGTGTCTGGTTGTACGTTAGAAATTATACCTAAGTGGCTTGGTTTTAGTCCAGTAAGGGAGGATTAATAACAGCCGTTTTATATAGATATTGAAATGAATGTAATGTACTATCTCTGTAGGAATGTTATAGACCTGTGTCTCTTGTTGCGACACGATGGTTACACTGAGACAAACTTGAAGTGGATTTGATGGCGATGTCATATTTCTTATCGTTTGAGATACTTACTATTCAACAATGTATATATCTATATTGAGATGTTTAATTATAATTAATTATTCTGGTTCTTAATTATACATTTGCTATACGCATCCAGGGTCCATTAGATAGTCAAACTTCAACTTGTATAATCAATTAATCACCATGGTGCCATAAATGAGTAAACTAAACTAGGGATATCCCTGAGATCTTTTGTTTTATGTTTCTGTCGTTTTGATTCTGAATAATATGAGATGCCCCTGTGAGTCCTGTGACACGTCGTGTCAAAGTGGCTCGATTCTCCATACAAAACGCTCTCATTTTAAAACTACGTATTGGATTGTGACGAAACTTTGCATACTTATACAATGCCATAATGTATATCTATGTCTGTTATTAGTTTATGTAGCGTAAAAAAAAATACGGCGAATTTAAGTTTTTCATACAAAACCAATTATTGCTGTATTTAGTTTGTTTTAATAACTCAAACCATATAACTAATTACAGACATAGATATACCTCATGTTATTGTATATGCAAAGTTTCGTCACAATCCAACACGTAGTTTTAAAATGAGAGCGTAACTACGTTTGTATGGGAAGGTGAAATTCGGCCGAGCTTACTGCGGCCTCTTAAGTTCTAAGTATCGAATGAACCAAAAAAGTTGATTCGTTAAAGATGAATATTTCTCGCTTTTCATTTATACAAAAATACAACCATACCTGTAATAAACCCTACTTTTCATCAAAGAAAAATCTAAGTTTGTAGTTAGTTTAAAAATTCTGTTTTTACTTAATGCATCCCTGACAGTAATACATCAATATTTCTTTAATTCCAGATTCTGCTGATAGGCAGCAGTTTATCCAAGGAGCTAGAAGATAAACCGAAGCTCTCAGAACTACTCGACAATGGCATCAAGGACTCCCCTTCAGGGAAGGGGGTGAAGCGACAAGTCTTCTCCACAGGATTGGGTTCGCTCGGGACCGGATTCGGGTCTTTGGGGTCGCCTATTGGAAGTGTAGGTGCTCCTATAGGCGGTGTCGGCGCACCAATAGGTCTTGGCGCTCCGATAGGAGCGCCTTTAACCTCAGTTGGGATACCAGCAGGGCCGGTAGCAGCCGCTCCTGTAGCCCTAGCACCAGCAGCTCCGGTACTACCCGTACAGACGTCAGTCGACATCGCACCCAACCCCGTGGTGCTACGACAAGAAGTGCCAAGATTCATCACCCGAACGATCACCAGAAACGTCCAAATTCCAGTCCAAGTGCCCGTACCGTATCCTGTCGAGCGCCAAGTACCCGTGCCTTATAACGTCCCTGTGCCTGTACCGGTGGACCGTCCGGTTCCCGTGGTGCACAGAGTTCCAGTGGAAGTGACGAGGCATGTACCGGTTTATTATGAGAGGAAGGTGCCTTATCCGGTGAGGGTGCCTGTGCACGTCCCGCAGCCTTATCCGGTGAGAGTGGACCGGCCTGTACCGGTTGACAGACCGGTTTATATTGACCGTCCGGTGCCGCAGCCGGTGTATGTGGACCGCCCGGTGAACGTTCCGGTTCCAGTGCAGGTGGATAGACCGGTTCCGGTGCCGCAACCGTTTGTTGTGGATAGACCAGTGGCAGTGCCACAGCCTTTTGTCGTTAATAGACCTGTGCCGGTAGCGCCTGCTATTCAGACTCTGCCAGCTGTGTCCACGGTGCCTGTCGGCGGCGGTATACCGCTGGGCGGCCTTGGAGGGCTTGGAGGCCTACCCACCGGACTCGGCGGCCCGGGAGGCCTGCCCACCGGCCTCGGCAGTTCCGTCGACTTCTCCAATTCCATCTCCGGCGTCTCAAGTTCGATCGCTCTCACTGGCCGCTAATTTATTCCACTCTTGAATGTACTGTATTTATTAAGGAATTTTTGAATAAAACATCGTTATGAGCGTAAAGTTTTATTTATTGAAGGACTCACAAATGTAGTTAGTAATGTAATGTTAAATGAAGTATTGAGACAACTTACATACAGCTCTGATATTAGAAGCCTCCCCAAAAGAGTCATCATCATCATCACCATATTAGCCGAAAGACGTCCACTACTGGACATAGGCCCCCCAAAAGAGTGGCAAAGTGACCGCAAAAGAGTGCCACCATAATATTGCATTAGACGACTTAAATAAGGGTACACAATTTTTTTTTTAAGCAGTAACGCTGCTAACGAATATTACAAATTTTAAATCAACAGGAAAAAATTGAAAAATTTAATGCTCCGAGCCGGATTCGAACCGGCGACCACAGGCATTCATGGTCCGTCACTACTAACCAACTGAGCTATCGGAACAATCCCGTTCGGGCACGAAATCCTTCAATCAGTTCCTTCACACAACGCCTTAGGGAGGCGTGTGTAGCGACATCTACCAGAAGACTTAGGCTTCTTAACCGGCCGGTTCGAATCCGGCTCGGAGCATTAAATTTTTTTTTTTTTCCTTTCATTTATAATTTGTAAGGGTACACAAGTTAATAAGACCTCGAAAAGTTGGCTATCGCTGCTATTGCTGTCAGATTGGCTCGAGATGTGCGGCAGTACTGCATTCGCAACGCGTCGCTTTTGTGCGATATACACTCACGAGCAAAATAATTGCATCACTTTGCAGTTTTTCATCTGCACCCTATAACTTTGTAAACGGGTTAACTTTAAAAAAAATATTTTAATGAGGTTTTGTTACCTGAAATCTAAGTTGTGCAAAAAGCTAACAAACATGAAAATTGACCCAATATTTTTCACATGATGGGCATTTTCTTGGTTTGTGGGCGTTACCGCCTTAATAGGTGCACAAGTTGAGCTCCCTTTGTCGCCTAGGTATACTTTCCGAGGTGGACATCACCACGCTGAACTGGCCAGCGATGAGCCCCGACTTTAGTCGGATCGAACACATGTGGGACTACCTAAAACGCAGGGTTCGGAAGCGGGAACCTGCCCCATCCAACATTGAGGACCTGAAGGAAGTGTATTACTATGGCACAAAAGTAGGTTCACCGACAAGACAAGTAACAAAATCTGGGCGATAATAGTAAGCCCTCGATTATGTAGAAATGCCGCATGCGGAAGAGGTCTAAGGGTTGGTTGCACCAACTTATTCCGGTCTGTAATTGTAAGTTAGTGCAACTTACGATACTCAACTCGACGTTAAATACTCGTATGGCGCCGACAGCAGTCATCCCATTGAAGCTTGTTAAACTTTCCATAGCCTGTTTTCTCGAAGGCCGCAAAGGTTTAGATTCTTTTTAAACAATGATCGTACTTTCATCTCTACCAAATTTTATACTGGCTCATTTACGTTTCGAGCAGTTGGATTGTGGAATGCTTTGCCGTTGCATAATAAGGAGTGCCAAATCGCTTCCTATTTTCAAAACCGGCCAAGTGCGAGTCGGACTACCCACCAGACTCGGCGGCCCGGGAGGCCTGCCCACCGGACTCGGCGGCCCGGGAGGCCTGCCCACCGGCCTCGGCAGTTCCGTCGACTTCTCCAATTCCATCTCCGGCGTCTCAAGTTCGATCGATTATATGATGTAATTAAAAATTTACGGTTTTCGCAATTTTTCCTCGTACCAAATTTCAAGATTCTGAGTTCACGGGACAGTACCCTGTAGGTTTTGATACCCTTGCGAGTTTCGAAATTTTGCGGAAACATGCGGCATAAACGGCTGTATCTATTGATTGCGTAGGCGTAGAAGTTTGATTTTTTCACAGCTCCAACTGACAGTAGACCTGAGTATTTGGTATAAATTGTAGCTTGATACGCGTTCCTGAGAAAAAGGGTAGTGACAGACGGACGGATAACAAAGTGATCCTATAAGGGTCCCGGTTTTTCCTTTTGAGGCACGGAACCCTAAAAATCAGTTTAAAATAATATTACCTGTCTCTCCCTTAAGTTGCCTTATAAATTATAAATCTGAATTCTATGTATGTATGGTTGTATTGATTTCGCCATATTTATTTGGTATGTATTTACTTAAAAGTGTCCTTTTTAATTATTTGAAAGATTGATGTGTTAATATGCTCTTCTTGATGAATTCCTGCACTGCCTGTTTAAAATTCTAGTCTCAATGTTTTCTGCTAGGTTGTCTGGAAGAGATCGCTTTAAAGCGATAAGACCGCATGTTATTATTATTTATCAAGCTAATTTATTTGTAACATGTTTCTCTCTTATCGGGATGCAATAAAGAGTTTTTATTAGGTATTATTCATTTATCATTATCATTATTATCGTGTACAACTCTAATGGGCTAGGTTTGTTTGATAATAATCCTAAAACTTTCTGAAGAATCTGGTGAGTTATCTTTGTCCACGAAATATTTTTAGAATGGAACAGTCCCCCGCAGACGGCCATTAATAAATCTTTACTAGACAAAACAAAAGTGAAAATAAATTCAGGGACAATCAAAATAATGTTAACGCGATTGTCCCCCAAAAATTTAGCTCACTAACTAATATTAGCGACACCGCTCCGGCGCTCAGAAATATTTAGCTCATTAACTTGGAGTCGATCCGACCAAGGAATAATACAGTTTATTCCAAGATTCATCATATCAGCCGAAAGACGTCCACTGCTGGACATAGGCCTCCCCCAAAGAGTGCCAAAGTGACCGATCCCGCGCCACCCGCATCCAGCGGACTCCCGCAACCTTTACCAGGTCATCAGTCCATAACACATAGTCGTTACATTGCTAATGAATGTACTACAAAAAATACAATTTAAGAATAGAATATCACTGAGTGTACAGCGCATAGAAATAAAATTAATGTCTAGCTGCTGTATTCTGGTTACTTTATAGCAAATACTAATGTTATACGTTCACTGCGGTGTCGGGTCGAATAGATCCTATGCACGTCTAGCCCACGGTGCGGCGGTAAAATTCATTGACGCAACGCTGGTGAGGGACAAGTTTATATTATCGGTTGAGTATAAGTGAGATAGTTACTGTTTTGGAGTTGCCTCTCCCTGAAAAAACTCCCCCCTAAATAAATCCCTTACGCCTAGAAATGCCCCGAACAGCCTACAACCACCCCGCAACCCCTCAACGCTGTAGCTAAACTCAACTACTTAACCAACCCTAAGATTTATCTATTTTTATAATGGCCTTTAGGAAATGAATTGTGATCGTCTAGTAAATGGCTAAGGACCCCCGTTGCCCATAATAATCCAGATTCTTTTATGATTGTAGGAATTCATCTGAAGTTTTTATAAGTTAAAGATTTGCCTATACTAGTGATAATTCTCCTAAGGTTTAAAAAATTAAGAAAGTTTTTAAATGGTAACAATTTCACAATATACTTGTAGAAAAATTAAGTTCAATAAATAGTAGTATAAATAAAAAAAATATATATTATTTTTGTTTTTTAAAATAAAAGCCCCGACCCATGAGCTCTGTATTTGTGCATCAATCAAATACAAACTTCACTTGTTCATTCACCTCAAGCAGAACATGATAACCTTATAACCCATTCCTTATATAAGAAATTATATACTACTGGAAACTACTGGAAATTTTGGCTGAAATTATACTCTGTATCGCTAAACATTAATTTTACACTCTAGGAATGGTTTTCTTTGAATGTTACATCATAACATTATGTTTAGAGATCGGCTCTTGTTTTATGGATTGTAGAGCAGCTCCTTTTGTACTCCATGTTCTCCCATTGGGCAGGATAGGGTATGAACAACCTATTTGTGTCTCAGTCTCAGCTAATGGGAATTGAGCAGTTCTAAGGCCATCTTTTATTTAATTTGGACCTCATCAATGGTCATCTTGTAATAACAAACAATGATTTTATTCTTATGAGATTTTACTCATCCTCAGAGATTCACCTCTACTATTATTCCTCACTCTTCATAAGGAGTTTTTTTATAAGATATAACTACTCTCTGTACCTAGGAATGCCACTTAAGCGTTCCAGTATATGCAATAATTCCATATTCCAAGTATAACAGAACCATTGCCCGGATTTGTGTTCCACTAGTCCGGTATACTCAACCCTTAAATTAACTATTCCAAAACAAAGCAGCTTTTGCTTGTACTAAAAGATCTACTAAACTTTTGGCTAGTCTCTGATGATAAGAATCAAACTCAAAAGATTATTAGACTAAAACAAACCACTTCGCTGAAGCACAATCCTACGATCTTATGATCGCCTATGCACATTAAACTACCTTTGGAACCTTATAAAGATTTAACTTTAAAATTTTATTATTAATTAATATATCTGTTATCAATTGTCACACTAATTCTTGAAGACTGTAACAACACATTTATATATAGCTCTTTGTAATATAATAATACAGAATGCAAAGAAACATTTTTATATTTCAATCCCTCCCTCCTTTGTCTTTGAAACAAAGATATTATAATTGAGCACTCATATCTTTTCGTATTAATCACTAATTAATATATCTTTTATATTTATAAAGGCAAATTATTGTATATGTCAAACAAACAATATTGGAAAAGGATACCCTAACCTAACCTAACCTAACCTAACCAATAGAGAATTCCCATCACTATAAAGCACATGAAATATTATATAAGTTAAATATATAAAAGATGTATTATAGATATACTTTATGTAAATAATAAAATTAAACCTTTGGATTATACTAAAGAATGTGACTCCATTATTTGATTGACAAAATCAGTTAAGAAGAAGAAGAAGAAGCAAACTTTATTTAGAAACGCTTAGATAAACTTAAACTAGAACATAAATATATTTTAAAACATAATTACAAGCGTCTCTAAAAGGGTGTCCACTCAGCTTGTGTCGAGGTACCTCTAGGGGACCCCAACGCTGGTCTTCCGTGGAAACCCATGCGAGAGAGCGCGATTGCACACTAAATTATCATATATTATATATTTTACATTATTACCTTATATAAATTAAAAACAAGAGAAAAAAAAATCACCTAGTAGAATACAATTATATAAAACAAAAACAAAACAGAAGTTAATTATTCGACCTACACTGAAATAACTGGGTAGGTTAAAATAACAAGCTAAAATACAATTTTAAGAAGAAAATTACCGACTAATAGATTGGGGATTATTAATATTTACTAAATTACATCTTACAATTGGCACAATACTACATTGTTGTTTTTGCAAATTTAAAATATGTTTTTTATAATTAACCTTGAATGACGTGACTGACAGTGAATTCCTCATAGGTGGTGGTATGTTGTTCCAGCATTTCGTGGCAGCATATTTAAAACTGCCACGAAATGCGGCAGTACTGTGCCTTGGACAAAACAAACGAATAGCTCCCCTGATATGTCGCTGTGAGAAAATTAATTTTTCATGTAAGTATTGGGGAGTCTTTGTTTTTACAATCCCAAAAAGCATACAAGCGAAATGCAATGCACGTCGGGATTCCATATTCATTAGTCCGCTATTATTTAGATAAGGAGTCACGTGGGTTCGAGGTGGAATATGGAAGCAAAATCGCACACACGCATTTTGCACTCGCTGCAGCAACCTCTTAGTTATAGACAATAGACAGCCACCTACAACATTATCAGCATAATTTAGTTTTGATAGTATCAAGGATTCACAGAGAGATATTCTGACGTCTGTACTTAAGTATTTACGTACTCTGTACAATAATTTAAGCCTGTAAAAACACACTTTAGAGGTTTCTATGACGTGGTTATGGAATTTAAGTTTTCCATCCATGAGCACGCCTAAATTCCTTACTTCCTCCACCTGATCTATACAGTCATTCTCGATTTTAATGTAAGGGTTTTCGTTGTTAATAATTCGTCTCTGTTTTTCAGTGCCAAGTACAATGAATTTAGACTTTTTTGGATTTAGAACCAAACTATTTTTACTACACCACTGAGCTATTCCTGCCAAATCGTCATTAATTTTTCTTATTCCAGTTGAAATTTCGTTTTGCTTACAAGATAAGTACAGTTGAATATCGTCAGCATACATGTGATAACTGCAGTTTTCGATGACATTTACAATATCAGCACTATATATAATATACAGAATGGGGCCCAATATGGAACCCTGAGGCACTAGTTAAATACTAGTAAATGTTTTTCCAAAGTATAAATCGAAATTCATCTCTGTTATCTTAGCTATTTATAAAATTTGTTAAGTTATCTGTTGATGAAAATTATTTGGGTTAAAAATATAGAACAATTTATTAATTTAAATTCCTGTAAAAAGAAATCACATAAAAGTTTAAGAAAATAAAAACCTGAAAATAGACACAAAATTTTGTACACTAAAAGATGTAATGTTTTATCACTCACTTTCGCATAAATTAGCAAATCAAATACATAGTTATTAACATTCCTGAAAAGCCAACACAAAAATACACATATCTCCTGAAAACGTGGAATAAACACACCTTATGTATTCATAAATGAACCTCATATATCTAATGGAATAAACACAGCGTAAATCACCGTAGATCTCTATAGGAACACAACACAAATAAAATTTACAAATAAACATTACACAAATTTGCTCTGACTTTATTTTAAAGCTAGTTCATTCATAATAAAATCCAGTTTCGAGCAAAACAAGTTTATGTGAGCTTTAAAGGACTTTATTTAAGACTTTAATACTCTGAGAAAGATATCTTTACTTTGAATCTTAGTAACTTCTGTCCGTTAAAACGCAATATTTAAAATCCACTTACCAAGGCATTTGCCCCAACTCCTTCATAAAATAAAATCTATGCCAATCTGGCTGAATTTAGTATGCTAAAACTGCCTTAAATCTGACATACGTCTAGATATCTATGCCAATCTGACTGAAATACACAAAGAAACACTCTTGAAATACACCTCTGGCTTTGTTGACAGAGTTACTTACGCAAAGCAATCTTGAGAAACTATAAAAAACCCGAAACTAAGTTATGAATTTCCAAAATCTATAATTAAATTGCTCTTGAGAGCTCGCTTTGCTTCAGCTAGAGGTGTGTATACATAGAAATATGATTAGCAAAAATAACAGTGTTAATTCTAATTGTATGTCCTTCTATTAACTACGCAATTGAATAGTCTGCAATAAACAGTAGTTTTATGTGTTTCGAATCGTTAAATATCATGCCTGGTATCTGAGGAATCGGAATCGAACCAGTATCCTCAGTTTAAAATACACATTATTCTATTTATTTTTGTTATATTTAAATGGAAACTAAAATCTGACTCTTACTTCAAGACACCACAATTCAACAATAAGTAACCTTCCAGGACTTAAGTTAAAAGCAAAGAACTCACCAAGAAATCGCCTCCGCTATTAGCACTCAAATCCAGTGCTCCCGGCTGCTGTCTCGTTCAAGCTCCAACTTCCAGCACCAATCTCCTTCCGTAGCTATTACACTAACTTCCCGCAGCCGGCCAACACCTTCGACAGAACCACAACAAAGAATTCTTCCAACACGCACAAATTAAACACAACCGAAACTATTCCCGAGATCGATTTTTTCTTATACTATAAATTAACTCCGTTTATGAACATTAACACCCGAAATCCTGAAATAAAGGGAATCTGACCGGCAGCGATTCGACCTATTTCCAACAAAATTCCGAAATTGAATGATCCCCCAATCCTGAGCCCAACTCCTTATATAACAGTTCAAATTTCCCGCCTTCTATTTTGAAAAAGGAACCTTTTAAAAACAATAAACATTAGGAAGTTTTTCCAGTTTTTCCAGTTCGTTGAACCCATCTCGCCTCTTGCTCCAGCCTCCTACATTTTGCTTATCTTCTCACTCATTTCCCTTCTCTCTCGCTTCCAGCATGTGTGACACGATAAAAGGATGTTTTGCATAAACAAGATCTGTTTCCTAATCTCATACTCTCCCAATTATTTGTTCAACTTTATATAGATTTTAAAGTCTTTAGTTTTGATTTGTTGTACCTTAAGGAGCACTATCTGTCTCTGCCATGATTCCTCAGATACTATTTTTCTTATTATTATTATTTTTAAATCCGTCTTTATGGTTAACACTATATGTATTTATGTAGGAATTTATGTATGTTTATTGTATGCTTTATGTGTGTATGTTTATTATTGATGTAATTGTGTATGTTGGAAGTTTACTTCCAATTTTGCCACCTACCTATTATGTAATTTTTTGTTGCTATTTCTCCGCTACCTAAAGGTTGTCTGGAAGAGATCGCTCTTTAGCGATAAGACCGCCTGTTGTCAAAATCTATTTTTTTTAATAAGTTATTATGTTTATTTGATTCATGTTTTGAGGTGTGCAATAAAGAGTATTTGTATTGTATTGTATTGTATAATATTAATTTATGTAATTGAAATCTTTAGTAAATAAAACAAACTTGTACTGTTATACAATTTCTTTAATTATCCAGTAACAAAAATTATTCTCCTCATCAAGTTATTATCAATAATCTTCCGTATAATGGGCATTTGCTTATTTCTTTATTAATGAATTTTGATCTCTATAGCCTAGATAATAAGGTCTCCTTTTATTTGTATTACTTTGATGTAATTCGCCATATCCTACCTGTAAAGCAAATATTGATATCTAGTTTACTATATACATAAATATGAACAAAGACAACGTAGTTGGATTCGTTTCAACCCGATGCCCGACGACCCGATAGCTGCACTAGAATATACGCTAGTTTGTCTAGTGCAGTGCTCAACAATTAAAAGAGTTTTACCCCCATTTGTTTTATTTGAAACTAGCATCTGCCCGCGACTTCGTACGCGCATAAATTATGGTTTACATAGTATTCTTATGTTTAACCATACTACATACTGAAAATAATGATTTAATTTCCATACTTTGATTACCTATTATTGTACTATTCCCAATTTTTCATAACATTTGACATTAGATTTAATATAATTTATGTAGTTGTGACATTAAATAGGTATATTATTTAATGATTTGCTCATCTGCTCGCAGGCTAGATATCATTTTTGCAACAACCCTCTGACTCTATCTAAAGCAAATACATTTTCTGATTGCTGATTTCATACATTGTGCGTGTAACGGGATGCAAAGTTTGTATTTAAATCTACTGAGACTAAAAACTTGAAATTTACACCAGAACTTCCTTTAATGACGTAGGCAAGGGATAAGACGGGATTTTTGGAAATTCTATCCCTAAGGGGGTTAAATAGAGGTGCAAAGTTTGTATGGTAGGAACATTATTTTTGGTACTAGAGACTTGAAATTTTGTAGGAATATTACTTACGAAGATTCAAAAAAGTACTTTCAGTGTTATAGAAAACTCTACGCCTAAGGGGGTTAAATAGGGGTGCAATGTTTGTATGGGGGAAACATTATTCTTTCAAGAGACTTGAAACTTCATAGAAAGATTACTTATTTAAATATATAAAAGAAGAAACTGACTGACTTACTGACATATCCCAAACCGCTTTCTAGAGATTCCAAATTTTGCACGTAGGTTCCTTATAAGGTCGAAGGTAACTAAGAAAGGATTATTCAAAATTCACCCCGAAAGGGGGTGAAATAAGGGTCCAAAGTTTGTATAGTGTTTTTAGTTGGTAGTGACCCTGCCTACGAAGCAAGAGGTCCTGGGTGCGAAACCCGGTAAGGGCATTCATTTGTGTGATGAGCACGAATATTTGTACCTGAGTCATGGATGTTTGCTATGTATTTAAGTTAAGTATTTATTTATCTATATAAGTATGTGTTTACCGTCGTCTAGTACCCACAGTACAAGCTTTGCTTAGTTTGGGACTAGGTCGATTTGTGTAAGATTGTCCCCTAATATTTATTTATTTATTTTATTTATAAGGGAAACTTTTTTTTAGCTACGTACTCGTACTTAAAACTGTGTGGAAAGATTACTTATTAATTTACAAATAATGTACTTTCAGCGTTTTGGAAATAATTACACCTAAAGGGTTTAAAAAGGAGGTCCAAAATTTGTACGGGGCAAAAAGATTAGCTACACAATTTTATTCGAAACTTCACAGGATTATTCCTAACCATAAATGAGTAAACAAGTGTTTTCGGTTTTTTGAGAATTCAACCCCTTTGGTGACAAAATCTGAAAATCAACATCGGTATCTATTGTCGCTATGGGTCGCTGATTACGAAAACAACAACGATTTTACAATCCAACGTGGCGTGGCGTCTAAATATCAATATGGGCGTTGAAATTATGCTGGTTTTTTGGGACGTTAATTACTAAAATGGCATAGATTTTGAAATGTAATGAGGTGGACATGAAAATTCATTAAATGTATTTGCGCCAAATTGCAATTCAATAGGTTCAGTTTTTTCGTTGCAAATCGGTTGTAACAGACGGACTGCCAGACAGCCACACGTGATCCTATAAATAAGGGTTCTATTTTTGCTTTTGAGGTATGGAACGAGACCGCGTTATATAGGTTATAGGTTTTAAAGTTTGTATTTGGTGACATCTCGATCGTCTTTTTTTTGAACCGTTTCTTGCGCAGCAGCCAGGTAGGCTGTGGCTGTTCGTCTTGGCTGGCCTGTGGGCAGTCTCCACTACGGGGCTACCCGACTGCCGAAATAGATCTTGATCGTCTTTTTTTTTTTTTGAACTGGTTCGTTTCGCGGAAGCCCGGAGGCTGTGTCGGCTGATCCTAGCTGGCCTGTGGGTAGGCGCCACTACGGGGCTACCCGACTGCCGAATCTCGATCGTCGTCAACCAGTACCTAGGCGAGTGCGTTCTGCGCGGCGGGACGGGAGGGTATTTTAATAAACAGTTTTGCCGGTTCTCGGAATGTATACTGACTTTTCATCTGTTCATCTGTTAATTAATCACAATAATTATAACTACGAATACTGAATTACTGACCAATCTCTCTAAAGCTATCACACCGTTAAAAGTAATATTTTTACCGGGCATAGTAAGTAGGTACTTCCATCCCAGACCCAGACAATAATTTTAGGTTTTACATAATACTTCTGCAAAGTTCCTCTGTCTGCTCTGAAATATACCAATTTATGAGCAATCTTTAAAATCCAGCTGGATCTTGAATTGTACTTATTTTTATTACGCAGAGAATGTCCCGCTTTTTATTTTTTTAAATTAAATTACCGCGAATTTTATGTGAGCAAAGCCGCGGGCAGAAGCTTAAGCATAATCTCTTAGTAAGTAGAGTTAAGTCGATGTCAGCGTAACAATTCAACATCAACAATCAATCACACAACCCAACACAATACAATCGTTTCTTTAAAATAAAATAAATTAACTGCCTTCAGCAAAACGTGATATACCGAAACCTCCAGAATGTAACAAATACTTTTCCGAAAACCGCATCTAAATCGGTTCAGCCAAACATGAGATAATCGCGGACAAACAAACATACCTACATGCAAACATACGAGTCAAACAGAGAACCTCCTTTTTGTAGACGGTTGATAATTATACGCTTAGTACGCGGGCGAAGCCGCGGGCAAAAGCTAGTACAGTCAACAGCAAAATTAGATGATCATTTTAGTACTTTGTCGCACTAAACGTAACAATACTGCGACACTTGGAACGCGTCTAAGTAGTGAAAGTGACAAGGTACTAAAATGATCATCTACTTTTGCTGTTGACTATACTAGTACTATATATAAATACTGTACGTAGTTTGCGTAGCTATTTTTCGTGTAGCGCTTTCAGTACTGGGCTGCGATACCGCGAAACGTAAACTTCGTTCGTAAATCTCTGTCTTTCGCACTTACCTACCTCTTTCGGCCGCCTTGTGTTCGCGGCGAACTGCATATTCGAGCGACAACAAGGAGTTACACAAAAACGAACAAACGAAATAGCTCTCGCTTACCGATCAATCGGCAGAGGCGGTCCAGCGTGCATGTTCTTCAATTGACAACATTTCCTATTTTCATGTAGGCCATTTTATGATTTAGTTCACTAGAAAATGTTTTTTTAAGCGACACGTGTTTTTTTATTTCTCCCTAAATTGTAATTTTCATTCAGAACTATCAAATTGAAAAGTAGCGAATTCCAGAAGGTCGTAAGTAAATTATGACGTCAATACTATGGCTCTGTATGGCAGTTTGCACACCTTTCATATGACAGTCGTAATATTGACGTCACACACGGTGAAAACCACTTTTATACGTTTTCGCGATTTTCTTAAAAGCGAGCAGGAAAAAAAAACAGAGAACTACTTTATTACGTTCAGGTAATATAATTACCGAAATGGTTTTCGATTTAGGCGTCATTACATATTTTGAAATGTCGTCAATTATACGCGTAGATGTTACGGATCCTGTGGACAAGATAAAGTATTGTAGTTGTACAGAATCCCCGCCCGAAATTGAATTGAGAATTGTGCCCGAGGCACCATACATCAATTCCTCAGACCTCTCAGTCGCACTATAGTAGATGAACGACGGTAGTGTTGTTGATGATGATTTTAATAATCGTGTGCTTGGTTCAATTTGTGGCGAGTAAGGACTGCTATTGGAATAAACAATGTCCTAATGTGCATTATTCTACGAAAACGTCGTACGATTCTCTTCGAGGCGATATCAGAGACTACACCGACCCTGAATGTGAGTACTTAATATAGTTAATGCAATTAACGATTTGCTTTGAAAGTCCTATCGGTGGAGGCTATGTCTTATCGTTTTTTACTTGGTTAACTTTATACATTCATGTTGTTTTACTTCAGTTATACGGTATTCTAGTGATTGAGGCATATTATGGCTGTCAAGCGGCGGTCGTGGGTCCGAATCCCGACTCGTGCCAATGAGTTTTTCGGAATTGATGTACTAAATATTTACCTTTTCGGTGAAGGAAATCACAGTGAGGAAACAGGTTTAATCCCAATAAGGTCCAGTTTTCCCTTGGTTGGAAGGTCAGATGGTAGTCGCTTTCGTAAAACCGGAACAGATGACAAAGCAGATCCCGGGCTTCTTTAGAACACAACCGAGAATAACGCTAGAAGCATGGTGATGTTGTTTTGCTTGGGTTATGGAACGCTTCTTATTTATTTAATATTATTTCATGTCTTCAGTCTGTGAAGCAGTCAGCATCTGGTCGCTACTACGACATGGAAACAGGAACCCCGCCACCGAATATTCGATTCCAATGAAAACAATTCTGGATAAGATACAAGGGCAGATAGTTCTCGCCTTCGAGGGTCAGCGGAGCCAGCTCTGTGCTCAGGTATGATAGACATGTAGCTGTTTTTAATTGCTAAAGTTAGAATGAATTGTGTTCCTGTCTCATTTTTAACCGACGAAAAAAACGGAGGAGGTTCACTTACTGATTGAAATGTATGAACACATATGCAGAGAGTAACCACAAATATTGCATGTAAGTAACTAGTAATTTTGTTGGTAATTAACTAAATTAGGCCACAGAAAAATGAATAATAAAAACTTTTTAACAAAAAAATTAAACCGCTAAAAAAAACTGAAAAGCTAAAAATAATAAACCTTTCTTATTTAGTCGGTGCCAAAAAATCATATAAATATTAAACCCTTTTTATTAACCTTAATAACTAAGTTCTTAAATGAATCTAAGTGTACCTAAGTAATTTTGAGTTGGAGTAAGTTTGAGTTAATTATTTTTAGCTTTTCAGTTTTTTTCGGCGGTTTAATTTTTTTGTTTAAAAGTTTTTATAACAATAGCAAGTTGTTGTCTTTGAATTTTTTCGGTCCAAATATTCTGTAGATTCCTTAGAAGCAACATCTCTAGGCAATAAAATATGAAAAGTTCAACATTGCAGCAGGTGGACAGGTGACCTGAGGGGTCATCACATCATTATTATTACCTGAGGGGTTATGCGCATATTTTGAGCATATATCATGAATTTGTGCGACACATCCGAATAGTGAAACAATTTATGTATTATTGACAAGAGGGCATACAAACAATCGTGAATAGATCCATTAAGTACTACATTTCAAATCAAATCATGAATAATATAATGTCGGCATAAGAGTGTTTGAAACTGTCAAACGGCGGTCGTGGGGTCCGGCTCGTACCAATGAGTTTTTCGGAACTTATGTACGGAATATTTACCGTTAGCTTTTCGGTGAAGGGAAAACATCGTGAGGAAGCCTGCATACATCCACGAAGAAATTCAAAGGTGAATGTGAAGTCCCCAACCCGCACTAGGCCAGCGTGGGGACTACTGCTAGAGAAGGCCTGTGCCCAGCAGTGGGACGTATATAGGCTGATTTATTATATATTTTATTAAGAGTGTTTGAAATTAGCATTTTGGGTACTTAAAGTCTTTGCCCGGTGGCGCAGTATATAGGCATGTTTCTTGGTACTTGGGTCGTCCGGTTACTGGTGGTCAGTAATGACCCTACAATAAGAAAGTTTCGGTTAGTTAAGAAACCGTACACTAAAGAGTTATTGCGAGGAGAAAAAGTATTGAAATTGACCTAGACGTGCTGATAAAATCCAAGTCGCAGTTTATTGCAACAAGACATACTTATGCAACTAACCACGTATGATCATTCGATTAAAACATATTTGAATTATCAAGTTTCACTATAAGAACGTAATCTTAATTAATAGGCTAATAGCTAAACATGAAATTCTTCTTCAATAGGTATTACACATGGTCATGGTCAGTAGGTATACCGACTTTCAACCTGAAGTCGAGTTCTACTCGTTTTTAAACAAAAAATATAACAGGATGATAATCCAGTCAATATTATAAGTCTGAGGTGATGTTAAACGTACATAATTCAATTTTAAGTAATCGTTAAAAAAATGCCATGGCTCTGCCGGCATGTCCATGGCTGCGATCTTTATTTAACCAGCGAGCGAAGCGAACAATGTAATTTCGGATATAAATGAACATAAATGAATAAATAATTTGTCTTTTAATATCAACCTACGTTACTTTATTCAACACCTGAACAAACATAGGTATTCTGTAGATTCCACGTGATTGCGCTACTACACATTGGTAAAGGTTGGCACGACGATCATAGCAAAGTATACCAAACTGTGGTTGCACCATCGTTTATTTTATTGGTATTGTGTGTGATTCTGTTATCTAGGTATTAGCTGTTATATCATGTTGTATATGATAAAATGGAGTGCCATGTACCTACGGCCGATAAAATAATGCATATGACGCATTAACATCCAATTTATCATGCGCATTCATATTACATCAGGCGCTTGATTTTTCATCAGCCGCTCCTCACGTATTAGATGATTTTTGTGTAGGTTTTATGGTGGTGGTTTGTGTGGTGATATGTATGTAGACGTAGAGGGCTACCGTGCTGTGAACCGCATTAAGTTTGTGCCATGTACGGCCGATAAAATAATGCATATGACGCAAAGAGCCCCATAACATTTGGCGCTAAGCTAGTTTTGAGATTTTAATGCGCCGTTGCGACATCGCTCGCGCTACGCGGATGGAGCGTAGTAGCGCGAGCGATCTGCCTCATTTTCTCTCTCGCTTGCACTACATCGCGACGTAATGATCTTTACAGTACATATGGTGCTACTTTCCCGCACTAGTGCGGAAAAGAGCACTTTTCGTGCATATGTCGAAACTTTAAAGAGCCATATGTACAGTAAAACGTTGTACGATACATGTGCGAATAGGTAATTCGCAACTCGTGTCGATTTAAAACACTCCCGTCGGTCGTGTTTTAATTTATCACCACTCGTTGCGAATTTCCTATTTTCGGCACTTGTATCGTAAATAACGATTATCCGCGGCACTACAGTATTATTATATAGTACATTACGTAACTAGGGCGGTGAATTCGTGAATGCCCCAGATCGCAGGTGTTTGTGGCCCGAACCGAAGGTGAGGGCTATAAATATGCGCTCTGGGGCTTTACGAATTACCGCCCGTGTTGCGTACAAAATTTTACGTCTTCATCTGGCCACAATGCGAGTTATCTCGTACGCGCAGCGTGCAGTAAAACTCGCATTATGGCCAGATGTGACGTAAAAGTATAAGAATACAAACGAAATTTTTCAAACTGTTTAATTGATAATCAATAAAATATTTATATTTACAAATAATATCCACGATGAATACGTTTAAATGTGAACCAACTCATTTTTGTTCTGCTAATTTTAATTCATTATATGTATGTACAGATAACGGTAGTCTAACTTTTTCAACTACTACTGATACTGATAACGGTAATAGGACTTTTGGGATAGATATTATAAAGCATAATATAGTGCACAGCACTACGGTGGTATGGTTCAGTCCCACCCTACACCCAGGGGTATTACTAGGGTTATGATGGGTCTGAGATGAAAAAGGTCATATCGTTACTGAATACTTATGGCACTTACGTCCTTTTCTTTAAGTAACGCAGTTTTTTATAAATATCTCGAAAACCTTTGATCCGATCTTGTTAAAAACAAATTTCGCTGGTAGAATTTTATAATCCCTATGAGCAAGAATTTAAATGTAAAATTACAAGAATTTCTATTCCATTACAGGAACTCAAAACACAGCACTACTGACAGATCCCCTTCAGAAATATTATTTGGGCGAAATTTAAGAAGTAGGCTGGATTTAATAGCTCCACAAAGTCCAACGTCATCCAGCGAACCACTCGGCGTACATGTCAAAGATAAACAATGTGAGCAGAGTAGATACTACCGCGGTTCTCGCAAAGTGAATTTCACAATCGGCGAGCAAGTGTTAGTGCAAGTGTATAAGAACCAAAATAAACGTTTAGTTAGGGGAACAATACTAACAAAACTTGGTTCGTCAGTTTATATAGTAAGTTTAAAAGACGATCAGCGCAGTGTAAAAAAACACGCCAACCAAATTTTAAAATATAAGGGGGAGGAGGAGCATGGACTAGACTGTGGCACTAGAGTGGCCCCGGCGACGTCCGTGTCCGACGCGCCCGAACCGGCCGAGATGCCACCGGTACTACTAGCGCACCCTTCTACATCAGCCAATTTTGAGGTTCAGGATTTGCACGGTCCTCCCAACTTGAGCGGCCAAGCAGCCACCGCGGAGATGATGCCGATGGTGCTGGCGCACCCGTCTTTGCCAACCGACCCTGTGGTTCCTCACACGCTGAATGACCAGTCAATCGAAGGCAACATAAACCAAGGTACCACGGAGCACGAGACAGATGGAGAGCGTTGGTTGGAGTGTGAGGATACTGGACCGGGCCTGGTTGCTGCCGAGTTAACTGCGCCTTCTGGCTTGACGTCGGAACACGAGAACCAAGGTTCAGAGGAACCTGAGGCAACTGGAAAACGACCTCGGAAAAATATCAATTACAGACAATTCTTTTAGTGTTTTAACTATAGTTCTCAGTGTTTATTTTGAGAATAAAGGTGGAGGGATGTTATGTGGGTAGCTTTAAGACGCAATAGGGCGCGGCTGCGTACCGCGCGGAGTTAGTCAAAATATACTTGTCATAGTGAACGGTCCGTGTTTAATTTGTCTCCATTTCGACTCCCCTCATTGAGATCTAACAAACTCTTATCAAACCATCTCTACCAGGATGCTTATCTATTATTCGACCTAACAACCACTTTCCGGGAGGGAGTCTTTCATCCTTGACTAGAACTAATGTTCCGATATCAGGATCTGCATTTTTTATATTCCATTTGTATCGGTTTTGGAGCGTAGTTAAATACTCTGAACTCCAACGGACCCAAAGCGATTGCAACATCTTTTGGAGTAATTGCCAGCGATCTAAACGAGATACTGGTACTGTTGCGAGACTTTCTTCCGGAATAGTGATAGGAGCTTCACCTATAAGAAAATGTCCGGGCGTAATTGGAGAAGCATCATCAAGGGAACTACTGATTGGAGTTAACGGCCGCGAATTTACACAAGACTCGACTTGAGTCAACAGCGTAGTATACTCTTCAAATGTCAGTAAAGTCTGCCCTATGACACGCTTCAAATGGGCTTTAATCGACTTTACGCCGGCTTCCCAGAGTCCACCGAAGTGTGGAGAGCCAGGAGGAATAAAATGCCATGTAGTTTGGTCATTTGCGAGAATCTCGGATATTTCTCCAACTACTTCTGACTTTCTATTATTAAACATAGTGTCAAGCTCTTTAGAGGCTCCCACAAAGTTAGTACCACAGTCACTCCACAGATCACTACAATGACCGCGTCTGGAAGTAAATCGACGGAATGCCGCAATAAAAGCAGCCGTGGACATGTCACTTACAAGCTCTAAGTGAATGGCCTTGGTAACGGTGCAAACAAATAAAGCAATGTAGGCCTTGCATGTCCGTTTACATCTGCCAGGGTACAATTTTAACTGAATTGGACCCGCAAAATCAACTCCGCTTTTACGGAAGGGTTTATCGGGCGTGACTCGACACGTCGGTAACTGACCCATCAATTGATTAATTGGTGCTGCAGATTGCTTGAAGCAAGGAATGCATTTGTGAATAACCTTTTTAACCAAATTCTTGGCACCGATTATCCAATATTTACAGCGGATACCATTTAAAGTCAGTTGAGGACCTCCGTGCAAACAATGAACATGAGCATCATTTACAATTAAGACAGCTAAGTAACATTTCGAGACCAATACGACAGGTGACTTAGTGTCAAAGTGCACTTTAGCATTACATATACGTCCTGTTACTCGCATGATACCATTTTCATCTATGTAGGGAGTAAGAGAAGTTAATTGACTCGATTTTGGAAACCTTTGGCCTTTTCTCAGCATTTGTAATTCTTCTTGAAACCAAAATCCTTGAGAGTCGAATACAAATGTTTGTTGCATATCTCAGTTCACTAACTGTCAGATGCCGAGGAAAAGTCTCAGGTGCTGTCTGATTACGCTTAGCATCAATACGTGCCTTACACAATTTCACAAATCGCATCAGATAAGCTGTAACACGAATCAATTTTGACAAACTAGAATATCTAGCCAAATATGTGAGTCGATCGTCACTCTCATTCGATACACCAGTTTGTAATGCAGTGATTTTACTATCATTTCCTTTCGACTTTTCTTTGACTTCTAATTGTGTTGTTGGTATGTCGAGAGAGAGCGAGCGATATCCATCAAATTCATTATCTTGGTGAAGCATAGCTGGTCCATGCCACCACAAATCGCAGTCTTTGAACAAGTCAGGGCCAGTGCCTCGTGACGCAACATCTGCAGGGTTTTCTGCCGATTTGACGTGGTGCCACCGTCCACTACTTACAATATTCACAATTTCAGTAACACGATTTGCTACATAAGTCTTCCAAGTATTTGGAGTTCGACGAAGCCAAGCTAGAACAATCATTGAATCAGTCCATGCAAATACAGACTCCTCAGAGAGTTGAAGACTATGTTGCACATCTTGAGCAATTTCGAGAGTAGTACCGCGCCACAAAGTTCCAAACGAGGCACAGTGACTTGTTTCACTGGTGCCACCCTACTTTTGGCAATAATCAGAGATACATGGATCCCTTGTGACGTGATAACTCGTAAATATACTACAGCTGCGTAAGCTAAACAAGAAGCATCGCTGAAGCCGTGAATTTCCACTCTTTCATTGCCCTGGAGTTGTGTGTGAACCCAACGGTCTAAGTACAAGGTCGGCATGTTACAGAGCTGGTCTCTATAACTTGACCACTCAGAAGCAAGTTCGAGGGGAAGTTCATCAGTCCAACTAATACCACTCAACCATAGTTTCTGCAAAAACATTTTAGCAGTAATAATCACAGGTCCTAAAAAACCTAAAGGATCAAATGCCTTTGCAATATCCGACAGTACTGACCTTTTGGTGAAGCGGTCTGTGGGTTCCGAAATGTCAACCTTAAGCTCAAAGACATCCTGATGTGAGTTCCATCTAATACCTAAAGCCTTGATAGTATCATCAAGCTTTATCTCGACACTTGGTTGATTTGTCTTTTCCGTGCTAGGAACCTTTTCCAATACGTCAGGGCTGTTGGATGCCCATTCGTGCATTTCAAATTTACCTTTAGCCATTACTTGTGTTATACGACTTTGTAACTCAGCCGCCTTTTCCACGTCATTCGCACCTGTGAGCAAGTCATCCATGTAAAAATCGTTACTGATGACATCTACCAAATCTGGAAATTCCCCTTTTTCGTCTTGTGCAAGTTGTTTTAGTGTGCGAATGGCGAGAAATGGCGCACATGACGTGCCATACGTTACGGTCAGTAAACGCTTCTCGATAATCTCATCGTGCGGAGAAGAGCGCCACAATATGCGCTGATAGTCGACGTCATCCTTAGCGACGAGTATTTGGCGATACATTTGTTTTACATCTGCGAGTAGACAAATCTTGTGAGTACGCCATCGAACAACCAAATCGCGCAGGTCTTGCAATAGTGATGGGCCAACAAGCAGCTCGTCGTTTAGTGATGTACCACCTGACGGCTGTGCAGTTCCATCAAAAACCACTCTGAGCTTCGTTGTAGTGCTGGATTCTCGAATCACTGCGTGGTGAGGCAGATGGTAGATTTTGTGAGTTGGCACTTGTTGTGGGTCTACATCTTCCAAGTGGTTGAACTTTTGATACTGTTCGATGAAGTCCGTGTAATCCTTCCGAAATTTCGGTTTGTGTGCAAATCTCCTTTCCATGTGCTTCAGTCTTTGCACAGCAATTTGTCTGGAGTTGCCCAAATTTTCCTCGTGGTTGTCTTTAAAAGGTAAGCGTACTACGTAACGACCATCTTCTTGTCTGGTGTGTGTCTTCTTATAGTGCTCTTCGCATTGTGTTTCGAGAAGGGTTTGAGGTTTCTCGTGTGGCTTATATTCTTCAGTCTCCCAGAATTTGCGCAAGAGTTGATCTACCTCAATGAGTGCGTTATTTACTGTTATGTTGTGAGGTGGCAGATCGTTCGATGATTTCGTCGCTCCAGAGACTAACCATCCCAGTCTGGAGTTTTGTGCCAGGAGAGTGTCGTATTTGTGAAGTCCTTTGAGTAAAATACATGCGTAGACATCGGCGCCCAGTAGAACATCAATAGATCCCGGTCGGTGCATGTGAGGATCTGCTAGTTGCAATTGGGACAGGGCAGGCCATTGTGTGATGTCAAACTCTTTTGTGGGTAACAATGGTGTTAATTTCGAAAGTACGTGAGCGTTAACTTGCATTACGTGGTGAGTTTCTATCGGTGAGTAAATATCTAAGTTAACGACGTGTCGTGCCTGTACAGCGTGATTCCCGATGCCTGTTACATTAACTGACTGTGGGATCTTCTTCAGTCGCAGTAGTTGCACTGCCGACTCCGTAATGAAGGTAGCTTGTGAACCTTGGTCAACTAAGGCTCTGAGGTGCACGAGAGAACCACTGCTATCCATCACACCAATCCGTGCTGTAGCCAGAATAACTTGGTTGTCGCTTAGTGAAACCTTTAGACTAGTGAGTTGCGAAGATTGTGGGTCATCAGGCTCTGTGGGTGTCTCCGTTGTAAGCGGCTTGGCTGTTATAGTCTGGTAGTGCAAGAGCGTATGATGTTTGCGGTTACAGGTTCTACATGTTGTGACTTGTCTACAGTTCCGTATGGAATGTCCTTTGACAAGGCAATTGAAGCATAAGTTGTTGTTTCGGACAAATTCTTTGCGTTGATCTACGTCGAGTTGTGCGAATTCGGTGCAGTGACAGATGTAGTGACTTTTCTTACAATATGAGCATTCCGTATCAATTTCTGTGGTAAAGGATCTCAAATTCTTCATTTTAGGTGCAATAGCTTGTGGTTGCAGTGTATACTCTTTCTTTTCTTTCTTTTGTGACACTTGCACCATCTCCATAGCTCTGAATCGTCCTTCCAAGTATGAGGTGAGATTCTTATAAGTGGGTAACTCCGTCGAAGGACCAAGTGAATGCTCCCAAGCTTTGTGAGTTTCGTTATCTAACTTGGATACCACAATGTGCACGATAATAGAATCCCAAGTAGTTGTGTCTATTTTCAAATTTAAGTGACTACTGAGACACTGGTTTGTAGTATCAAGCAGATCCTTGAGGCCTTTAGAGCATTCGAATGTGAGTTTCTTTTGATTGAGCAAACGATTCAGTATGGTATTAGCTATAACTCTATCATTACTATAGCGGCAGACTAAGGCGTTCCAAGCCTTACTATAGTTGTCAGCTGTGATCTCGAAATGACGGACGACTTGTTCTGCTTCACCTTTCAAGCTCGATCTCAAATAGTGATGCTTGTGTATATCACTCAGTCCCTGCTCATTGTGGATCATAGAAAGAAACAAATCCTTGAAATGCATCCATTCTTGATAATCGCCTGAGAATGAGGGGATATTTATTGGTGGTAACTTGGTATGCGTTACAGTTTGAGATGCTTGAGGTGCATGAGGTGAGCCCACTTCTTGTTTTGTGACAGATTCCGTCAGTTCCAATAAACTAGTTTTGAAGTCCATATATAAATCTTCAACATCATTGTAGAGAGCCTTTAATTCCTTTTTCTCGTCTAATTTCTCTGCAGTTTTAAGGAATTCTCGATGTTGAGAAACAAATTGAGTCCAATACTCTTCAAGTGACTCTATCCGTATCTTCAAGTAGCTTGCAGAGTATCGCGATGGTGATGTTTTTTTGTAGTTCGTTTGAAGTCTTTTAATCTGACTAAAAAGCTCTTCTTGTGACGCTATGTTCGCCATTGTTGTTACAATTCGCTAAATGATCACTAAATTTCAAAGTCTTTTTATTTTCAGTAAAATTATGCTAAGTCCCTGAGATCATAATTTTTCAAAGTCATTTTGAACTGAAATTACACTAAGTCCAAGAATTCACAAATTGTACTAAGTCCAAACTTGACGCGAATTTTCTGTCTATTTTCACCGATTTTTTTCTAAGTCCTTAAATCACGAAATTGCACTAAGTTAATAATTCCGCGAAATATGCTAAGTGTTTGTTACCGCGAAAATCGACTAAGTCTTTGACACATCACTTTTATTTCCACTGTCACTGTACTCACGATTATCCGGTTCGAAGGACCAATGTTTACCTATCACTGCACTTACTAATGAAACACTTTGACGACAACTTAATACTCGTATAATTTAGATTTCGAAGGGAGCTTTATACAATCCACGGGAAAACAACGATAGCGTGTTTCACGAGTGTAACACCGCCATCTATTATGAAATTAGTGCACTATAAAATGTAACTAACTAAACATTGTTCTTTAAACACACTAACATACATAATATATACATAATTGTGGGCACCTACATTCCCCTATGCACAGCCACGCGTGCTTTTTGTGATATTTTCTGGCTGCACATAAAGGAGTTCAGTGCCAGTAATATAAAATAAAATTAAGTGAATGTCATTTTCATAAATTCCCTAGTTGAATACATTGGGTGATCCAATAAAAGGATTCTGAGATATTTGGATCCTCGCCACCGCTGCCGCCGAAGATAGACTGACCACTGCGGTGGTAGATCAACGCAAGAAACACAAGAATATATAGATATCCTTGTGCTCCTTGCATCGATCGGCTTCACTTGTCATCTTTGCCACAGGTTCAAAGAGCAGTCCAAGCTCGGCTTGGCATCGAATACCAACTGAATGCAACAGAAATCTACACACTGTACGACATCTGCCGCTACCACCGCACCTGGACGCCAAACCATCAGGACGCATGGTGTGCCATCTTCTCCGACCAGGATCTGGAGGTGCTGGGGTATCGAGATGATATACGGCATTATTATAGGAACGGTTACGGCTGTTGGGTGAGCCATTTAAAACTTTTTTATAGTCGAAAATTGGTGGACCTTTTCATTCCTCGACTCAAGGTGCTTTATCAACGATGAAGTTAGGTCTTGTTTCGTCCAACTCACTTCCATACTTCCAATTTATAGCTAACTGTATAAATTTGACAGCGACTGCTATTATTGCGCGCACCGTTTCTGTCCACAAAGACGCGGTCTACAATTACCAGCTCATACGCTATTTCGACCTTTATCAGGTCATCAGTTCACGGGAGTCTACTTCGTGCGAGTGCCGAAGGACCAGTCACTGGCACGCTTTGGGGAAGACCTATGTGTAGTCGGCGTCTTTCGGCTGACATGATGATGATATTGACGCTAAACGGACAAAACGTAAACTACTCTACAATGACACGGGCGCTAACACTGACTATTTACTCGTGTCATTTTGTCTCCAGCTAAGCCCCCGCCTTGCCGGCCCCCTCCTCCAAGACCTTCGTGAGCGCTTCCGCGAGGCTGTCCGCGGACAAGGAAAGAAGATCATCTCGTACTTCTCCCACAACAGCATGACGTTACAGACCTTTGTCGCGCTCGGCTTGTTCAGAGACAAAGTCCCTCCCACTGGTGCGAGGAGAGACCCTGATAGATTATGGAGGAGCAGCCTAATAGCTTCGTTTGCGACTAACATGATGGTGGTTTTAAATAGGTGGGTAAGAGACCAGATGAGTTACTTTATATAGAGGCCCGTCCTTGCTGCTGTACTTTTATCAGTCGGTTCAAAAACGTGCTTCCAATTTGTGGTTTGTAACCGCGTCTAAGGGAACGGCGCCTATTACCGTGGTACGTGAGGTAGTTTTCAAATTATTTTAAAAAATTGAGGGTATGAAAGCTCCTTAACGTCCTAGATTATTGTCTTTATTGAAGAGTGTTTATTGAACTTTCAGAGTCGTAACTTTTTGAACCACTTTTAATTTATAATTTATAATACTTGATAAAATAATTATTGAAACCATTGAGACTCTTCTATTACCGTGGTAATGGATGGTATGTGATTCTATTAACGCGAATTAAGCTTTTATTACCGAGGGTATAAAAAGCAGCAATTTTCTACCATCGGTAATAGTAACCTGATACACAATTCGGCACCCAATATCGAGGGTTAAAATAATATATGTGACTGGTTCCGTACTATATAAAAATAAATAAAAAATGAAACATAAATCAAAAAAATTACATCCACTGGTTATAAGAATAACTACTAGGTACTTGCATACATCAGGTTACCTACCTTTTATTAAATCACTGTTACGTTACATGAAGTATGGATTCGGTATTTTGTATTCAAAGAATAAATAAATAAAGAACTCGAAAATACACTATACAGGGTATTATAAAAAACCTAGTAAGTACAATACTGAGCATTTTAATAGGCTAAACGTTTCCGGGTTCCAAATGTTTTAACACTTTATTTAATTTACAAATTTTGCTCGGTTATTTCCGTCAGGCCAAAAAATATATTATGAGTACCCACAAGTCGTGCCGAAAACTATAAATAACCATTTAAAATCCATAGCATTAGTTTAATTGTCATACATATTACGTGAAATAGTAAATAAGATTCAGGTATACTTACCAGTGACGCCACGCGTTTGTATGACACAACCTCTTCCTACGCCGCCGTCGCGGAAACTGACGAATTGCGAGCTTGTTATTTAATTCACACACATTTGCGTAAACAGGACCGTTAGTCAACTAAATTAGGCTTCATTTGTGTAAAGAATGTTTTATTGTAAATCGAACGGTTTGCCTTTAAAATACGTAATACGTAATCAATTGCCATTGGTGATGATCTCGGAGAATCGACGGAAGTCCTCAAATATTATCGGCCCACATACAGCGATTCGTTTTTTTATTTATAGTAATCAATGCATTTGCCATCGGAAATCAGTTCATGTGGTAAATTGCAAAAAAAATGTGGAAATTTTCGTTGCTTGGCGGAGTAGGTACTAAATTGCAGTCGGTTTAAACCTTGTTTTTAAAGTAAATTATTTAAAGTAGAAGCACACAAATGCTCGTTATACTATAAATTCTTATACTTACAATAATAAACTATTTTTAATACATCCTACTGTTGGGCAAAGGGGCTTCCTTTCATGAATGATAGGGCACAGGCAATAGTCCACACGCTGGCCCAGTGCGGATTGGAGACTTCACAGACATTTTTAAATTTCTACTCAGATGTATGTATGCAGGTTTCCTCACGATGTTTTCCTTCAAATGATGTTCCGTACATATGTTCCGAACAACTCATTGGTAGGTACGAGCCGGGATTTCGGACCCACGACCGCCATTTGAAAGCCGCATGCTTGAACCACTAGGCCACTGCAGTTCTACGTACACTTAGTTTATTTTAAAACATGATTCGTCAAATATTAATGCAACACCTCGTTCGCAGATGCACAGACAACGCCAATCAAACCTATCGCGTCCAGGTCTTCATCAACGAAAAGCCGACTGAGCTCTGTCCCTTGTCTGGTTGCACTTGGGAGAGGTTCCAAGAGCTGGTGAAGGACTTTGAAGACAGTTTGGATTTCTGCAGACCTGACTACCCTGTGCCAGCCGAGCCGCTTCACCCCAAACACTATGGCAAAAAGCCTACTACATAGAACAACATTAAATATCTTAGCTAACGGAGTATCTCATCTAGTATCTTAAAACCTTCATTTTTTACACCCGCGCTCCATTTCTAACCAGTTGTATGCAAAAATGCGAGGCACGCTGATATAGATCTTCCCCGACTTACACTTCAACTCTGTGTGAGTGCATCGCATCGGACGTTTGTGCGGATTATTTTTACTGCTTTTCAAGTGTTCTTTAACATCTGAATGTATGGAAAGTTTGACAAGATTCTATGGAATGACAGCTGCTGGGAATCCATAGGTATATAACGTTGATTAATCTGTACTGCCCCCGTTACGAAGAAGGGCGCTTGTCACATGAAGTCGAAACTGAGAAAAAAATTATAAAGTTAATTCAATGGTAAAAAATCTGCTGTTTCCAAATGAAAATAGATAGAGACGTTCTGTAAACGGCTTTCGTTAGGCAAATACCTCGTGCACATTTTAGTTTTTAGTAATTCTATAATTTATTCTTATTTATTTTGTTTTCCGCGTTTTTCCTTTTCATCTTAGTAAAAAAATGTTTGGAAAATACGAGATACTTAGTAGAAAAGGCACTAGTCACCATTTACGTCCTATTAACTAAGCCCAATTAGAATGCTGCCATTCATTTAAGTCTTTACCAGATATTACTCCTATTTATCCTTAAATAACGGACGCATGTAACCACTAGCGTCTTTTCAATGATATAATTGATAATTGACTGATTTGACTTTACTCACATAAAAAGTCACATAAGAAAAACTTCAAAATTAAAATAGATCAGCAAAGTATGCCTACGGAATCGCCAGAACTCGTGGCAAATGCATTCAACAATTATTACGCAGATATGTTTGAGAACACCATAGCTATCCCTACATGTGACACGCACCTGTCGCAAAACCAGAGACGAGTGTCACAAACAAGACAAAACCAAAACCAAAGTGAAATAGACAAGTCGATGTTTTTACATTCGGTTAGCGAACGTGAAACCTATAAAATAATAAAAAGTTTAAAAAATAAACACAGTTCTGGAATTGATGAAATACCACCAACCTTATTAAAAACATGCGCTTACGAGTTAACCCCACCTCTAACCCAACTCATTAATCAGTCGTTTGCAGAGGGAATCGTTCCAGACGACTTGAAGATAGCCCTAGTTAAGCCTGTGTTCAAGAAGGGTGACGTTTTGGATCTCAGTAATTATCGTCCAATCGCGCTACTGTCGTCTATATCAAAAATATTTGAGAAAGCGGTGTGTAACCGCCTAAACGCCTTTCTCGAAAACTATAATTTGCTTCATAATAACCAATATGGCTTTAGAAAGAATCGCTCTACATCATTAGCTGTTTTAAACTACGTGCAAAAAATCCTAACTGCTTTAGATAACAAAAAAAATGTGGTCGGTTTATTTCTAGACCTATCCAAAGCCTACGATAGAGTCTCCCATGATATTCTATCAAAAAAACTATTTAATCATGGAATTAGAGGTATAGTGTACGACTGGTTCAAGTCTGAAGTCTGAGATCTGAAAAATCGCGTCCAATATGTTCAAATTGAGTATAAAAATTCCGCTACAAACGAAATAGAGCACACACGCTCACGAAAACGAGCACTTCATGGGTCCATACCCCAGGGAAGTGTACTCGGTTGTGTGCTATTTCTGTTATACATTAATGACCTACCGAAAGTCCTCTCCAAATATAATGTCCTATTTGCAGATGACATCTCCCTTATGTTTGAATTTGATAAGAATGATAACCACAATGAAATTCTAAAAAATACCCTTTACGATATTAATGACTGGCTGTATCTGCATAACCTACTAATAAATTTAAATAAGACAAAGCTCATCCAATTCTATCCAATCCAAAAAAAGAGCAAATTACACATAAATGTTGACATAAATAGTATAACGTTAGAAGAAGTGAACAATTTCAAACTATTAGGCATTACTCTTGACAGTAGTGTTAACTGGAAGGAACATATACAGTTGACCAAGTCTAAAATTTCTAGCTATACTTACGCTTTGTTCAACCTGCGCAGACAAACAGACAAAAAAACTGCACTATCAGCCTACCACGCGTTCGCGCACTCGCGGCTCAGCTACGGCATCGCGTTATGGGGTGGCAGCACGGATGCCCACCATCTGTTCATCATGCAGAAAAAATGCTTGCGAATCATAGCAGGAATCCAAAGCCCAACTAGTTGCAGGCCTTTCTTCAGAGAATACGGCGTTCTGACCCTCCCTTGCCAATATATTATGGCATTAGCTATCTATGTCCGAAATAATAAACACAAGTTTCAGGAAAATAAAAACCCCAGATATAAATATCAGCTGCTCCAACCCGCTGCTAAAATCAAAATGTTGCAAAATAGCCCAGAATTTATTGCTGTCAAAGTATACAACAAACTGCCTGCTTGTATTAAATCTCTATTCATTTATAACTTGTTCTACAAAGAGTTGAAATCATTGCTGTTACGAAAATGTTATTATTCTTTAAATGAATATATGTGTGATACTGAAATATAATGCTATAAAATGGAATACTTTGCTAGTCATGTAAATTAAAATAATTAGAACTTGAATTGTATAAAAAAATTAGGTACTTAATTAATTTATAATAAATTGTTTGCTTAGTCTGCCACTATAAAGTCTTAAATGTATAATTTATGCCCATATGTATTGTACCATAGCTTAATTAGGTTAAGTATATTGCAATACCCAAAATGGGTGCATGTTGATACCGTTCACTCCATTTAACACCATGTAAAACACATGTAAGCAATTAAATAAATAAATAAAGTCACTTCTACATGTTTTGTTTTGATTTAACATCGGTTTGCAGCTACAATTCAAAAAATATTATTTTTTAGAATATTTACAATAAAAAACATAAAATAACGTACGAAGTAACTTTGCCTACATATATTAAAATTACGTGTAATATGAGATTTGTAATACTGCGTTAAGAAACAAATCACGTTTGGTCATCAGCATCATTTAACTATTTGGTACTAAGTATTTGGAATGTGTTGATCATGGCAAAACATGGGGACTGAACCCAAAGATACTGAAGTGGATCAACACCATGATGGTGAGACCTATATTATTGTACGGTAGCCTGGTATGGTGGCCAAGGACTTTAATGAGCACACAGAGATGCCCTGATGATGGTGCAGAGATCGGTATACATGGCTATAACAGGGGCGTACCACCCCTACAGCGGCGCTAGAAGTCCCTACTGGACCTACCGCCACTTCAGATGGTGATTAAGTCAGAGGCGCGCAAATCGCTCTACAGATTAAGAACTCTTGGACTGTGGAGTGACAGCAAGCCAAAGACTAAGCACACAAACATGGCGACTGACGGTTTATTAGACAGAATAACAAATATGGGATGCGACAAAATACTACCCAAGTATATATTATATATAGTAACTACACAACAAAAGTTCCATCCAGGGCTGAATGGGCCGAAGGTCTAGAAGCACCGAGGTCTGGTATCGAAGACAGTATATGGTACACGGACGGATCAAAAATGGGATCCGGTACAGGAGCAGACATTTATGCGAATGACTATAGTAGTAGTGTAAGCATATGTGGTTTGACAACAGCCTTCCAGGCGGAGACATACGCCATTATTGCCTTGCTGTCTATATTATACTCGTATCCTGTACCACAGTACAGGATATAATATAGACAGGCCCACCAGAGGGCAGACCATCTATATACTCAGTGACAGTCAAGTGGCCCTTAAAGCGTTTACGGCGCCGAAAGTGGATTCTAGACTAGTCTATAGTGGCGTCCAGGCTCTGAACAAGCTTGTAAAGCACAATAGGGTGCAACTAGTTTGGATACCATGGCACGAGGGCACATAGGCAACGAAAGAGCGGATGAGCTTGCCAAAAGGGGGTCTACAAATCACGTTGTAGGTCCAGAACCATTTCTGGGACTCTCGCAGGGAACCATAATTTCGGCCTTTTGAAGCCTACGCCAAAACCAAACACCAACACGAGTGGAGGAATCTAAGTTCTTCATAGAAGGAGTGGACTTGGGCTGGACTAACAAAAATGTATTCAAATGTATTCAGCTGGTCGATCATGTAACGCATTGTACGCGCGTCAGGTAAATGTAAAATGTCATTCTTTGTATGGAAAAATTACAGTTGAGTTTTCCTAACGCTCGTTCGAAACGTTACGTGCTTACCCCTCTGATTCTTATTAAAACACAAGTAAACAATTGAATAATATTACGAATAGAGTTACTGCTGTTATCGTGCACGGCAAATAGTGTCCCTCATGTAGGAACTGTAAATGAATAAAAATATAACAGTGACAATCTTAAGTGGCAGTGGGCAAGGCACATAGCACGAAGAACCGATGGCCGTTGGGGCGGAAAGGTTCTCGAGTGGCTACCACGTACCGGAAGGCGCAGCGTGGGTAGGCCCCCGACAAGGTGGACTGATGACCTGGTAAAGGCTGCGGGAGTCCGCTGGATGCGGGTGGCGCGGGATCGGTCACTTTGGCACTCTTTGGGGGAGGCCTATGTCCAGCAGTGGACGTCTTTCGGCTGATATGATGATGATGATGATGATGAATCTTATAGGTCTGTACCTACTTAAATAATCTCTCGCGAATAAAAAACGATATATAACTTGCAACTTGCCTACACGCTGAGCTGCTCAGACGCAGGTCTCCCGCTGCCAAAGTTTCGGGCGTAACTGAACGAACATCGATAGAATTCCTCCCCACTTACCCTGCTTATTAAAAAGATTATGGAAAAAAGGTCGGCTGTGCGTACTAGTGCCTTTTCTAAGAAGTATTATACAACAAAAACTAAGCTTAGAGCATAATGTAGACGCAAGTACCACAAGAGCCCTGGTACTTTTGCAAAAGTACTTATTTTAAAAGGCACAAATAGCCACAAGCGCCTTTTTTATTTTGTTTCGCTTGCAGATGTGTCAAATATAATTAATGATATAGGTCATATGCGAAGTTGAAAAGGCGCTTGTGGTCACTAGCGCCTTTCTTTTGTTGAGGTAATGGCGGATGCGGCAATGTCAACAAGAATGCTTTTAACTTAAAAAGACGCAGGTGACCACTTGCGTCTTTTCCACTTTTTATAAAACAGCAGATCATAAGTCGCGTCTTTTATTTTATGGAAATGTTGTAAAAGTGACAAAAAAAATGGGCGTATACACGCACTTACGCCTTTACATTCCAGGTCTTCATTGTATTTCGGACAACCGACTTTTCAATTTAGTTTAAGGTGGTTTAAGTGAGGAAATGGGTGTAAAAGCGCCCTTTTTTCTTATGGTAACTCTGTTTCTAGGCTTCCTAGAATAAAATAAAAAATACTCACAGACGCGCCTTTTTTTGCTGATCACGGCAATGTATATAACTCAATTTTGACAAAAATGTGACATGCGCCCTTTTTCGTAACGGGGGCAGTGTAGGCAATAGTAAGTTGGTGCCAATCGCCCTATACTGTGTTACAAAAATACACAATGAGGAGTGGGGCATTTCCTCGTGGTTTAAATTAAACAGTATGTAACGCTGCGGACATAGTCTTACAAACTAGTTGCATGTGGAGAGAGTTGCAGATGGTGTACAAACAAACGTTTCACCGAATGCATGGTCTCGCCGATTTGTCGTTTCATCGAATTTCTGTTACTCAGAAACAGAAAGTACTTTTTAGGTACAGATATAATGAAATTCTGTAGGACATATTAGGTTAGGTGAGGTTTGTTCTATTACTATAACATTCCTAAAAAGGTTAAATAATTCTTTAAAAAGTGGATTTCGATGAAATTAAAATTCAGTGAACCATACATTTGATGGAACAATTGTCGGTAAATCAAGGTACACTTTTATTATCAGGAACCCGCCCATCAGCGTCTGTAGCGTTCTGATCTGACGCATGTGTGTCAGGCGGTGGATGGGTTAAACAAGGTGCTCTAACCGTCTGATCCGCTCCCAAAATATACTTTATTTTGTTTGAATAGAACATAGTCATGGGTGTAAACTTTTATTTATTGAATTAATCACAAAAATACGAAAAACTGACTTCTTATAAGATTATGTGTCAATACTTTTAACTAGTATGGTCTAAATACTTATCTAGGTTATACACACTGAAAGTTATTTTAATGATGGAATATATATACAAAAACAAGAATAAGAAAATATTTTATGATTTAGTTCGCTAGAAAACGTTTTTTTTAGCGACATATGTTTTTTTATTTCTCCCTTAATTGTAATTTTCATTCAAAATTATCAAATTGAAAAGTAGCGAATTCCAGAACGTAAGTAAATTATGACGTCAATACTACGACTCTGTATGGCAGCCATAATACTGACGTCACACGCGGTGAAAACCACTTTTATACGTTTTCGCGATTTTCTTAAAAGCGGGCAGGAACAAAACACAGAAAACTACTTTATTACGTTCAGATAACATAATTACCGAAATGCTTTTCGATTTAGGCGTCATTACATATTTTGAAATATTGTCAATTACATTACGAAATTAGTGGCGTGACACTACTTTTACCAAAAGATCGCGCATGGCACGAAATTGATTTGCATTCATTAAATTAATGCATGCATTACGAACATATTTGACGACCGCTTTAGCCTAGTTGGTAGTCACCCTGCCTACGAATCAAGAGGTCCTGGGTTCGAATCCCGGTAAGGGGCATTTATTTGTGTGATGAGCACGAATATTTGTTCCTGAGTCATGGATGTTTTCTATGTATTTAAGTATTTATTTATCTATATAAGTATGTTTATCATCGTCTAGTACCCATTGTACAAGCTTTGCTTAGTTTGGGACTAGGTCGATTTGTGCCAGGTTGTCCCCAAATAATAATAATTTTATTATTATATTAAATTACATGTGAAACTGTTGGTAAAATTAGTGTCACGAAATTTAATTTCACGCCACTAATTTCGTAATGTAATTCCGGCTTAAATTGTCCCAGATCGGCGCCAGGCGGTATGGTGCCCAAGAAGCTGGCGGCATTACCACGTTGTATAGCAATGTTACTACGTCGGGCCACCAGAAGCGTCGAAAAGGCGCTTAGATAGCAACTGTACTAACTTACTAAGATGTGGAAAATGTATCTCTAAAACCCGTCTTACGTTACAAATAATGTACAGCTAACGTAAATAAAATAAACGACTAAACACAAATTGTAAAGACTTTTCGCCTTTTTACGATGGAATAAGATTCAAAAGTGGTAATGTTAACGGATCTTTGCGATCTTTGTACAGATATATATTAGGTAGTAAAATAGTAAGTGCTATATTTTAATTTTTGACGACCGGTTAGCCTAGTGGGTAGTGACGCTGCCTACGAAGCTGAAGGTCCTGGGTTCGAATCCCGGTAAGGGCAAATGTTTGTGTGATGAGCATGAATATTTGTTTCTGAGTCATGGATGTTTTCTACGTATTTAAGTATTTCTATCTATTATATATATCATCGTCTAGTACCCATAACACAAGCCTTATTGAGCTTACTATGGGACTGGCTCGATTTGTGTAAGATTGTCCCCTTATGTTGTTTATGTGTTTATGTTTAAATCGTAATTAAAATAATTCATAAATTAACAGTAACACGTAACAAACGTTATTAAGTGAGTATTAATAAGATTTCTGATTCAGTCAATAAATAATAAGTAAATGAAGCGATTGCACTAACTACTCAGTAGTCGTATGTATTTAGTAATGGTTAACGTGTAAGAATCTAACTTGGGTGATTTCACCTCCTGTGTTACATCCAAGAAACTACACGGAATTCAAAATACAAATCACACAGAGTGTCAATAACACAAAAGTAGTCGTTGACGTGGTCAATGGTTAAGCAGCTCTTGTACTACAGTCAGGGGTAAACGTACATAAATAAGGACTTAAAATATCTGTACAGGAATCTATTGTCAATGTCTTAGAGGCGTGTACAGATATTTATGTTATTATAAATACCCCTGACGTACATAAATTATGATTGAATCGCACATTATACAAGAGGAGACACCGTTTACCCGCATTGAGAGTCCAACCAAAAAATAGGCTTTAAACTCCTTACATTTGGCTAGTTAATAATGTACCCAGCCCGGCTATTACAAGACGGCGCGCGAGCTCTCTCGATTTTTTCGCACTATCCGTCTCCCTCTTATTAGAAACTTAGAAAGAGACGTATAGTACGAGAAAAATTGAGTGAGCTCGCGCGCCGTCTTGTGATAGCCGTGCAGGAAAGACGCGAACCCAAATCTCTGTTTGACCGATAAACTAAATGGTGATCAATGTAATCTATAATGGTAGGGCGAAAAGAATCATTCCATAAATATTTAGTAGTTAAACACACAAGACAATCGCCCTAGCGCACTGACGCCCGAATGATGAAAAATATAAAACACAGCTGACAGTTTAATGATACTGCACCTCCAAATTCAGAAGCGGCTTGTCGTAGGCCACTTTTGAATTTCAAGCTCTTTTAGTCGTTACAACATAGGAATAAGTAAGATTATTGAATCATTTAAGTACATAGTTACATTCACTTCAATCCAATTATGAAGATCCTTTTCTCCCAGTTGAGTAAATATCCGTTGGACCTTTCGTTGGTGTCGGGTGAGTATCGTAAGTAGCCATATAAGAATATGATGTATCGTTTAGTCGAGTTCATATGGCACTCGCAATGCTGTTATGTAGCTGTCTCCAGCAGGTTATTCCAGAAAACTTCATTAGACTGGCGAGGAACCTTACAATATCGGGATCAGTGGCTTGCACTTGTAGTGGAATCTAAAGGCCCTCGTTTATAGAGGGGGAATTTGTCAAAACTGCCTCATTTTAGTTTTCATGCAGGTAGCAAATTCCATCCCCTTCTATCCCCTTGTGGTACTTTTTTTATGGATTTTGTATTAAAGAGCCATTAGAATATGATGCATCGTTTGGCTGGGTTCATGGGGCTACCGCCTTTGCAGCGCCAGGCCCTCGCAAAATCCGCACTGTTCTGTAGGGCTCCGCGCGCGCGCAGGCTCTGCGGCGAATGTTCGTCTGACAGCTCGGTTTCTAGCGAGTCCTTTGTTGACACGCTGCACCATAGCTGAAACACATTAAAGTATTTTCAAACGTCAATTATACGTGGGAACGGGATGCCACTGTGTCTCTCAGTTCAATCATGGCAAGTAAGAGCATCAGAGGTGTCATCATGAGATTACTTTTATTCCAATAGCAATGCATCAAAATACAATTTATACCGATTTCATTTTTGGAGTATACTGCACTTGCAGCAATGATATCGAAAGTAGAGATACGCCTGTCCGAACAATATTCGCTTGACATACTGTGACACACTGTGACAGCTGAAAACTAAGGCACGGTGGCCCGCGATTGCCCGTGGCGGGCCACCGTATTGGACGAATTACTCGTGGGCGTTGGGCCTATCTTTACGAAGTAACATACATATCTATGACTTGCAGATATTCGTAATCTTTTAGAATTCTAAGAATATAAACAGCTGCTGACTGGAGAATTTGTATTAACGTCTGTTCCACACTCATGTGTCATCTTCTCTGCAACAATTTTAAGTGTCTCCGCTTGGCCTTACGGTTAGTTGGTAGAGAATGCCATTAGAAATTAAGTCCGCCATTTGTACATTGCCAGTTTGCAATCAAATTTGAATAAATATAGAAACTGTACTTACGTTTCCGTAAGAAAGGAAGAACAGCTGTTCAGAGTTCATGTGCTCGAAGCCGGGCAGTTTCGGCTCCGGGCCATGTTTACGCAGGTGCTCCTTTAGGGCTGCGAGGGCCTCCCGTAGGCCTCCGTTGTCAGCGATGTTCTCACCTAAGGTCTTCTTACCGTCTACCTGGATTTGAAGAGAAATGTATGGTCAGATAACCGATCTTAGATGTATTCTATTTGAGGTTGGGAGTTTGGTTCTGCACGAACAGCATAAGACCCCACGCGAGGTGTTTTGCACGTGATATAAATCCATCTACTTCTAAGTGCTCCAATTAAAAAGAAACGGATAGTCTGGGTCGCGCATGGTCTTACGCTAGCCGTGCTGTAGAAAGAACTACAGAGACAGACAAAAATACATGTAGAAATGGAAAAGGGCTACGACCGTAGATAAAGACAGTAAAGGCTATAACGGCTATAGATAAAAAAAGAAAGGCGAGTGGCACAAACGCTTATCTTTTTAATTTTACACGCTGACTTCAAATAATTTTGACCATTGTGTTGACAGCTTGAGACAAATACAATGTCCCTTACTCTGAACAACGCACCCTCCGGAGCTCTGGCGATCTTACTCACCGCCAGGAACACAACACCAAATACATGGTACAACTCGGTACAGTATCTGTCGACCTCGGTGGAATGTAAAGCCCTCCCCCTTTTCCTTTTACTACCCGCGCTCGTCTCGTCGCGTTTGCGTACCGTACCAGAGCGCCGACGTGACGTCATCGACGCCAGGTCCACAGATATTGTAACCGGGTTATACCTATATTGGTGTTGTGCTAAAGCAAGTAGTGGGATTGTTGCGGTCGAAGTCATCTGTACGTACTTCCCCAGTTGGGCTGCTCCTAATATGAGCGAGTGGAATTTCCGCTGCGCATTACCTCTCTAAAAGTATCTGCTGTTGTTACCTGCTTGTTTGTTACCTCAGAACTCCGTCATTGATGAGCCGATTCGTTTTTTTTTGTTTGTATGTATATACTTTCAGGTGGGTACCATTTTTTTTCAAAATTCAGTTAGATGATGGATGCAAGAGGAATTGAAGGAACTCCTCAATTTTATTAGGCACGCGTGTAGTAATTTTGATATTTTCTATTATAACTCGTGTATTTACATCCGGAATCATAAATTTGGTGGCGAGGAATTGATGATGAAGACCACAGATGACTTATCAAATTCCTCAATTATGTACTTAAGACTGCAAAAGTACGTCACAGGTTCTGATAAGATTCCGTTAAAATAGGAACTAATGAAGTGCCATTGGTGATGATATTGGGGAATCGTCGGAAGTCCTCAAATATTATCGGCCCACATACAGCGATTCGGTTTTTTTCTATAGTAAGCAACGCATTTGCTATCGAAAATCAGTTCGTGTGGTAAATTGTAAAAAATGTGGAAATGTTCTCGTGGCTTGGCGGAGTACTAAATTGAAGTCGACTAAAACTTTGTTTTCAAAGTAAATAATTTGTACGGGAAAACAACGTTTGTTCGAAAAGTTACATTAATACCCATCGGTATTTAGAGGTGGATGAGGATTTCGAGGGCATTTTGAAAGACCTTATCAACTTAATAAAAAGTAGTAACGGTTTCGTCGAAAAAAAGTAAATTGAAACATACTCACATATTCATCTAGCTCCGGTATGTAATAGTCGGAGTACTGGTCCACGAAGCACTGGGTCATGTTGATGAAGGCGTGCACCGTGCCGTTCGACCACCACGGGACCATGTTGCCGTTCTTGTCGAACTGGCGGCCTTCGGACAAATATCATCAACGTTATTTATATAATCACGACCTTCATCGTCATACGATCATCCTCATTATTATTATTGAAATCGCCATCATCAAGATTAGTTGCACTAAACGATCATTTGTCCCCGTGTTTTTTCGCTACAGATAAGGATAAATTTGGTGATAACTCAATGAACTCAAAAGCAGTTCGATAGCTGAGCATTGAGCACCTAGGAAACTTGTACCAAAAATTCTTCTTTTTCACGGAAACTTATTTCAAATTCACTCACCAAAATTGTCAAATCCATGAGTTATCTCGTGCCCCAAGACAGTTCCCAGAGATCCGTAGTTCAGAGAGCTGGAAAAATATTTCACGTTACTCAATACAGAGGCGACTATTATATTAATCTTGGTAAACGGATACTTACTCTAATCCCAATTCAAAGAATGGATATTGCAACATAACAAGAGGAATAGCTGCGTCCAAAAATTTAAAATACATTTAATTAAATATTCTCAATAAAACTCCTTGAGTTGTAGAATAACTCAAATTTAATTCTCTCTTAGGGGGTTTTAACAAATACAGTATTTTGGTACCTACAGCTTAATGCAATTGGAATAGCTACGTTGTACCGTTGTATCTAATGAGTGCTTGAAGGTTTAGTTTAGAATGTATATACTCACTTATAGTGTTTTCCTGGAAAGTATGATATGCGTTGACTTCAGTAGGATCAGTAGCCCATGTGAAATTATTTCCATCCCTAAACCTATTCAGGGCCTTTTTAGTCTTAACTTGTATAATATTTATCATATTGTCTAAGTGTTTTTCTACATCTACTTCTACGCCCTCGTAATACTGTTCTAATTTCCCTTCATCCAGAAGCCAGTCTGGGAATCCGATGAGAGATTTCATTTCAATGATCTTTCGATATGTCGCTAGTTTAGTATCATCGTCCATCCATTTGGCTTGGCCTACTAGATGGGCTAGAGCATTTTTCATTTCGTGAAGCATCGTTTTTACCTGCCAGTAAATATTTTTTGTTAGTTTTGTATAATTAAATTATTTTCTAGGTAAATATGCAATTTTTCACCAGTTTTTAAATTAACAACTTAGAAGTTGAAAGAATTCATATTCTAACTATGGTTTGAATTACTAAGAGATCAGACACAGAAACGAGAAAACTCGAGCAACCTTATCCTAGTATTTTATATAGGGAGGGGTATAGGGTTTTAAAATCATTAAATTTAAAATCCAAGCTGGTCGGAATCTGTAGTTTTTCAAAAGCCCACAATAGCCAAATGTATCTCAAACTTCGTTGTGAGATAATATAAAAGACGGATAAGCAAATGAGGTAATGGACAGCACTGGTGCAGAGCAGGTTATGAGGCCCTTTAGTGCATGTCAAACTGTCGAACACCCTATAATACCTACTCATGATATTGTCTTTGGGAAGACATAGTACCTTTGGCTTCGTGACATTGTAGAAGCTAGGGTCCACGATAGCGTAAGAGACGGCCATGCCCATCATGTCGTTGACGGCGCTAGCACAAACCAGGCTGCGCGGAGTCGGAGCCCCGCGTCGAGGGTGTATCGCATCGTATGAGCGTTGGAATAGCGCGCGGACTTCAGATGTCGTGTGGACCGACATCACTTCCACCACCTGAAATAAGTTAGTGTCAAACATAATTAATCATTTCGTGTTATACGGTTTCTCTTCACAAATCAATCTTACACAAATCGAACTAGCCCTTTATAGTAAGCTCAATAAGGCCTGTGTTATAGGTACTGGAATACGATACAGAATAGATATAAATACTTAAATACATAGAAAATATCAAAGACTCAGAAACAAATTTTCAAGCTTATCACACAAATATTTGCCCTTGCCAGGATTCGAACCCAGCACCTTCATTTTCGTACGCAGCACCACTACGCCTACCGGTCGTCGGAGATAGCTTGGAAGTTACGCTAAAAGATAAGGATTAACAATATTTTTCATCATTTAGACAGATTTTACATGTTTAATGAACAAAGCCGTGATTTAGACTACCTATAAATATTGTTCACTTAATATTGAACTTACCTTGATCCAAATGTACAATTCCAATAAAACTGGCGGTGTTTTCGCAGCTAATGACGACATCAGCGACAGATATTTTAAATCAGCATCAGAAATTAAAATTTTGTCAGTCTGGAAATCTAAATCAACGTTGCTAATATTGAAAACACCTTCCAAATATCGTCTCCATATGGGCGTGGCTGTAGCGTTATTACTATCTACAATGGCATCTGTGTGTGCTTGGATTTCATCAACGGTGAATTCAGGTATGTTCGAGAATAACTCTTCATCTGATAAAGTACTGTTGTCTGAATCTAACTGAAATAAAGTTAAAAGTGAAAAAAGAGTATAAAGAAAAGTGAATTAGCCGTCGTTATCAAATATTAAAGCTTCAGTAACATTTGGTATGAAGTTCGTCAACACCTTGAAGTAATGTCAAGAAAAGAAAATCAATGACATCTATGATTATTTTATGACTAGCCAATTGACGATTGCGGTGACACCAATTTAACAAATGGGTTATTTTTAGTCGTCCACGACGAACCATTTTCAGAATATTTGATTGCTCGTTATTACTCATAGATTTATCCATTTGTAAAATATTAATCGAAGAATGTCTCGTAATACTTGTACTATCAATAAGTAATCGCAAACCAGGACCTATTTAAACTCCACTACAGCTTTAGTCAAAATCTAACTACTTTTCATTTATAATACTCATTCTTATCGTATTATATTATTATACTCATACTTACGTCATAAAAATCATTATTGATCGACCAATATTCGTCAGCGGTCAAAAATATGTTCTGATCGAGTTCAGTTTCACTTAGTTTATTATTATTGTCTCCAGATTCTAAAACGAATAGCTTGATAAGTTCTGCATAGAATAGTCTGTAGATATGTGCATGTTTGTCGTCGCCGCTTGCTTTCTCGTTACTTTCAAAGTAATGGTCGTTGTTGAAGATGAGGTCTCCGAGCGTGTTGGGTTTGGGTGGGATTGCAAGCCTCTGGCTTTTTTTACCAGCGTGACGCTTTCTTTCACTGTGGAAACTGTAAATTCAAATGGTATATATAAGCAAATTAAACAGACTTAAAAACATCGAAAGATTGATCATAAAGTTATTGAGCTAGAAGGCGATTGCTCTGACTCTAGAACAATAACACAAGCCAAATATTCCGAGACCCACAAACTAAACCAATTTCCAAAACTATCAACAAATATTCCTGATCGGTTCCCCCTGTTTTGGCATAATTTTTGTAGTAAGAATTGTATTTGGCATAATCTATGTAGGAATAATTGACTTTCGCGCATAAACTGATTTGGCAGAATCGAGATTCGCATAGTTCGATTACGCCGAATTTCAATTGTCTGAATATTATTTGTGCATAATTTTGATGCTCCGAATCATGTTTATCATTAAATATATGTGCAAAATTTTGTTTTGCGACCACTATTCTCGCAGAAATATGTATTTTTTTTTAAACTAAGCTCCATTTATTTTAACCTAATGTAAATCTGACCTAACCGCCAGCGTGTCGACGTCACTCCGCTTCGCGGGGTGCCTATTTCCGCTCTAAGGCACACAAGCGAACCCTAACCTAACCTACTAATAATACCATTGTTACGATTGTTTGTTTTGTTTTTACTGCGGGGGGCTTTGCTCCCCGAGCCCCCTTTGTGGGCCGCTAACTGCCCGCTGCCCTAGCCTAATCTGCTATATTATAATCCTTATCGAAATCATATAATTATATCCCACTAAAAACATAAGTGTAAAAAAGGAGAGCCAAGTTCAATACAAAAATTATGCTTGGCTGTGGGCTTCGCCGCAAAAAAAATGGAGATCCAAATGAGTGCCAAGTTCTATGCAAAATCCAAATATGTATTTAACTATAGGAACAAAACGGCAAGTCAAATCTAACCTACTTTAAGATCTTACATTTTTAAATAACAGCAATTGTTATAGGTATCCAATAAAGCAAAGAAATAGAGTTTACTACTTGTTCATAATGTTTTTTTGTTCCTATATAATATACATACATATTTGGATTTTGCATAGAACTTGGCACTCATTTGGATCTCCATTCTTTTTGCGGCGAAGCCCACAGCCAAGCATAATTTTTGTATTGAACTTGGCTCTCCTTTTTTACATTTATGTTTATGGTGGGATATTATTACTTTTTGTAAAGAAAACTAGGCAGTGTATAATAAGTGGTACCGCGCGCCACCGACAACACACCGTTGGCCGGTTGTTTAGCGCGTATTACAAGTTTTTTGTATGGGGACACCACTTTTTTTTGACTTGACTTTATTTTTATATTTCTGTTATATAACAAATATAACCATACATATATTGGGATAGTTTCAAATATCTGCTTGTAACGGTTCCAAAAGGCTACAAATAAAAAAAAAAAAATTGTATGGGGCCCCCCTATTTTTAAACTTTTTTTTATTTTTTTATTTTTTCCTTCGCTAACACACAATTACCAAGCTGGATTCCAAATTTCATCCTTCTGGGTAATCTGGAAGTAGGTTAGGTTTAGGTAGGTAGGTAGGTAGGTATATGTCAGTCAGTCAGTCAGTGCTAAAATTTACGATTTTTTGACCTTCATATCTCTATAACCGTTCGAGCTAGCTACATAAAATTTGGGCTTCTAGATGTCCTTATGGTTATTATTAAACAGACGAAGTTATGTTAAAGAGGTATTTAGTTATAGGGGGGTCAAAAGTGGCACCAAGTGGTTCGTGTAATATTACACTCGGCGCTGGCTAGCTAGTTCCTTTGCTTGAACTTGGCTTGACACGCTGCCGCGTGTCTATATTGTTGTTATATCTCGTGAGACGTAAGGTACCCCGTTTTAAGTATGCTTAGTAAGTATCGGAGAAACGATAATGTCCCAAATAAAATTACGCTAAACCAAATTATGCGTATATATATATAACCAAATTATGCGTATAATCGTATATCGGCCATAACAATAGTATGCAAATTTAAATTCGGCCAAACACATTTTAGGAATTTTAAAAATTCGATTACGTAAAAAATTAAATAGATCATTATTCCATCCTACACTCCCAAATCGAAAAAACACTAAACATCCAACTGAACGACAGGCAATTCCTACATGCCACCCTCCCAATCAGATACGGCGGCCTGGGTATCCGGCAAATTTCGAGCGTCGTTCTTCCAGCCTTCCTCTCCTCGGTCCACAGTACGATATCCCTCATTGGAAAAATCCTCGCTCCATCACTCCGTGATATTGAGGTATCGTGCTTGACCGAGGCAGAGAACGCATGGAAAACGGCCTGTCCCGGTAAAGAGCTGCCAATCAGCAAAGTTGTCCAGAGAATCTGGGATGAACCACTCTGCCGCCAGGTCCACGACTGGCTACTGGACTCCGCCTCGTCAGCCTCCGAAAAGGCCCGGCTCCTGGCATCTTCAGAAAAAGAGTCCGGATTCTGGCTCCACGCCTACCCTTCAGCCCATTGCGCGACACTACTGGACAACAACTCCCTGAGATTAGCTGTCGGCCTCCGCCTGGGCTCCAACATAGTGGTCTCCCATCGCTGCCCCTGCGGCGTGGAAGTAGACCGTCTGGGCCACCACGGCCTTTCCTGCCAAAAAAGCGCAGGCCGCTTCGCCCGCCACACCTGCTTGAACGACATAATCCGTCGGGCCCTTGCCAGCATAAACGTTCCAGCCGTCCTAGAGCCACCTGGCCTCGCACGCGACGATGGCAAGAGGCCCGACGGTATGACGCTCGTTCCGTGGCAAGTGGGAAGACCCCTAGTCTGGGACGCCACCTGCGTCGACACATTGGCTCCGCCCCACCTACCCACCACTTCACAGAGGGCGGGCGCAGCGGCAGCTTCGGCAGAGGCTGCCAAACGCCGCAAATACACGGGCCTCACCGGCAACCATGTGTTTGCTTGCGGCTTTCGGAGTTGAGACGCTTGGGCCGTGGGGCCCAGACGCCCAGAAATTATACCAGGAACTAAAAAAACGGCTCTTCGAGCACACGGCTGACCATAGGGCTGGCTTGTTCCTCGGTCAAAGAATTGGCATCGCCATTCAGCGAGGAAACGTAGCCAGCCTTATGGGCACCCTACCGCTGAGCGCCGACCTAGGGGAATATATCGTAGGCAATTTGTAAATATGTATGTAGTTTTTAGTTCTAACTTTATTTCTGTTATAATATTACTAATACAAATAAATGAATTGAAATTAAAAAGTTTATATATTACTATTGTCTTGACATCTCAATCTTATTTAATTTTCTCTAATATCTTGAATACTCTTTTTTGTGTTTGTTTTTATGCTGTTATATGTATTACTGCATGGATTGATTCCTTATTGGCAATAAAGAAACTGAATTACGTAAGGTTTCTGCCACATTAACATTCGGCGAAAACCGAATATGCCACAGTCTTTTATGCAAAAAACGTTTCGGACAATCAAAGTTATGCCAAATAGAGGGAACCCTTCCTGATCATCGCACAAATATGTACCCTTACCGTGATTTGATCCCAGGATCGTCAGTTTCGTAGACAGGGTCTTACCACTAGGCTAAACTGGTCGTCAAATAAATGAACATATACAACGCCTTGTCTTACCTCGGAAAAGGGTTGGTTGTCTCTGGTGAGCCCATGACCAGCCTGTACACCGAAGAGTTCTTCGGGTCAGTGAATATATCGAAGCCTATAAGCACATCCATACCCAGTTTCTCCTTTACTTGAATCACGGCTTCCAACCAGTCGAAGGAGTATGAGGAATAGTCGAAGTCTTCCGTGGTATTCACGAAGGTAGGGTAAGAAGGAAGGTTTAGGGACTCCAGGACTTTTGTGACGGGCTTTAGTCCAAGTTTGTCCAAGGTTTCTGAAATAACATGTTCCGTTAAAAGTTTGCTAAAGCATTTGGAATGCTACGTATTATCATACTCTCACAATTTATCTTAAGGTAGCTCATTACCATTAGAGGCACCCGGCGCCCGACCCTCACCGCCTCGCCTCGTAAATGTACTAACTACGGAGTTGATAGTGAGCGCATGCCTGTACAAATCCATATAGAGAATACCTAACCGCTCGAGGCGAGGCGGTGCGGGTCGGCGCCGGGTGTCTCGAGTGAGCTATGACCTTTAATCATAAACATGTTATATCATTTCATTAATTGCCTACTAAAACTGACTATCAATATTTTAGTGACTGTCATATTATTATGGAACATTAGTCATTACTGTAAATGTGACTTCTATGATACCTATACCTATGTTATTGGGACCTTCCAAACCCAATCCTCAGTCTAACCATGCTTAAACTACACATAAACTGACGGTTTAGATAAGCAAGGACTATTCATGAAATAGTCACGTTAAAATGATTAATGAGGATTAATCATAAATTGAACGTGACGATTTTAGTGCGATGGCACTAGCCTTGCAAATTGGGGTCGTCCGTAACTAAGATAGGTACGTATTGATCTAGTTTTTATCTAAACTTCCAGCCTAGAGGAGAAACGAGATAAACGTTCATCAAACCGATTTTAGCTTAAATGCGTTTGTCTTAAACTGTCACTTTGACATTGGCAATGATATCGAAAGTAAAGATACGCCTGTCCTAACAATATTCGCTTGACATACTGTGACACACTGTGACAGCTGAAGACTAAGGCACGGTGGCCCGCGATTGCCCGTGGCGGGCCACCGCATTGGACGAATATATATATCTATGGACATTGGTGTTTGTGAGTAACGGACATAACATTTCAGTAAACAAAATAAATATTTGTTTAGTTTTATAATTCACGGAGTGTGTATCTTGGGGGTACACACTGTGTACCCCCAAGACGCTTGGCAACATAGTCATTGTTAAGCGAGAGCGTCTTGAATTAGAAGCTTGGCAAGCCAATTTTGCAGTAAACCGGGTACAAACCGGTGTCCATACAAGCTGCGTACAAATTCTTCGCCTGCTGCACAGGTCCGGGGTGCTCCGACCCGTTGTTGCTTAGGAAGTCCCTCACTACCGTGTACACTTTCGTCTGCTTGTCTCGGAACCAGTCGTAGGAGCGGTAGGCGTCGGGCCGCGGGTGGTCTACCGCCCAGTTACCGCAAACGTACTGAAAGAAGTCGACGTTGTAGCTTCTTGGATTACTTCTCTATATGTTCAGCATTTGTATCAGAATATAAGGAAAGCCGTACGGGCAGCTAGGAATGTAATAAGTAGGGTTTCAAAAGATCAAGATCCTAGTTTGATGAATATTTCATGAACGACATTGTTCGGAAGGTGCTCGTATCAGCGAATGTATGTTGGAGCCCCCAGGGCTTTGCCGAATGACGGTAAAAGGCCCGACGGCTCGACCTTGGTGCCCTGGCAAAAAGGCAAATGTCTCCTCTGGGGCGCTACATGTGTCAGCACTTTTGCTGCTTCGCACATTAGTCGCACCGTGCGGGCGCCCGGAGCTGCGGCTGAGCTGGCGGCAGTGCGGAAGAGGGGCAAGTACTCGGGCCTCTCAAATTATTTATTCGTTCTTCTTGCGGTGGAGGTTACTGGGTGTTGGTGCTCGGAGGCCAAAACCTTTTTAAGGGAAGTGAGTACGAGGATCGAGACGTCTCTCTTGTAAAAGGCGCCCTCGATCCTCGTTCTGGGTCATTTCTGATCCAAAGGTTAGCCATAGCTATTCAGCGCGGCAATGCGGCTAGTGCACCTTTGCACCTGGAGTGACGTGGGGCGGGTTATTCGATACTTAGTTTTTAATTTGACTTTGGTGGTATTAAATTTTAGTTTAATGTATTGTATTGTACCTATTCTTTTGATTATGTTTTTTTATCATCATCTTGTACTTAAAATAATAAATACATCATTCCACATCTAATCTAATGCAGGTATTTTATAATGGTTTCGCTATCACACTCTTTCAGGAGGCATTATTCCAACCTGATTTCTGAAATTACTATATCGTTATCAGTATTTCACCACCAGTTGAAAAGTAAGGTTCCACCCATTTTCACATGACTGCCTAAAAAGGAGTGTAGGTAATATTTTCAGGGTTTATATGTATGTTATGTTTTTCTTGTTATTACACCTTTGTTACTTAATAAACTTTTTATCCGTTAAGTTAAGTAATTCATATTATGTAGAAATATTCTTTATCAGTCTGTTAAATATGTTTCATGTTGTATGCGAGTTTTTTACCAATTTACATTAGAGAACACCATACGAACAGGTAACAGGTAATCTGTTATTACAGGATTCATAAATAATGGCATGCACGCTATCTAGGCCACCTGATCGAACATTCATGCCGGACGGACATGTCCCACATCCGATAATGACACTACATGTTGGTGAACTGTCAATGTTCATGTCGGTAAATTGACTTTTCAATATTGAGGTTTTTAGGGCGCCAGTGTAATAAGCAATACCTGGATTTTAGACTAGATAGTGGTTTGTTTTTTCATTGGTCACGCTATTTGATGTATTAGTGTGTTTTCATTATAGGGCATTGTATTTTTTATCTGTAGACACTTTTAACCGCTCACTCACTTGATTTTGGATTTAAAATAAGTGGTCCGTTGGGCCGGATTTCGTACGGCACACTAAGAATGGAAGCCTACAGTTGCTTTAAAACAAGCCATATTATAATCCGGTTGGTAGCTACAGTTGCCACAATTAATTTGGGGGATGCAACGATAGCTCTGGCTGCCTAAATCAATTTTGCTAATGCAATTTTGTTTGTTTGTGAAACTTTTTGTTTGAATTAATACTCATTAGGTTGGTACAGTTAAGTGTTCAAGTCCGTCGGTACTTGTATACTGCATAGTTTTTCAAAAATTGGGGTCGCTCTGTTAGCTTTGCTCTAGTAAGAATCCGTTGTCTGCGCTAAGCATTGTCATCCGACTTATATAATTGTCCAAAATTTCATATCGTTGGTAAAAAAAAAAAACAAGTTTTGACTCACACATACAGTCGGCATCCTATAGTTAGTAGCAGTCAAATTAGCCAATATATATCGTAACACATCCTAACTCTTACAGTAATACATACATACATTCACGCCTTTATTCCCAAAAGGGGTAGGCAGAGCACATGAAACGCGTGTTCCAGCGCCACTGTTAGCATAAAATGTGGGTATAAAAGATCGACTAAATGTGATATTGCAGTGATAGGTTGCTAGCCCATCGCCCACAACACACTTCAACCCTGATCCCTTAGTCGACTTTTACGACACCCACGGGAAGAAAGGGGGTTGTGAAATTCTAACCCGACACAACACGGGTGAATGAAGATGTGTACTGAAATATTTGTCTGCTACTAACAAAGCCAATCATCCACAGACCACAGGAGCGGGGCTAAGAAATGAATACAAACTCTCTCTTACGCTTATGCTAATGAAAGAGATTAATATGTGTAGATTCTCTTTTATTGACACAATCGGTATACAATCTATAATAATCCTAGAAAGTGAAACATTACCCGGTAAAAGTCGTCGCATGGGTCAGCCGAGGAGTCCATAGACAGCGCCAGGTTGGCCGCGGAGCGGAGACACTCCTTGCTCTCGCAGACCCGGGGCGGCTTATGTCGTCTCTGTTTAATGTCTGAAACAAATTGTTTTTACGTTTTATTTCGGCTACTAATGACATCCATCTTTTTATTTGCCATAAATGTAACGGCCTCATTCATGAGAGGAGGCCTGTGCCCAGCAGTGGGACGTATATAGGCTGATGATGTGTGTGTGTAACGGCCTGAGAGAGGCGATTGCCAAAGCTGTCCACAACTTCCCATTGGCATAATCATCATTACTACCTACCTTACTTACTTAAACTTACTTACTTAACCTTACCTTACTTACCTAAAATACGCATTTCTCAGAAAATTTCAACTTTTGAGGATTGTTATAGAACTCATAGGGCTCTATACAAATTATATTTAAATTTTACTGAAAATATAACGCTTTAAAAAAACACTGTGGCAAAGGACGATTATGTCGAACACTAGTGCTATGGGAAATAAAATTATGGATAAAGCAGTTAATCGGTTTAATTTTGGTCAAACCAAAAATGATTATATTTCTCAAGGATTGTACAACGCGCTGTGAGTGCAAAACTGTACGACTTTCTGGCCATGGGATTTACCATTCGCATGCGAGAGTTAATAGCCACTTTCCAGCCAAGTGTGACGTACAAATGATAACGATAAACTTGAGTGTTACTAAACTTACAAAGAACTGTCATCACAATGGTTATACAGAGTAACACCAGTAGAAGCACCAACAGCATGATTAAGAGCATTTTACTCTGGTGTTTTCTTCTGAATCTGAAATCATCAAAATTAATCAATCTGCTCATTATTTGCGCCTACAAACAGCTTCTCATTAGGTTGGGCAATACATTGATTCGAAATACAGCAATTTTCAACACTCAAGAGCATAAAATAGGTATGCTTTGTATCGAAATCCAGTACAAAGTATACCCGTTTTTGGCTCTTCGGTGTACTGTTGCAGTTTAATAAATAAATAATAATAAATGAATATAAGGGGACAATCTTACACAAATCGACCTAGTAGTCCCATAGTAAGCTCAGTAAGGCTTGTGTTATGGGTACTAGACGACGATTTATATAATAGATATAAATACTTAAATACATAGAAAATATTCATGACTCAGAAACAAATATTCATGCTCATCACATAAATGTTTGCCCTTACCGGGATTCGAACCCAGGACCTCTTGCTTCGTAGGCAGGGTCACTACCAACTAGGCTAAAGCGGTCGTCAAAGTTTAGATTGACAGCTTGAATTTCAACACGCTCGGTGGTACAATCAACGACATAGTGGTATTTACAATAAGATAGAGCGAGAGCTTATGTGAACTGATGACCTGGTAAAGGTCGCGGGAGTCCGCTGGATGCGGGTGGCGCAGGCCCGATCACTTTGGCACTCTTTGGGGGAGGCTTATGTCCAGCAGTGGACCTCTTTTGGCTGATATGATGATGATGAATCTCATTTTATCTTCTAACTTGCAGTGCAATGCTCGGTTTTGGGGTAGTGTTTTCATATGCTAGTCTACTACCTTGCTGTTCTGGAGCCCACTGAGATGAGGTAACCAGACTCTCGCAGGTCATTCCCATTTTTTAACGGCGGTGTTGATGTTTTTGCGCTGATCGTTCCTAGAACATTGTTAATATTATTAGTTGGGGGATAATTCTACTACAAACCTAATTTCAAATTAAAGCGGCGATTACACTGCTTCGGTCTCCTAATGCAGTCGCCGAACTTGTTTCAAACTATTTGGTGGGCCAGTGGCTGTCATCTGTTGCTGTCAAATAAATACTCGTAGGTAGCAGCAGCCCACTGAATGCGGCCGACTACTGTCTTATTTGCACTAAAGTAATTACCGCGTAAGCATGATCTATCTGAGCCATTGTCAGTCAAAATAAACAGAAATCGACTTTTCTCTGCTCAATAGTTAAAGGCGTGTTTATAAAGGTATATGTTTTTATCGTTTAGAATTAAAGAAGAGGGGATGCGGATTCGGTGTTCAACCAATAAAAACCGGCCAAGTGCGAGTCGGACTCGCGCACCGAGGGTTCCGTACAAACCATAACAAGCAAAAGTTGTAGTATGTTTATTACTAAATGATAAATGAAAATGGAATCCGTAACATTACAATGTGCGAAGCTGGGGGAGCATAAATTTAAACAAGGTCTCTTTATCAATTTAGTAATCCTAAAAAAAAATAAAAAATTAAGAACCACATCATTTATCTCTCACTTATAATAAATCTCTAAATTAAAAAAAGAATCAGCCAGTATCAAACTAACCATTTTTGTGTCCCGAATGATCTCGGCTTCCCGTGAACGGAAATACTTTAAACTTTTTTTACAAGTACATTACTATTCTTGCTAGGACTTAGGATAGTTTTTATCCGACTGCGATGGTTAATACATTTTCGGAAACATTTGAATCTCATTAAATTATTCATTTCTTCTGCTTAAAATCGTAGCCGCCATATCTGTCAACTGTCAGTGGCGTCAAAATGGCGGCCTTGCCTTAACTATCCAACAGTACCTAATAATTTCGATCCGGTGTTGTGATAGACCTTCACAATACGCATATTAAATTCTAAAGCATAAAAAAATAATCGATTCCGATATGGAAACTTATATGCGCTAAATTCGTATTGAGGCGTAATTTCAACAAATGGTTCAACAAATTTCAACAAAATAACGTCAAACGTCAAAAGACTGACCGACTTCCTTTTTTTATGGCATGGAATATATAGCACTGTCATCGGCTCATCGCGTTCAGCCATGAAGTTTATTTGAGTTTCTGCAAGATTACACGCGGAGTATTTTGTCACGATACGATACTGCACGGCTATCACAAGACGGCGCGCGAGCTCTCTCGATTTTTCTCGCACTATACGTCTCTTTCTAAGTTGTCTAATAAGAGAGTGACGGATAGTTCGAGAAAAATCGAGAGAGCTTGCGCGCCGTCTTGTGATAGCCATGCTGATTTGTCAGTATTTATATTTATCAGCAATAAACGTATGTATTCAATCAATACAGAACGGGCCTTTTATAAACATTAATTATCAACCGCGTTTGTATTAAGGCGGTATTATAACTTCGTACTACGCGCCTTCAAGTTGACATGCAGCCAATATAGAGACACAGAAATTGGCCAACATACAGGAAAATACTTTTATAATGAAGCACAACACACATTTAATTAAGTTGGCAATAGCGGGAACATACATAAGATTTGGCAGAATGTGATCTGAAACATTGCAATAAGTATGAAAAATAATAATATCGGAGTGACTCAAGATCATTTCGGCCATCACGTTTTTATTTATTTAATATTAAGTGTTAAAAATATGTACAGAAGAAGATCAATAAACATTTAATGCTGCAGCCTGTGTCCTACCTGTTGGATCTATTGTCACAAACATCTACTAAACTTTTCCCCCGGTATTCATAAAATTTAAAATACCTATGTTAAATAAAACGAGTTTTGTCCTTTTCCTACTAATTTAAAAATCAGAGTGACAGTTAAAGACGAACGAATCTTAAAGGCATTTCAACTAAAATGGGTTTATTCCACGTTTTACTTGATAGGCTAAATGAGAACTGCATGTGTCCTATGTCCAAGAGAAGAAATGCGTTAACTCCCACCACATTACCATGCAAACGAAGTCACAGGTACAGCTAGTTTTATAATAAAACTGAAATACCTGAAATACCTACACTAGATTTGCAGCAGCCTGGCAAAACTTCTTTTATCAAAGTGGTTTATTTACAAAGTTTTTAGTCACTATCTTTTTATAAATCCGGTTCAAAATACTAATTAACTGTTAAATTTGAAAAAAATTAACCAGACCTGTAAAATGTTGACTGAAAAAGGTATGAATAGTACCACATTGAAAATTGAAGTTTGAAAAAACGTTATCTATAGTTGTACTATTTCGTGTAGTGCTAGTGCTTATTAACGGAAACATGTTTAGGGATGAAAAATATGTGGAAATTCCATTTTGGGGATTCATTCTAAAATCGATATTGAAGTCTCCCACAACAATCAAACGGGAACACGGGGTATAGCCCCTTTGGGGTTGCTGCCGTATATTGTAGTATTTATGCATTCAATTGCAACATTAATTTGACATTGTGGTGACCTATATTATATATATAGACACAGTTATCACTCTGCCTGACATCAAACATTTCAAAATGCAAGCATTCACAATGGCCGTTTGCAGCACCTGGGTTATTAAAAAAAAAATATCTTGTAGATGATGCATCTGGGATGGCATCCTTTAGATTGCGACGTACATAAGCGATAGATCCCCAACCTGGATTTGCTTTAGATATAGCTGGACTTTCTACTCTGCACACCTCATAAAAACCATCAAGTTTAAAAGTGTCTCTACTACATCCCAGTTTTAAATTATGCGACTTATATTGCTATTTCTTATGATTGCGTGGACATAAAAGTTTCGTTTTGCTACAGCTGAAAGGTATTATAGACCTGAGTATTTGATATGAATTTCAATTAAATACCTCTACTCGTTTACGAGGAAAAAGGTAGTAAGTTTAAAATTTATAAAAATATATTTGTATGATTTTACTATAAATGTCTACTTTTCGTAATTTTTCCATTGTCTGTGCTATATGAAGTTTCTTCGTGCCAAGTTTCAAGTTTCTGTGTTAACGGGAAGTACCCTTTAGGTTTTGAGTTTCTTGCGAGTACCCAATTTCAAAATATGCTACTTAATTTGCTATTTCTTTTGATTCCGTTGACATAAAAGTTTGGGTTTGCTACATCTGAAAGGTCCTATAGACATGACTTATTTGACATGAATTTCAATTTAAAATCTCAACACGTTTACGAGGAAAAAGGAATAAGTTAAAAAAATTTAAAATCATTTTATTGTATGATTTTACTAAAAATGTCTACTTTTCTTAATTTTTCCATTGTCTGTGCTATATGAAGTTTCTTCGTGCCAAGTTTCAAGTTTCTGTGTTAACGGGAAGTACCCTTTAGGTTTTGAGTTTCTTGCGAGTACCCAATTTCAAAATATGCGACTTAATTTGCTATTTCTTTTAATTGCGTTGACATAAAAGTTTGGGTTTGCTACATCTGAAAGGTCCTATAGACATGACTTATTTGACATGAATTTCAATTTAAAATCTCAACACGTTTACGTGGAAAAAGGAATAAGTTTAAAAAATTTAAAATCATTTTTTTGTATGATTTTACTAAAAATGTCTACTTTTCTTAATTTTTCCTTTGTCTGTGCTATATGAAGTTGTTTCGTGCCAAATTTCAAGTTTCTGAGTTCACGGGAAGTACCCCGTAGGTTTTGCGAGTGTCGAAAAACTCAATTTTTGCAGCATAAACGACTGTATCTTTTGATTGCGTTGGCTTTTAAGTTTGATTTCTTCACAGCTCCAAGGGACAATAGACCTGAGTATTCGATATAAATTTCAGCTTGATACCTCCACGAGTTCCTGAGAAAAATGGTCTTGACAGACAGACAGACAGACAGACAGACAGACAGACAGACGGACAACAAAGTGATCCTAATAAGGGTTCCGTTTTTTCCTTTTGAGGTACGGAACCCTAAAAATTAGGTTTTGTAGCCAATTTGGCAGTGTACACGGAGGAGACGCGAACCTAAATCCGACAATGATCCATCTATGGCAAGTAGATTTAATCAAATAACGCAAAACTATCAAAAATAAGTAGATAAAAAAACTGCTACACAATGTTTTTTTTTTAATTTTTTGAATATTTCCCGAAATGTACACATCCTTTGTTAAAATAGACTGCGAAACACAGTGTTACGGGCATTACAGGTGGGTAATGGGATTTGTATAGGAAATTACCGGCGTGTTTAGAAAATGCCCACTATTTGCTGTCTCGGCAGGCAATCCCTTTCTTCCCGGCTTTGTAGGAATATACTATTACTTAACTTGATCTGTATATACTTTAGATGAAGCTATACGTCTATACTAATATTATAAAGCGGTAAAGTTTGTGAGTGTCACACGCACATCACATAGCTTCGCATGTGTTCTGTTTGAGATGCGGGCAGAGTCGCTCGGGCTACTAGTACACAAATTAATAATTAACACATTCACTGCCAGGAATCAAACGAATATAACTAACACATTCACTCGACTGCTGGGCATCAAACAATAGTACATTTCGATGCTAGTGCGGAAAGTATGTCATTACGCCACGAGTAGCGAAATATCTCGCCTCGCCTACAGCTCGTGGCAAGACTCGGGACGAGCTAAGTATGTCATTTCCGCACGTGTATCGAACGACGTTTTTTAATACAGTTGCGAAAAAATAATAAAAACAAATAGTAAGGAATTAGAAACTTTTATATTATTAATTCTGTAACATCATTGTAATACAGTTGAAAAATAATGAAGTTGTTCAAAATTCAATTGGTTTTAATACAGTTCTATCTTATTTATTTTTTATTGACATAATAAGTAATGATACAATTTGTACAATTATTGAGTGGGTAAAGTGAAAAGCACTAGTACGCGAAAACCAACTTTCCGCACGCTAAACGGCTACGTAAAGTAAACGATTTGTTAGATGGGTTCCGCGATCGCGTTGTTTCAATGTAGCGTTTTCCCGAGTCGCATTTTTCCGCGATCGGTCAATTCCCTTGTCGCTTTTTTACTCGTAGCTTTATTCAGCGTCTCATTGTTCCGCAATCGCCTTATATATTGTTGGTTTTTTCCGCTCTTTTATAAAAAAAAATAACCTCGAAGACGAAAGCGGGAGCAAGGCTCCCGCTTCCGTCTTCTAACCTATCCGTGATCCGAGTCAGTTTTGCTACTAAGCCCCCGTTCCCTACAGCCTACGATACACCACTATCTTGGCGTTGGTTGATCTCAGAGAAAAGTTAATATGATGCCCACCCTTTGAACAGGGACTTAGGGCCAAAACCGACTCGGATCGCAGATAGGTTAGAAGACGGAAGCGGGAGCAGAGCTCCCGCTTTCGTCTTCGAGGTCATTTTTTTATAAAAGAGCGGAAAAACGATAAATATCGACATGAAAATAAGGCGATTGCGGAAAAAAGCGATAAGGAAATTTATCGATCGCGGAAAAATGCGACTCGGGAAAACGCTACATTGAAACAACGCGATCGCGGAACCCATCTAACAAATCAAGTAAACAGGGGGCCTAGACAAGGTTACAATCGACAAGCGCTAACGCCAGTAGAAAATAATAAAATGTATGGGAATGACAGATGTCAACGAAAAGTGTTTCGTCTGCATCTGTCATTCCCATACATTTTATTATTTTCTACTGGCGTTAGCGCTTGTCGATTGTAACCTTGTCTACGGCCCCAGCACTTTTTGAGCAACTGTATCAAAATAGTTATTTACGTCACACCTGGCCATAATGCGAGTTTTACTGCACGCTGCGCGTACGGGAAAACTCGCATTGTGGCCAGGTGAAGACGTAAAATTTTGTACTCAACACGGGCGGTAATTCGTAATTCCCTCGCCTTCGGTTCGGGCCATAAACACCTGCGATCTGGAGCATTCACGAATTCACCGCCCTAGTTACGTAATGTACTATAATACATTCACTGCCAGGAATCGCTACGCACTAGTCGTTAGGCGGCTTCTTGGCAGTAAAACTGTGAGGAGAAGCCCCACGAGAAAAAATATTCGAGCAGCTAATCATCACTCAATGAAATGCACTTATATGGATGAAATCCGGGTCCACGCTACCAACTAGGCTAAACGATTGTGTATTGTTAAGATAATTACCAACACAAAAAACCATGTTTTTTTTAGCCAGCCATATGGCGAGAAATACGGTAGCCTATAGTGGTACAGGCATGCGGCTGTCAAATCCAAGGCTGTCTGTTCGAATCCCGGTTCGTACCAATTAGTTTTCGGAACTTATGACGGAATATTTACCTTACCGTTCGCTTTTCGGTGAAGGAAAACATCGTGAAGAGACCGGTCTAATCCCAATAAGGTCTAGTTTTCCCTCTGGGTTTCTTCCAGCTTCCAACTCAGACGGCAGTCGCTTTCGTAAAACTAGTGCCTATGCCAAATCTTGGGATTAGGTGTCAAAGCGGACCGCGGGCTCGTCTAGGGCACAATTGGGAGTAACATAACGACTAAATTCAATATTAAATCTTTACATTGTAAATCAAGTCAAGTCATTTTTCGTTTATTAAGGTATAGTTTGTTACCTGACGATCTTTATGTGATATTGTCTATGTCATTTATTTACTTTTGCCTATTAATTAATTGTTACTATAATTTGAACCAAATGTAACTTCACTTTATACTATACTTTATTACAATTCTTATTTTCTTTGACGATCATATATAATATAAATTCATATAGATTAAGCTAGCTTTCATTTACATTCTTATTGAATATTGTGAAAGAATTCAATCTAAATCTTTCATCCATTTAACAGATGGGTTGAAGGTCGGGCCTCTATTAGTATCTGAGGCTAGAAGTTGTTATCGGAACAATAAACATAAGTTAAATACTTTTTTATTGCTTCAGCCAAGTTTTCTGCACAACCAGCCAGGTTTACGGGCGGGTGTATATTTAAATGCAACCTTATTGATTTCCCACTGGCCACGTGGAAAATTGTGCCATATAAGTGCCGAAGAAATCGCTGAACGCGTATTTTTTACATTATTCAAGATCTTTTCAGTACCACATGTTTATAACCAGACATCGTATATTTTGTAGCATTATCGATGCAGCGTAGTCTTATTAACGGAATTGGTAATAATTTGGTAGGTTATTTAACAATTGTGATTGGTATTATCTATACCAACGTACATCGTTAAAAAAATACGATATAAACTTATTACTAAACCGCGCTGAGTATGGGATTTGGAATAACTATTCCATATATAAACTCTCACGTATTTATAATTCACCCTAGACCCTTAGGGTTTGCAAAGCTTTTCATAGAATTAACACTTTGCTTAAAACATATGAAAACACATCTTCGCTGCTGGATTTTCACCTTTATGCCCTCAAAATCGGACATTTCCCGAGTCCAACACGACACACACCAAGGTAAACCAACCGGCGTTCGCGAATTTGCATTCGCCTGCAGTGCTTATCAGCGGAACCACCGCCGATTTAGATTGTTAATGTCTGCCACGTGAAGATAATAAATGCTTCAGGTTATCTTCATTTAGAAAGTAATAAAGTGGACCAAGAGTTTAAGGTTTAAACACATAGGTGACCTAGTACCCTGCCTGCAAAGTTGATGGTCCCGTGTTCAAATCCCGGTAAGGGCAAACATTTTAGTGATGAGTTTGTATCGTCGTCTGATGCCCATAATAGGTATAAGCTTTATTGGGATTAAGGGACTGGCTCGATTTGTGATGGATTTTCTACTGTGTGATTTTTTTTAGACATTACTGAAGTAATGAGATATAAATACGCCGATATAACTTATACATACCTATTTTTAATAAGGTGCATTTAAGTCGCCGTTGTCTTCAACTCAAATGTCTTCAATATTCCTTTACAATATCGCGAGAATGATATAAGTACAAAGTAGACGGACTCATAGGTAGCTATTTAAGGTAAAATGTTATTATTATGCTAGCTTTATGTACCTAACCACGAATTCATACCTACATATGTATACTTTTATGTGAACAAAACTCGAACTTTATAAAGGAATGAGAACTTTTTTTCACTATTAATATTGTTGACAAACAAAAGTAACATAGTGAAGTGAAATAGTGTATATAACTTACGAGTAACTGTGGGTCCCATAACATCCCCCCCTTCGCCAGGCCAAGCATGCATTTTTAAAAATAAAAACTTTTATTTCCCATCTCACAAACTTGAAACAATTTTATCTCGCTTTTCCTTCTTCTTAAAACATCGCGACACATCTTTCGAAATTCGAATGTATATTAATAACAGGCAGCAACTTTTAAAAACAAAAATTAACGGCCAGTGTTTTGTTTTATTTTTTAGTATGCGTTCGGTTTCAAGGCATTTCAGTTACTGAGTTGTTGTGGCCTCTGAAAGGCCGGTCGCTACGTATAGTGTCCATATATTGACAGATGATTAGGACACATTTGGGGACAATATAATGGTGTTCAAATTTATAGATTCTCGGGAAACGTTCCGTTAATGGTTCATACCTTCCATGAACAAAAATAGAGTATTACAAAAGATTGGGATTCGTTTCATTTTTGTTCGTTGTTCATTGTATAACGGTAATGGTAGTGATGGTAACATTACAATTTATTTGGAAGTTTAAGTACTTAATATTTATGTTTTGATGTAAATTCTTAAGTGGTACAAGTTGCGGCACTATTAAACCTATGCTTAACAAATCAGGAAGGCAGTACGTACATAAAGTTAGACCTAAATTATGCACTGAACTCTCACGGAGGTCAGACTAAGTAGCTACTAATACTAGCACTGTCTATAAGACAGTTAAAGTCTAAATTCGTGTAAGCAAAAAGGTTGGTAGTCTATTATAATAAAACATGTAAAGCTGGCACTACCTGGCCAATTTCTTGCAATATAATACCTTATGAGGAATAAAAAGTAAAGAACCGCGTGCGTGTATGAAAAAAATGCCACTATCATTAATTGTAAAATTTTCTAGGAGTGTTATGTTATTTCCACTTAGAATCACGTGCTCTTTCGATCCTAATAGGACACAAAAATTACCCTAAGATGTCTGTTCTATAGTTGTACCATTTTTCCATATTGTTTGTATGGTGGTAACGGGACGGTGTCGGGCCACACGCAATATATAGTTCCGTAGTTCCTGTCTTTCTTAGTTACATCGACACGCGCGCGCCAACATAATGGTTTCGTCGGCCGAATTTGTACGAAAGTTGGCCTTTCTAAGTACATTTTAAGTTGGTCGACTATTACTCGGTAACTAGTTATGCCTTCTTAGCCGTGATAGTTTTCCTTTTAAATTCATTTACACCTATGTACTACTGCCCCAATTTTTTTCACATTCCCAGTAGCAGCCGAACAAAAATTTGGGCATTAAAGCCCAACATCTCGCAAATGAATTACTAATTTGATAAATTGTTTTAAGAAACCCATATTAGGAACCATTATATACCTATGCTGAATTACAGTTTTCTAGTAGTAGTGGTTGCTGAGCTAGGCCGAAGACGGACGGACATACGGACGGGCGGCCAGGCGGCCAGACGGACATGGCGAAACTATAAGGGATCCTTGTTGACTACGGAGCCCTAAAAATGTATAGACATTGTGGGATACTTTTTTACTAGTTTAGAATGGGAGGCAGCGTGCATGCGAGCCCCCTAGAGTTGGAGGCGACTATAAGTTACGGGAACTGCTTGCCGCACCTACGATTGTTTGATACCTATTAGACAGTAGATTATATAAACGTCTGATGATGATGATGATGATGAGGGCCAAGATGCCAGCCGCCCTCTCCGTACAAATACCACAAGGTACCGCCTCAGAACGCCGAGTCACAAGCTAACGAACTCTGTACGGTCCGTCTAAATAATGGGCCCGTCAGTCTACAATAGGCTACCTGAATATATCAGAGTTGCAGCTACCACCATTTAGGATTAGGCTACGCAAGTGGCTGCTCGATTTAACCTTGTACAGCGTGGGAGACTTTTTCGAGTTACATTACAATAAAATAAAATTACATAATGTGATTAATTGCTATAGACATGGATCTGATAATGAATCGATTAATCTAATATTACTTCATGCAACAACCTAGTAATCTATAGTTATTCAATGTATCATTACCTATCCGACATGTAACATTGGTGTTATCAATAAATATTTGTATTTGTTTTTGTATACCAATAAATATATTATTGTGTAGAAGGTATTAGAAAAAAAAACTGGTTATAACAGCCGTAGCTTTGTTGTAACATATTTTCACCGAAGTTGTTCCGTTGTGCTGCAAGCGAAATGAGTTCGGTTTTTGTACTTTCGATCGATATATTTGTGGTTTTATAGGCTACTGTCCAATTATGCCAGCGTCAAGGTTGGAAGCTACACGAAAGTCTTCAACAAGCTATCCAATGGTTGTAGATTTGATCAGTTGAAACATCTAAAATCAGTGGCTCTGTGAGGTGTAGAACTAGAAAGACTGTTTTATAATTATTTTTTGTGTAATTATAAAATGTGAATTGAAAAAAAAAACTATATAAGTAACTAACGAACCTGCTCACAAAATTTCACGAGAATCGGTTGGAGGAGAGCAGCCGGACAGCGGGACATGCGGACACAAACGAATTTTGGCCCAAGCTGAAGCATGAAGCTTCGCTCGCTCGTTTGTCAAGAGACAACAAAATGCAAGATACATAAGTAGTTAGTATATTTTGGAAAATTCTTATATTGGAATTGGTCCTAGAATAAAATGCAGCGTGGTGACACCAGCAGCTGTCATAATACCGCACGCGATCTGTAGTGATGCGCCATCGATTATACAAGCCCATAATCTCTCGATTTGCCATTGTTTCATTCATTATGGCTTCCTTGTTTACATAACGTCACGTGAGTTACTGTCGTCTCCCTCTTTTCTTACAAGTGTGAGAGAGATTTGAAAAGTACGTTTGCGTAAGGTTAGTATTTTACGTTTGTGTATTTTGAATGTTAATGTTGTCATTCGGTGGATCGCTTTGTACATTTTACGAGGAATTTGGGGGTAGTTAAATAGCAGATAGATATTATCGTGAAATTCAGGTACTTTAAATGTAGAGTTTTATTTGAGCATTTCTAGAAAAGTTGTAAGTACCATTAGGTAATGACCCACAGATCAAACTAGTAATTCTCCTTTTTTATTACCATTTTTTTAGTACCTAATTTCTAAGACAATGTTCTGGGGTTCTTTATAATTAAGAAAGTATAAGTAATAAAAATTTAATTATAACAGTAGGCAGTCTCTTCCTATTTTTAAAACAAGACTTAAGGATTATTATTTTTCTCTTCCGTAGCTAGTCATTCCTACTTGGTGTGTGCTGTTTTGTTTTCGACTGTAAGTGATACTGTTTCTATATGACTTTTAGTTATTGATGTATGTGTATGTAGGTTTATATACATTTGTATTTATGTATGTGTGTTTCTTATAGTTAAGTTGTTTATATTCTGTTTTTTTCTGTTTTCACCTACTCAAATCATATCTTTTCTTGCATTGTCTCCACCAGCCAAAGGTTGTCTGGGAAAGATCGCTCTTTAGCGATGAGACCGCCTGTTGTCTGCCATTGTTTATGTTTAATTTAGCACTATTTTTCTACTGTCTACTATGTCTGGTGAGCAATAAAGAATATCTGTATTGTATTGTATTATGATAAAGAAAAAAAAATACATATTACATAGGCATGTACCTACTCAATAGGTACGAACTTTTATAGAGAATTATGTTGATTTAGGTATTGGTTGACTATTTGCATGATCTGTAGGCACGCTAATGGTTACAGCAAAACAAGTGCAATCAAATGATTCTCCGAAAAACCGCTTTATTACAAACGTGCCTATATCACTCTCACAATTAAGAGAAATCCAACGATACCGCATGTGTCAAACGGTTTAGGCTGTAGAGCGTGCCAAACAAAAAGACATACATACATACGCTTGAAAAACATAACCCTCCTCTCCTTCTGCAGTCGGGTATAAATCGGTAGTGTGTTCGACTGTTCGTCGGTCGTTTCTTGTCGACTCTTGCGTACTCTGACAGTGAGATTGACTTGTAATGACTGCACGTATGAGAGATTGCAATGACTTTAATAAATATCAAAAACGAAAAAAATAATATTAAAAAAAAACAAATAATAACCAATATACAATTATTTATTCCACCTCGCCGCTACAGACGATCTCGACGCATACATGTGACTACCACCCATGGCCGTACCCCACCGACGATATCACCGGGGAGTGGTATGACGGGTACGACTGCACGATCGGTTGCGCGACCGTTTGCACGACCGGCGCCGCGTGCACGATCGGTTGGGAGACGACCGGCGCGGCGTGCACGATCGGCTGCGCGACTGACACTGGATGGACGACCTGGAAGTGAGGATTGGTAATTAGATATTTTCCTGCATATTTTACCTGCATGTACAGCCCCGCCCATGTAGGTACCAAATAACCCTACTCAGATTTCAGGCACATCAAATTTTTATTTTCAGTAAAACTCTGGCAATCATGGGTTTTGAGCCGGAAAAATTGTTAAATTGCAGTGACAGATAGCTAGCAGCTAGCCTTTCACCCACAATACACCTCAACCCGATCCCGTAGTCGGCTTTTACGACATCTACCGGAACTAGGTGGTGCTAACAGCACACCGGCACACGTTCTATATGTAAATTTATATCATATATAGCTGGTATGATGTTGTCAACCTATATGTATTTTGACACGTAAACTGTAGAAAAATACGTTATTAATTAAAACATGTAGCTAGAGGCGATGGGTGACGCTTGCACAACCGGTTGCCGACTGCCACTGCTGGTTGCTAGACAACCTACCTGTTGGAATGAAGCATAGCTAGTGGCGGCGGGTTTGGCTATGGCTACGGGTGCGGCGTGAACGTAGGGTGCGGCTTGCACGATAGGTGCAGCGTGCACTACTGGTTGCGCGACCGCCACTGCTGGTTGGTGCACTAGACCCACTGACGATATCTGAAATGATTACGCCCGTGTTAATTTGGCCCTTGAGGGTCAAATCACAGCATTGTTCGTTTCAGCTAAATGCTCACGTTAATGGCCCTCCCCTGGCCCGGGGGTATGCGTAAAGCATTTTCACACCGACAAAATAAAAGGCTATAAAGTTTGCTTATGTAAGTTGTTGAGCTAATATTCCATACCCAAGCTCATCACGGTTGAACAAGGCCTGAATCACACTAGCCGTAAGTGACTAATTTACTATTGACCGCCACCGCAGGCCGCGCCAGTGTGATTCAGGCTTTGTATGTTGTTACCCCATGGCCGCCCCAGCCGCCGCCCCAGCCGCCCAGGCCGCCCAGGCCGTAGCCGCTGAGCCCGTAGCCGCCGATCAGGCCGCCCGGCTTCGGCGCGGCAGCCGCTACAGCGAGCAACGCAAATGCTACCTGCGGGGATATCCGAATAGGTACATAGTTATTGTACATAATGTGTCATTTGTTGAAGTAATAGAGAAGTAAATATAAAGATAAAACAGATTTATTTGTCCATCATAGGTGCAGGATGTTACAGAATAATGGTTTCACTATAAATAGACATGGAAGCCTCATAGGCTAGTAGTCCCACCGCCGGCGAGTAGCGAGAACTGTACTCTCATAGTAATTCTTACTCGCTTTTACTCGCTTGAGCGAGTAGCACGTATTAAGGGGCTCCCCTAATTGGCGTATGGGATCGTACCTTCGATCTGAATCTCTTAGTTTTCTTAAGTTTTTTGTAGCTTATTATGTTAACAACAACGGCTTTAAGCAATATAGTATCCCATATTTACTTCAAAGTTCATTGTTTTCGAGATATTTGGCATCAAAGTTGAACAATTTTAGGCCAAAAAACCGGTTTGTGGCCATAACTTTTGTGTTAATTGGTTTAAAATGAAAACCCTGTACCAGTTTTTAGGGACGTCACATACGAACCCAAATATGTAGATTTCGTATGTGTTAGATCTTTCACGTCAATAGAGATACAAAATAAGCGTTATTTTAGACAATGTTTAAAAAGATCATACAAAATGAAGTATTCATTTATTTCAAAATCCGGTAGACCAAAATGGAGATAAAAGATTGAAGAATCGATAACCGTTTTATTTATACTTGTATCTGTAGTGCAAAAGTAGGAGGAGATACGATTCAAAACTCGTCAAAAATCGATGGAAACCTCGGGTAGCCCCTTGAGGCTCTAGTATAAGTTTTACCGAGGCAAAACGTTAAGACGGCGTTCGCGTTTAGCTGTCAAATCCCATACAAATTGACGGTGAAACGCAAACGCGATCGTAAAGTTTTACCGAACCCATAAGGCCCATAAGGCACTTAGGCTCTAGCCTAAGTGCCTTATGGGCCCCTGTCAAAAACCAGTTTTTGAGGTTGACACAATATATGACGCAATCGACTAGAGCAGTGTAATTAATCAATTAAAAAATTAAATTAAATAATTAATTTTTGGGTACTGTCACAGTGATTAATCATCGTCTAGTGCCCATAATACAAGCCTTTATGAGCTTACTATGGGACTAGTTTGATTTGTGTAAGATTTTCCCATGATATAAAAATAGAGTTAAATGACCCGTCGTAAACAGTAACAGAGCGGAATCTGTATGCGGTCTTTCGTAAAGAGCTTACTGACTGTGTTACTAATGTCGCCTAGCGCTTACTTGGTCAGTATTATATTTGCACAGTAGTATTATATATTAGTATTTATGCGGCAGCGGGGTCTTTTTTGTATCAAAGATATTTTTTTTCCCAACACCAACAATATTAGCTACGGTAGCCTAGTGGTTCAGGCATGTGGCTGTCAAGCAGCGGTCGTAGGTTCAAATCCCGACTCGTACCAATGAGTTCTTTGGAACTTATGTACGGAATATTTACCTTTAGCTTTTCGGTGAAGGAAAACATCGTGAGGAAACCGGTCTTATCCCAATAAGGTCTAGTTTTCCCTCTGGGTTGGAAGGTCAGATGGCAGACGCTTTCGTAAACCTAGTGCCTATGCGAAATCTTGGGATTAGGTGGCAAAGCGGACCGTGGGCTCCTTTAGGGGCATTACCGGGAATAACGCTAGGAGGATGATGATGAGATAATTTTATAAAATCTGTTCAGCCGTTTTTGAGATACTGGACATTGAAATGAAAATGTCGGGGGTTTTTCAACTTTTCTAAGTTGTAGTTATTCTATATAAAAATTGACCTGACGCGCGTAGAATGCGTTACGTGATTACCCTCTGCCATCTTCCAACCCAGAGGGAGATCTAGATACCATTTTGGTATTCGACGGATTTCCTCACGTTGTTTTCCTTCACCGACTATCTACTGTTAAATATCAAAAGATATAGCGTACATGACAAAATGTAGCTTATATACCAAGGGTATAATCACATCTATTTCTAGGTCATAGTTATTCTTGTTGTTTTAGTTTCTCCATGAATGACAGCTCTAGTTATTATTTTCTCATTCATCAGTCTAGCCATGTAAGTGTTTTACAAAGTTATTTATACTTCTCATGAAAACGGAAACCGACCTAGAAACAATGGATTTTAAGGAAAAGCGTAAAATTTCAGAAGTCGTTGGCAGCTTTCGTAACTTTGTAAATGGATTTTAGGTTGAAGGGCGGTAAAAGGCGGCATAATTTTTAAATGATGAAGTTGTGAAAAAATACCGTACTCGTATACTTGAAGGTACTTATGTAAAACTATATATATATATATATTTTAATTTCTACTATGCCAATGAAGCCCTTTTGTACAATGCACTAAACAAAATTTTGTGCAGTCACCACACTTTAAAATTAGGACCCAATATTTCTGTCATCCATGAAAGGAGGCCTGGCCTGTGCCCAGCAGTTAACATATCCCACTGTATGCTGATGAGGATTATCATTCCTTGTCCCGACTGTTCCAAGGGACTGTAAACTTGATTATCTGATTTTAATTTCTTCTTGATACCTCCACGCCTTCCACAGAAAACTGACATCGATGGAAGCTCAGAAAAACAGACAACGAGTTGATAAGCGCTACCCCACACCTGGCGTCTTTCGAGCGTCTTTCGAGCGTCGTCCCATAGTAAGCGGGCGAGCGAAGGGCGAGGCGAGGTGGGTTGGGGGGACGGTTTACTATGGGACGACGCTCGAAAGACGCCGGGTGTGGGGTGGCCCTGGGTCTGTTTTCCTTCCAAGGTACGGAACCCTACAAATCTGAATTAGGGTTAGGCAGTTGGTGGTTTTCAAAAATCCAAGTTGGGGGACCAAGATTTCATGTAGATTGTAACATGATAATTTTTTTTTTTAAATTAGGGGACAATCTTACACAAATCGACCTAGTCCCAAACTAAGCAAAGCTTGTACCTATGGCTACTAGAAGACGATAAACATACTTATATAGATAAATAAATACTTAAATACATAGATAACATCCATGACTCAGGAACAAATATTCGTGCTCATCACACAAATAAATGCCCTTACCGGGATTCAAACCCTCCTCTTGCTTCGTAGGCAGGGTCACTACCAACTAGGCTAAAGCGGTCGTCAAAAATATCTCGTTTATTTAATTCACTTCTAGTTAGTTCAAATAATTTCAAAATCTCTAATGGATTTTACATCGCGTTAATCTTTGCTAGAAAAAGGAGAGCCACTTAAACATTTTGGGACTTTTTTATGTTATCCAATAAAATTAACAGATCATACTCAGATTTAGGTCCTAAGTGCTATCTTGTTTCTGATATGTAAGGACTTAGTATAGTGTCCCTAATTCCTATATATTGTATAAGCAGTAGATACACTTCAAAAACCAAAACTAGCCTGCACTGCAACTTCAAGAACATTTTTTTCTTCAGTTTATGCATGCCCCAGTTTTCTTTCTTCATAATCCTCTATACCTTTTAATTATAAAGAAAGTGCACACAATTTAATACTCACTAAGTACCGCATAGTTCGGATAACCGTTGCCCGCGGAGGAAGAATGTAGTCTAACCAATTACCAGGCCAGCTGCCCTTTTATACCGAGATGGTATTTTAACCAGCCCGCGTTTAGACATCTGCGGAATTGATTTTAGGTGCGCTGTACCGTACGTGACAAGAAACCTAGCCTGCCCCGAAGAAACAAAGACAAAAGTGCAGTCGATCAGTTGAAGTAATATAAACTTTGAAATAAACACGCTAAAGCTGCTGTTAGAATTACCGCCGAATTGTACGTAGGACAGTTTTAGATGCAGCTTAAAGGATTAAAATGTATAAGAACGCTGAATTACGAGTGTTTTTGAATACTTTGATCGAGAATTCAGTGCAGTTTTCTTATTGATTTGAGGTGGTAAGGTGCCACTAAGTCAGATATATCATATTTATTTATTTATTTATTTATTTATTAAGGAGATAAAACAGAAACTGTCACAGAAATACAGCATATTGGTGTGTAAACAAGTAATTACGTATAGACGTTTCCTTAAACATATCCCACTGTGAACACAAAAGTTATTAACGCGATTCAATACTCGCTAAACAATACTAAGAAAAACTTATATATATAATACCCACTATGCGGCGAATCAATTATGCGGTATTAGTCAAGAATATTATATTATTCGAGTTGACTCGATGTACATTTATATAAACTATAAGTAAGTGTAAGAACACAGGACAGTCATGCATAATTAACACGCTTTCCAGTGCAGATAAATAAACAAACTACAGCTAGAACTTAACGCTTATCACTATAAATTTTGTTTAAAGTGGTTTTAAACTGTGAACGGGAGCAAGAGAATATGTCCACATCATTGAGAACCGTATTGTGGCGGTAACACATTCTATAAACTGGTGCCCGTTTACCGGCATTGGTCTTTGTTTTAGGACGGCTAAAAAGGTCTTTAGATCGTGTACTTCGCACTGGTGCTCGGAACCGAATGCTCGACAGTAATTGTGGGCATATGACATCACCTGTGCAGATGTTGCGCAACATGACAACATCTGCAATAGAACGTCTGTCCTGGAGAGACAACAATTTAAATTCTGGTAACGCATGAATATAGGAGCGGCGGGGCAGGTGCAATTTGCGTCTCACATATCGAACAAACTTTTTTTGTACCATTTCGATTTTATTTATGTATACCTATATTATAATAAGGGTTCCACGCAATATAGGCGTATTCGAGATTAGACCGGACTAAGCAATTATAAAGAGACATTAAGCTATGTTTTTGTTTAAAGGGTTTTGCAACGCGCATTATGAAACCCAGCATCTGGTAGGCTTTTCTAAGGATATGATCGACATGTGTATCTAGGGAGAGTTTGGTGTCCAGAATTAAGCCTAAGTCACGTATGGAAGTAACGCTTTCCAATTTGCAATTGTTAATATTGTAGCAATTCTGGATGATGTTATGTTTCTTGGTAAAAGTTACATGCTTGCACTTATTATATGCTAAGAAGAGTTTATTAGTTTTACAGTACTCGTTCAATCTATTCAGGTCTTCCTGAATGAGATGAACGTCAGTTTGCGTTTTAATATAATAAATAGGGAAGCATTCTAGTGATATACTACCTACACTTGGACTTAAGTTGAGTAAGAATAGTCTCTACTAATAACATATTTTCTGATGATATATATTATACTTCAGTTTGCTTATGTCCTATTTTTGAACTTGATTCTTATCTTATTCATCAATCATGCGTCCTGCAAATAAACAACGAATTGACTAGGTACATATTTAGATAGGTACTGAAATAGCTCAGTCTATAATGGCTACTCATGTGACGCATGAGTCATGTTAAATACGTAATAAATGCTTAAAATAGTGCCCCACCATCAAATGAGCTTTAAAAAGGTATACGGCATTGCTAACAATCTTCGGATTCCCGGTCTTGCACACTAAATTATACATTCCTCTATTTGATAACCATAATTAACTTAATTACTGTATTAAGATGATTAAATTGCTCACACTTAATCGTGTTCTAATTAATATAGAGCAATGAAGCGAGCTTATTATGTATATGTTATGTGAATAGCTAGACTTACTAGTATAACGTTACTTGCCGCATATTAATCCAGTTTTTCAGCTTATAAAATACATTATTATTAATTCTTTATCCAGTTCTAGCTTTCGGTATGGTAAGCCAAGAAACTTGTCTGGCATTTTTCGACTCCTATCTGTATATTAATGTGCAAGAGTAGTAGACTACTTTCTTGGCTGGCCATACCATAGATACGTTCATAATTGTTATTTTTATAGTATTTCGGATTTACTAATTTGGTCGAAATATAATTGTGTCTATAATTGTTTGGCTCAATGGCTAATTGTTTGGTTCGTTCAAAATAAATCTAGTCCAAATGGAATTTGCCCAAATAAACATCAAAACATTTCATACTGGACAAAACAAAGGTACAATAATAATAAAGGCCTCCACACACCGGTCGCGGTTGCGGGTCGGGTGCGGGCTCGCGCAAGTTGTAAAACATTAAATTAAAACTATACGTACTTCAAACACACTAAACGCGGGCTCGCGGCGCCAAGTTACAACTCGGGCAGCGCGGCCGCGGATCGGGCGATTGATATCACACTACCAACGTATTTAATATCTCTATGTCGTCTGTGTTTCTGCCGCGCTGGACACGCGTTGCTGCCGCGGCGGGCCCGCGCTACTGTGTGATAGAGACGCCGCTCGCCTGCGGTGTGAATATACCGCGGCAACCGCGCGCGCCCCGCGTCGCGCCCACCCTGCGCCAGACCCGCGTTCGATGTGTGGAGGCCTTTAAAGTTAAGTTTATTGACCGCCACAGCAAGCCGCACCAGTGTGATTCAGGCCTAAAGCAATATTTCGTTGGAATAGGAGCAATATAACAGTGTATTCACGACCATATGTAGAGACTATGTCGTCCTAATAAAGTAGGCTAGATACGGCCGACTTTTAGAGGTACGTAATGCCCTTTTTTGCGCAAAGAATTTTGTATAAATAATAGCACAGTCCTAAAATAAGTTTAATCTAGAAATTCCCATCTTTGAAATATCGAACTCTTTACCAACTTCAAATTGGGTGGCCGTCTGGTGGGATAACAACTATTGTCATAATATCGATTGTCATACAACATTACGCATAAAGTTGATGCTCATATTTTTTTTTTGGCATAAATTATACTATGGCATAAATGTTCCCTGTCATAATTATACGGAGTCATAATTTGTTTAACCATAATGTAGAAAGTCATACATTTATTTAGTCATAATACTGATAATTATAGTTTATTTTAGTAATAATTGTAAATCTCATACATTTATCAAGCCACCATACCATAATGTACCATAATTTATAATATTATTAATAATGCTGGCTCCACATAATCGTTTTACACGCTCGAAGATACAATTAAATAGGTAACTGTTTAAATACTACAACTTACCTATTCGTTTATTGTATTCACATGCCATCAGTTCTACGCGCAATGTGCCCCGCCCATTGCCACTTAAGTTCAGCGATTCGGAGCGAAACTTGCAACCTTATTCTGCAATATCCCTTTTTTTCACAACATATTACATATTTCCTAGAAGTGGAAGCTGTCAACACAGGGCATACTCATATCAATAGAGAGTCAGCAACGCGCTTAATCACAAGCTTTCTGAAGTCGAGCGTCAATGGGCTACGATTTCTGCTTATCCTCAAGGCAAGCCGTAAGCCGTAAGTCTTAAACGTAGAAAAAAAACACATGTTTTCCCACCTTTTGTAAATGCAGGTAAATTGCGAATGAAAATCTGGCCCTCTGCGTAATTTCCGTGTCAGGAACTACGCCTCTGAACTCGTTGGGACCACGTGGTCTAACAAAACGACAGTGTCCGTAGTCCGATTAGTTAATCGGACTACGCGGAATACAAAAGTGCACGTCGTCCGATCGGTGGGACCATGTGGCCTAAAAAATAAATAGTCCGCGTAATCCGATTAGTCAGTAGGTCCAACAGGAAAAAAAAGTTCACGTGGTCCTACCAGTAGGACGAAGCGGTAGGACCACGTGGCCGGAGGGATAATATTGATAATAATATTTGATCAAAAAACAAAACACGGGTGGCTGTCAAATACACTTTTCTCTGAGACCAACCAGTGGTGTATAAAGTTCAAGTTTTCACGTAGGCAGTAGGGAACAGGGACTTAGTGGCAAAACCGACTCGGATCACGGATAGGTTAGAAGACGAAAGCGGGAGCTTTGCTCCCGCTTTCGTCTTCGAGGTTATTTTTTTTATAAAAGAGCAGAAAACCTTGTTATTAGATAAAACTTGTTTGTAAACTTTTATACTGATCGCCCTTTGCTACTGGGACCCAAAATAAAAGACAACTTTGTAAATTACTTGCTTCTGATTCGAGATCTTCATTTACTACTAAGAATAACAGGCTTATGCGTTTTGCAGTTTATGCGTTTATACAGTATGGTTAAATTGTTTTATGAGCAACCAATTTTTGTCCATTATAAAGTATGCTTAAATAATTTTATGCGCATCAAATTTATGCGCATTACACAATATGTTCTTAAACATTATGACTAAAAACGTTATGCGCATAATAAATGTATGATTATTTACAGTTATGCGTAATGCCTACCAAAAATAATGGCTTTAAACTTTATGCAACCCGACCCCTACCCCTTCAAATTACATAGGTACTCGTAATATTATAAGACTTGCCAGTTGCCAGGGACTGATACCAGCGTCCGCTAAGGCCAACCATGATACGGGGTCACTACCCGCCGGGACGCACGCGTTCGAATGCTGAAAGTCTGAAAGCGATCCCGTGGCGTCCCTCGTTGGGGTTATAGACGTAAGTCCAATGTTTTTTCCGCGGTTCCCCGACCGTGCGGAATGCGTAGATAAACGCATTTCAAAAAGGTAAAAAAAACAAAGAAAATATAAATATCCTTTACAATTTGCGATTACCCAATGACATATTACAATTAAATTCTAAAATATTCAAGAAAAAACAAATTTTTGTTAAATAAATGTTATTATTCTATTAAAGATCATCTTAATGATAAGTCAATACAATTATTTATTTTTTGTTATATTATTTCCAGGTGCGCTCGTTTCTTATTTTTATAGTATTATATTATTATTTTTAATGTTTAACTTCTTACTGCAATTATAATCTGCGTGCTATCTATATTTGTATACCTACACTAAACTCGACGCCGTATTTAGATTCCAAAAAAGTTACCAAAGATGGCCTAATGTCACTGTCACAAATGTCATTGTCATTGTGACTTTCCAGATGTAACCAACCCATGCATAATAATATATTATTTCGTTGTTACTTAGATGTGAATATTATCGTTGTTACTTAGATGTGAATATCGCCTAACGCATCTCGGCTTGGTACATCAATCTGTCTATGTACAAAACACTACCCCCAAGTACTCAATTACGTACCTACTAGCCTTTTTCGAGGAATTCTTCCGCGTTAAGGTTATCACAACAATGCCATTATTAAATACGAGACATGTTAATCCTTTGGGAATGACTTCAGATGTAAAAGTATTCTACACATTCTGTGTCAGGGCTTATTGGCTTTAAACTATCCATGTGCCAAAATTCATCACAGTCAATTGAGCCTTTTCTACGAGATTGACTGACAAACATACAGACATTCATACACACTATTTTTTACACTGAGACTTAGGAGCTACAAGTTATGAAATATGTATTAGTAATAAAAAAACAACAACATGGTGATATGTCAATAGTATTATTATGTCCATATCAAAAAGATTTACGCACATTATAAGAATATTAATAGTTACCAATTGTTGTCAAAACCTGAAGTATTACCACAGTAAAATGAACTTTTCTTCTACAAAACAGTTTCAATCAAATATCTATTTTTTTTATTAATATTTAGATAAGATTATTTATTTAGGCGCTTGCATTTAATTTTTACTTTACAATGATGTATAAATAAATAACAAACGTACAAATTCAAAACTATTTCATTTTAATGGCAATCCATGGGTAGTTTTTTTGGAATCTATATACGGCGTCGAGTATAGTGGGTAAAACATAGAGACCGATTTTGTTACATTATCAGCTTTTTTGTACCTATGTTTCGCAAATACAATTTCTGATTCTGATTCTGATTGATAACGGTCTTCCGAAATTGTATTTAGGTAATACGCTGTTAAATTAGATTAGTTGGTTAGAATACTTATTAAACAAGAATAAGGTAGCTTCCGAAAAATACAGGTTTTTACGTTTTAAAAGATTACCGGTATACTCTGTGTTACCGGCATGAGGGCATTTATTAAAACTGAAAATAATATGTTCCATTAGCAATTGTTTGCATGTATTTGCAAATCATAATTATGTAAATTAACTGCGCAATTATTTTCCAAAATACAAACATTCAATGGACTAGGTGTATGACGCCGTACTAAACAAAGTATGAAGAGCTGTCATTTATATTTAATTGTCAATTTACTTTGCTGTACATTGCTGGCAATTTAAATTTTGTTAGAATATTTATGAAGTTGGAATTATAGTTAATTATCTGTATTAAGATCATGAATAAGTTAAAAAACTCCGTTAATTTACCCTATTTAAAAATAAGCCCGCCTTCCGGTAACGCACTGTATGATCCCTCCTGTAGCCTCCGCATTCCGTCTGCGAAGGTTTCGAAGACCCAGAGCCATCATCTTTTAAACTTTAATATTGGGAAACCTACTGGATTATTACGTGATCTAGCTCACTTTATTTGCTATTCAGACGGACATTAACCTGCACATATATGTACATAGGATTGCCTCGAAAAGCTAGAGCAGCTCTGTTAGTCAGGACTTGTCGACCACTTCGATCTCGTCCAGTGTAAGTCTAACCGAAGATTACATGTTGAGCCACTGTAAATAATTTGTGTACAAGATTCAGGGACAGGGAGGGGAAAATCTATGTTTCGATCGAAGTGGAAAATTGAAATATTCTTCACCACGAGCGGGATGTGCACCCACAACCTCTGGAATCCGTCCATCTCTATGTGTTTGAAAATCAAACTTTAAATGATTCTGAGCTAAAAACAGTTTTTGGAGGAGGAGCGAAATTGGCATTGTCATTGCTTGTCTAAGTGGTAAGGCTTGAGAGGACGCCTCGCTCAGTGCGGGGCGTGGATCATCCATATAAATGGCATTTGTTTCATATGGACGCTGCACGTCCCGCTCTGAGTGGAGCGTCCACTCAGGCCTTACACTTATTTCAATTTCATGCCAATCCTATTGCGTCGCGCCTACACACGTTTTGCTACAATAATTCTACTTTAGACATCAGCATCAGTATCATGCAAAACAAAGAAGTCTACATTGGTAATCGCTATCAGAAATAAGCACCCTAAAAACCATTTCTCAGAGCGTCCACTCCACACCACGTAAGCGGAAAATATTGTCTTTGTAAACACCTACGTGGTTCTTTAGAAACAATGCATCCGTAATATAGCTTACAGGCGAACACGTGGCTTGAATCTGGGTCTCAAGTTGTAACTAGGGATGGAATCAGACTCGAGTATAGCTATTGTGAATAGACAGACAGCTGTCTTTAGTGTATGCGAGTCCCAGAAAGACTCCGGATGTTTTGATTTGGAGTAGGTTTGAATTTGAAACGATAGAGTCGTCTTTTGCTATGCTTAGTTGAAATATTGACAAACAAAAACATTTTGGGTACAGTTTATCAGTTGGTAATACACATAGGTATATAAACATATTAAGTGTGGGCGTGCTTTTTATAATAATTCGGGCTTCATGAAAATATCATAATTTAATAGAATTATTTTTGTTGAAAAAATTGATTGTTTTTTCCTGTTAAAACTTTTTTTCCTGCCAAATTGTATGTATCTCACTAGAGTGTCAGTATAATATCAGTTCATCAATTTTCTGTTTTAATTTAACATAACTCGTAGGTATTTTGTGAACCGCTAGCATACTCGTACGTTTGTATTAAAAGAAACTAAAATAGGTGTATATAAGAGCATCTCTTTGCATTTTTCTGTTAATTAAAATATCAAGTTTCGAGTGCGCGTATTCCGTCATCCCGCTGTCTCGAATATGCATGTATGTAAGTAAATCACTCGTATCTCTGAATCTAAGCCTATCTAGGCCTCTGATTAGTAAGCAGTGGTGTAATATGGACCAACGGAGACTTCGTTTAAGATTAAATGTTTAATAGGTACATATGATATGGTTGCTAAGTAATAAAGTTGAAATCTGCTGCACAAACTAAATTACTTGTTGTAGTCTAGTAATCACGAAATTGATATAAATACAGGGTGAAACCTAAGTAGGATTTTTTGTTTCTAACGCAGTATTTTAAGGCAAATTCATTGCATTAACTCAAGAAGCAAACAATTAAACTTTTATGATAATAATTGTGCACTAGGGTATGGTATCATAATATTACCTAATACATATATTTGTAACTCCCCCGTTTCCAAGCTTCTAGTTGCAATTTTACAAGTCAAAACAGAGAACACAGGTCAAAAGGTCAGTCGTCTAAGCGCCTTTGTGTTTTTATTTTATTTTTATATGATGACTGATACTGTGATGCCTATTTAGAAAACGAAGTTCGTTCGTGTATCTCTCTCTGTCGCATTTGCTTATTCAAGCGACAGAGAGGAAGATACACGAACGAATTTAGTTCGCGGCAGGGCCTCTGCAGACGCCGATAGTGGAGCTGTCAGGGCAGTAGCTTGCACTGTGAGACGGGCATTTAATAACTTGTTCATTTTAGTGGAAGCAATAACTCTGCCGCAGACTGTCCCATAATTTACATATCAAGATATTGAGCAAGTCTCACTAGACAACTTTATTACTTGAACGCTTACTTTCGTATGCACATGCATATTTCGTTATTTTGAAAGAACTAAGTAGATTATAATCGTTCATGGATGCCAAAATATTTGGAAATGTGATTTCGACTTTTAAATGACAGGTGCGTCGTTCGAAATTTCAATAGGTTTATAATTGATTGTTTGTTGGAAATGACAGCATTTGAGAAAGAGAAGAAAATTAAAAAAACCCCGCCGTCCCCACCATTACCCAACGCACAAATTCTCTCGCCACCTCTGCGAAAGAAAATGCCGCCCCCACATAGGCTTGAAAAAGGGCGCTACTACTACATACATACTCACAAAACGCGGTTTGAACCGTCTGATAAAGACGTAGAGGCCAATGAATATGATCATCATATCAGCCGAAAGACGTCCACTGCTGGACATAGGCCTCCCCCAAAGAGTGCCAAAGTGACCGATCCCGCGCCACCCGCATCCAGCGTGTAACAGTTCACCCCCCCGGCTAGAAAACGCTTCCGAAGACCTACAGCTAACGAAGCAGCTTCCCGCTGAAGCTCAAGAAACGCTAAATATTTTGCAATGAATTCTAACTTAATGTAAAACCCTATTCCTTCGTGCTAGACTACTGTAACTTACTCTCTATTTACCTACTTATTAAACCTACTTTTGTTGCGTGCTTTTATTTAAGAATACCTGACGATTTGGCCAAAATGTGATCGCTAGTGGTTGAACCCCGAAGTGTTGTGTACCGTAATAACCCTAGATCCTTTTATGAAAGCTTGACAGGTTTTTGGACTCTCCAATCTCTCCATTCATAATAAAATTAAAGCTAGCTTATCTGTACATAAATTAACCTACTGAAATGCTACTTTTAACTGCTATTTTCCTATTTATGAGCATAACAAAGTCCTAAATCTTGTAGGAATAATAAATTAATTATAAATCACTTTATGATTATAATTACACTGTAGGTTACTTTATGATTATAATTAAAAATTGTTTTTGGTAGAAAAACACCTATCCCCTATTACATGTCCGGTTGAACAAGGAGTAGCCTTCATAAAATCAAGATTATTTATTTAAACCTATTATTATCTAGAAGACTACCCTAAATACTTGTATTTTGGACCAAAGTTCTATCGACGGGTCGTGTGGCAATCTTTTGCTCACACTGGCTACTCTCTTGTTGGAATGGAGTCTGGACATCCTATTCAAGTTACTTACCTAGCTATCCTACGAGTTTAGGACTCAGAGAATGAATCTACCAGTGTCTCAAACCTAGCGGTCAGTTTCGAGAAGATACACCGAGACAAACTCGACTGACATCTTTTAGTATTATTAATCGTTTATATGTATAACTAAGATGGCCTGGACCATTTTATACCGACGGCCGTAGAGTAATGCCGTGGTAAACCGTTCATTACACGCGAGACATTCTACCCAAACCATGCCATGGAGAATTCCCTCTCATGAAAATAAGATACTTTAAATGGAGAGTTCTCTCTCATGATAATAAGATATTTTAAATGGATTTGATGAACTGCTCAGCCTGTCATCAAACCTAGAATTATTTCATCTTTCTGAAACAATCCGGATATCACAATTTCATGAATAATACTATGACCTTTTTAATGATATTTAACAATTGTCTCGTGTTTCACGTGTAACCCACGGCAACCCAACACCACTTGCCGTACTACTCAAACATCACACTGGTTACTCATTAATAATTTTAGTCGTCATTAGATTTTATAAGAATAATAACTTCAATTTTATTAATCCTACCAAACACTTGTAATATTATTGGTGACAGTAGATATAGTTTCAAGCCCTAATACCCCATAACGCGTGAATTTACTCCTAAGCCTACCCCACAGTCCCTATTCTGCTTACTCCTGGAACCATACCTTAGTTCAGAAGCAAGAATGTATCCCTATTGAAGCTGTAATTAGTTCAGTCGGCGAAACTGAGATGACAACCCTCTAACAGCCTGTGTAATTCATCTCCCCTCGCTGTGCCCGAAGGCTAAAGGGAAAACAGCGAGTAAGATGCACTAACTGGACATACGGTATGTTGATATATAAGTATATTTAACACTGAACGACCCCTCAAGCAACCGATCGGTTTCCACGAGCGGAGATATCCTCCTATGCTTTTCGTCACATAAATGCTCAAGCCACGTTTCCACCGTCAGTTGTTTTGAGAGACGTGAGGGCCCCGATTAAAGGGTTTCGTCTCCTATGTTGGTAAAGAGGTAGACGCCAGACCACACCTCAAGTCTGGTAACTACACGGACACGGATTCATCCCCGTTGGCACCGTTAGGTGGGGCTGACTCCGCAGATAACTGATTCTTGACAGTGTTCCGGCTGATTGGACAGTAAGAATTAACCCCAACTAAATTTCGAAAGCAATCGTCAAACATACTCAATCCCAGGGAGTACCCTGGCATAATTAAATATATTTGATTAACTATATAAACCTCCGGACCAACTCCGTTACGGTAAATACAGCTTTGACTGAGTTCCGAAAACACTTGTCAAACATGTCTAATTCTAGGGAGTGGCCGCTAGCAAATTAAACATATTTGATTTAACCATATAAACCTCCCGGAGTAACTCCGATAAAGTAAATATAGCTTAGGCCCTAATACCCCTTTAAATATACAATTAACTTGTAAAATTAGGAAAGTAAAAGACTCATAATTATGAAGAGAGATTCCTCACAATAACAAGCCATTCACCAAAACACAATAGAGGTAACACACACCAATAATTTCACAGCCCACAACCAGAGACACTGCCAGTCCGAACGATGAGAAATGAATCATCCCCCATACTACTTCGGCATTCCCTTTTATACTCTTCACGAGGGTCAATAGGGTCACGAGGGTCAATAGGGTCACAGTGCCACGAGGGTCAATAGGGTCACGAGGGTCAATAGGGTCACGAGGCCAGACGTTGGTGGTATCATCAATAATTTCAACCCATTAACAACCTTAACTCTTTAGCAATAAGGTTCAAATCAGATTTGTAGTATTAAAGCGCTAACGTAAACACATTGCCTTACCACAAAAAGTCGTACTATTCATTTTCATTTAGCTTCTAATGTTCCAGCTATTACGATTGAAATTCGTATGTCACCCTACGCCTCCAGCCATGTCCATTACCAAAGCAGGAATTCTATTTAGGTATCGATATATGAAATGATTCATACAATATCCGTAGATGAAATAAGTCACCGTTACAGACTGTTTATACGATTGTATATTAACTTTATTGTCTTCCTTCTCCCCTTCATTTATCTAATCAATTTTCTAACTTTGGGTATGAAATAAAAGTATGTCATTCTCTCTCTCTCTCTTCATATAACAATACACACAGAAATCCGCCAGCGAGCATGCCCACTCTATTACAACACGCCCCGGTGAATATTTCGCAATGTATGACCTAGGTCATGCATGTAGAATCTTCACCCCTAGGTCCTAGATTTGTCAGCGACAACCCTCCCTTTTCTAAACTCGTGATGTGTTTTTGACCAGTACTAAATGATCATCAATGACTTCGTCAGTTAACACGACTCCCTTGAACCATAACAATGATTAATGACTAGCTTTTCCTCAAGGATTTCTGTCTCACTCCGAGGTACCAGGTTGTGAATCTGATAAATTCTAGTAATTCGATTAAGGAGGATTTACCCCGGATCGGTGATTACATTGCCCAATCGGTGATCCTAGGAAACATTGCTCTTCCTTTGAATAAATCCAACAAAACCTCCCCACGTAAAACAGAAACTATTTGGTAGAAGTACCGAGACGTTCATTCTCCAATGTATAAGCTCGAATCGTGCTCCCAAACTACATCATTAATAATTAGTTTTCTTGGCACCTGTATCATGTCTTATAAAATAAGCCAATTCCCATTATGACTTGTCAAAACAGCGTAAGAAATGTAGAAAAAGAAAATATAACCAAAACAAGCGGCTATTTGTAAATCCAGTTGTAACCTTGTTCGCCTCATCAGGTAGAACAGTCAACTAAAACGTCATAATTTATTAAAGTTTTTAATAAACTCCGGCTCAGTTTCACTGATTCAATTATGATTAACCCTCAATTTGACTTATTTTAACCGACATGAGGTGTGTATACCCTTGCGTAGAAATGCGTGTGTAGTATAAGTCCCCAAATACTACTCTATGCTAAGAGTCGAATCGTTTTCACGATTTTAACCTATTGATAAATATTTAGGGACCTATTGTTTTTTTTTTTTTTTCCCAACAAAACCAACAAATCTAGGTTATTTGATTACACTCTAGCTATTGTCAAACTGTAGCAACCCATGTTTACAAAAAAAAACCCAAACATGAATCACACTATCAATCCACCTTTTCATTCATCTCCTTTTTCTCTCCCTACAATACCTTATTAATGCATCCATGCTTCATATCATTTTGTACCTTCCTCATTCGCCTATGCACTCGATTGTTACAGATAGCCAAAGCATATGAGGTGTAATCATTTCAATACAGATTTAACACTTGGACATTGATTGATGCAATATAAAATTTTCCCCACAAATAAAAATTCATCATACTCGCCAGAGATTTAACTGCACTAATAAATACAAAATTAAGTATATTGTTTCACTTTTAAATTCATATCCATGAGTAAGATACAATTAATATAGATGATCATTCCAAAAATCAAAGCTATATCCCAATTTTTACCCAAAATTAGAAATTAACGTTCGTAAATTAGTTGAAATTCATACCAATAATAATTTTTCAAAATTAATTCAAAATTAACCCAACATTTTAAATTAGTATTAGCAAATTAATGGAATTAGATACAAAATTTTTTTCTTAAAAACCCAGATACGCCATCTTTGATTGAAAAATAAACCTAGAATTTAGTCAAAATCGACATCATTGATCAAAGTTTCTACTACTACTCAACCATCAGTTTTCACAATCCGGCTATTCTGTAACTTGTTACCTGCGCACCTCAACATCCACCCACAAATACAACCGCGATACCCAGCAACCACACGTAGGTCCAATTTCGCGACGGGCGAACGACAGTCCAATTGACAAAACAAACCTACCCAATAAAAATCTATTTCGCAAATTATAAAAACCACCTCAATTTGCCCCACTCCAAAAAAAAACCAGCATTACAATCATAGATCAAACTTGTTCTGACAACTCTGATGCAGTGATTTCAAATATACCTTAGTAGGCCTTAATGTAATTAAGCCCCACAGCTAAGTATATTGTTAATGAGGTTTTCCAAGTATAAAGACGTCTCATATTAATCATCTAGATCCACCCAAATCTGCTGCCGAATCGCCGATCCCTCATATTTATCTTCAAACGGCTTTAAGCCACGCTGCCTGACAGTCAATCAATAACGCAAGTTTTATAATTTGTATAGAGCATTTTGCAACAAAGTAATATACTATCTTGTAGGTAAACCTATTTCATTGTCTTTCACCCATGATAAAACACAAAAGAAAAATACAAAAATATAAATGTGTCGGGAATCGAACCCGGCTCAGTGACTTAGAAAGCCGACGTTTTCCCACAGCGCTACCAAGCTATTAAGAGAATGAGTCGAATTTTAGAACCCGTTTCAAACTGTCTGATGTGAGCCCTCTGTGATATATTTAGTTTTAAGATTTTTCGTACCCCTTAAGTCAAATTACCCACAAGCATACAAAAAAAAAAACCCGAGATCCTTGTTATCTTAAATGATTGAAATTGAATTGAATTGTATTTTCGCTATTTTAATGATAATATGGGCAGCGCCCTGCAAAACTTTAACAACACAAAGCCAAAATGGGTTTCAAAAATTGAAAAGCTTAAATGTTTACTACGTTTACCCTTTCCACGTCAGGAAGCACCTTTTTAACTTGAGAGCCACCATATTCACTATTATTTGTTACAAAACACCACTATGGAAAACTATTCTGCTACAACAACACTTTGATCCAATTAATAACTTCTTGTTGTGATCGCATTCACACTAGTCTTTATAGGTCTTCACATGATTTATCGTTCCTGAATGATAGTTTATTTGAAAAAGGTTTTACAATGTTTGAATATTCACTTAGTCCCGAAAACAGAAAATTATTTGTATAAACACTGTGTGTGAAATTCAAGTCAACTGACGATTTTTCTCTTTCATATGACATGACACTTGATCCTGACGTCCATTTCGTTCGGAAATTCTTAATACCTTTTTAACTGTAGCAAATATATTAAACTGTATACACTCGTTTGTTGATTAACAAATACGAGCATTAATTATCTATTTTAAAATTACTTCTCAGCTTTGCGTTGTTATAAACACGTTGCCCCATATCTGTCGTAAGAATTTTATTATAAAACTGCATCTCTCTGCCATCTGTCGTCAAATAGAGTAACTTTCCCACTGACACATGGATCCAAAGTCATGGCCCGTCAGTGATCGTTTGCGCCATCTATTGTTGAGTAGTGTATTCCTGGCATAGATTGTCGATATTTTGAGTTTTCTCATATGTAGTGTCGCCATCTACAGCCGAATAGATGTTTTTATATATGATGTCATTAAACCACTGTCATTATTTGGTGTTATTTCGTGCAACTAATGAAAATACAATTTTTAATTCCTGAATAACGTACAAACGCAATTCTACAAGAAAATCATTTACTCGATATATGCGAATACTGTCTGTGATCTATGTCTTCAGTCAATTTTCTTCTATGCCTTGACACATCATAGCGTGGCGTCACTGTCAAGTGTCAACTGTCAAAAATTGCACGTCGCGTCGTGGGTCGTGGTCCGTTTTCGATTTCTGATGCATGGATTCAACATATTTAAAACTTTTAAATGAAAACAAACATGATATGAAACACTACCGCTATTTGGGCTGGATTAGGTACATGGACGCTTTCCTCAAGGTATGTATTATCCCAGAATATTCTTTCTTTCCGCCTTAACGTTAATTTTTCCTTTTTCTGTCCTTGTTCAAAGCGACTTCCTACGTATTTCAACGTTAAAAGGTGCCATGCAGCCCGTAATACTCGGCAATGTATCGACAAACAGTAACACTTCAGTGGTAATTAGCATACATTTGCGAATGATCGTAAAACTTCTCGCTATCTTAGCTAACCTAGTTTTCTACTAATATATTATATCCAAGTTTAGAGTAATTCACATACTACTTGTCTCTCTCTTCTGATATTCATCCTGATTCAATTTTTCATTCAAAATAACTAAATGTCCATTTGTCCGTCGGTCCGATAATGTCCGTTGGTGTCATAATTTCTTGTCATGGTGTTTCCAGGAACAGCAGAATGCACTCGCCCTTTTAATTGATGACTCGATAATGCGACTGGGAATATTAAGCCAAAATGCCAAGGAAGGGGCCCGTCTCAACATTAGTGGTCCCAGCGGAAACTGACATCTTCCCGTCTAATTTACCATACAATGGCCCCCAATAGTAAGTAGATATATAGTAGATCCACGAATGTATATATATCGATTAAACCATTGTATAATTTCGTCTCAATTTCAGTGTGACGAGCATGTCATCTTATTAAAATATATTTCCATTACTTCCCTTTCTCAAAAGTTATATCTTGTTTAACTGTCATAATCATACATTAATTATTGATGTTCCCGCTTAACATTTTTACAGCAGTATGAATCCGTGAGGGGAATGCTGCTACCCAACACAAGTCTGACTGCTTAAGCCTCAACAAGACTCAACATCGTTATTCTCCTAGTGTGGTGTAATATAAAAAGGTAATTAAATCTATTGTTTCTCTCCAATAATTCTGTGCTTCATAATTTATGCAAGGAACAGCATCTGTTCGGCATACATTACATAGTATTAATAAAATTCTGTACATGCAGACTAAGTAATTTGTATATCCGTGGCTCCTCGTATATTATATCTATTGTGTTTCTCCAATGATTCTGTGCTCCATAATATATGCACGAAACAGCATCTGTTCGGCATACATTACATAGTATTAATAAAATTCTGTACGTGCCAATTAGGAAGTTTGTATATCCGTGCCTACTCGTATATTTACCAAACTAAGATATCATTGTTCCTTAAGTGAATCAAAGTTTGGAATAAATATGTTTTTGTTATTAAATGTCAATAATTATCACAACCTCTGTAATTTAAACTCAAATCAATTTAGACACTCCCACGCCCCCGCACCAAGTTATTCTCCTTAATGCATGCTTATTATTTAGGGAATATAATTAAATTCAGGATGACCTATGTAGTATTATAACTAAACTCTCTTCCATATAATATCAATGCTTGGAGTAATACTGGGAAGAATCAAGGTTTCATATGCTCGTCCCACCCTTGTGAATAATTTTTGTAGGAGCTCATTCTATTATGCGAAGAGTAATATTCATATTTATGTTTCCAGGGTCGCCAGCACGTCAACAAGATGAGACACACCTCTACTACCGTGAAGAAACAGCATATGAAATTTCGTCCCACACCAGTCCATGAGATTGCTATCCATTTCCATGAAGTCCTTCAAGCGGAACCCTCCTCGGGGCATGATTTTCCCTAATGCGAAAGCAATGATAGATCTGTAGTTTCTATGTGACTAGTATTCCTTACTTCATTAACACTTTCTCATCCGGACCAAAAATGGAATAATGCACCAGAAATGGACAGAACTCGTTAAGCGTATAACTTTATACTACCGCCCTCCTAACGGCTGAGCTGGCATCTGAACAAACCTTTCGAGTGCCTACCGACGAGTTCTTGGTTGCGAACGTGTTGAATACCTTTTATCAGAATATCCAATCTTTTGGAACATTTTGAACTGAAATTCCTTTTCTGCTTGTTTTGATCTTCGTATTTTCATATCATATTGTACCGCGTCTGTGTGTGTTAATGTTATCTTGCTATTTCATAATGAGACGGTCGTCTGTACTGCTACCAAGCTAAATCTGGTATTCATATGCAGCTAACTTCATAATAAATAATCCAAACAAGCTGTCATAGTTATATAAGATAATGTATGTTATGTGGATTCTTGATTTTTATCCATGTAATGTATGGTTATGCTTAGTTCTCCTTTTTTCAATAAAATTCTCATGCCTGTAACTCAATGTCTATACTATGCACGTCGCGCGTCGCGTGACTTCTGTATGATAATAAAATATACTGGGCCCTGGATTTTTCCATACTTTCTTGTCTTTGTTGGCCTTGTTTTTTCTGAGGTTCGAACCAGAACATATAATGCTCGCAATGACACGTCTATTTATTATTTAATCCTCACAACCTTCCCTGACTTGAACAATAGCCTCCATGGCTAACATTTCACTTTTCTCAAACCAATCTATCTGCTGCTCTATCAAATTTGTTCTATCCGTTGTATTGATACATAATGAAATGGGTAGCTATGGTGATATGAATCCCATTAATTGAGGCTTAGCTACCTTCTTGACCCATAAATGTATGTTGCAGCTTTGTAAGTATAAAAGCATCTTCAAAAGAAACAATCTGTGAATGTTACCATAGATGTCGCTGTCGCTACCGTAAGAATGAAGTAATTCCTTCACGTTAATTCAATGACCTTATTTAAAATAAAATTTATTACATGCCCTTATTATTTAAGTCCTGAGCTATAGCCACGGACTTGTAAAGTCGAAGCTCGAGTATTCCCATCTCTATCGCTCTCACGATACTCGAGTGAAAGGGATGCATATACACGAAACTTTGATTCTCGTGTTAGCGCTGCTGTTACTAAACCCGTACTGCAAGCGATCCGTCCGCCCTATCAACTTGCTATGCTGGAAGGAGAAGTATATTTTGATGTCTCATGTTTCACTACAACACACGGCTGCAACAAGTTGTCAGGCGTGTACGACTGCTCTATATCTGCGGTTCCTTGTTCTTAAAGGCCTTCTACACTGGCTTTTCCGTATGGCAATAAATTGCCCATATCTATGGAATCTCGCGCTAAGTTAATGGGGTGTATACATGTCTTGGTCTGTCAGTTCCAACTAATCAGAATCCGACCGATTGCTATCGTCTGGACGCACGTTGTGCTGTTGATCCTTTCGTCAAGAGATACTGCATGCACATGCGGTTGCACAATCACGACCCCGACACGCTGTACCGACAAACTGGGCAAAATCACATAATCTGTACACCCCATAAAGCGTTTCGTCTTTGTATTTTCGTATACATTGTGTCACACTGAAGTGATTCCAAAATCTCGCCTTTATATTTAAAAACCATAAAATAATGCTAGAGCAATCTTTGCGTTGCATAAATCAAATAATGATTATAAGATACTATTTTCGCAGATCCTTCCTATGGAGAATAATATCTATAGGAGTTTTTTAAAACGCAATGACACCTCGTGCGTGTTAGCGGATAACGGTCTCTTTGCCGCGCCTCGTGTCAGTCTTCCCGCAATTTCAGTTTGGCTATGAATCTCCATTGATTTTCCTTCTAAATTCTATAAGTCGAGAACACAGTGAACGGACGTTGCGAGTCATCTTTCGTGGTCTTTTGACGTACATGCATTCATAAGCATTTGTAATATTTGTATGCGCCTGCGCCATTCCCTACACGGAGTTATCTACACTTGCCGCCTTGAAGTAATAATTCTGGTATGTAAAACTTTTGTTCTTATTACGTATAAAGATACTCCCTAGCTGCCCTAGTATTTCCTACTTACATTGACTAAGTACTCATGCACCCGACCGATTGCCTTTGTCATGGTATCTTCAAACGTAATTAAATTGTCGTCTTTGTACATGGAACTAAAAAGTTCTTGCAAGGAACTGGGGTTATACAAATTTCAAGGGTTTCCTAATTACCACATACAATATAATGTACATACATTTCTAACACTATATAACCTTATTTTTATGGTCTACAAGTATAAAATTATTCACATGAATGATTTTTGTTTTAGGTACAAGGAGCACTAAGAAATAACCGTATGTGACTACCATTCCAAAAACCCAAGGATTGTTTCGAGGTTGTTCTGATATAGGAAAATATCAGTTCAGTGCTTATACGCCGCTAAAGAGATGAAATCACCAGAGCCTCACTAGTTTCAACGATATCTCAAGGTATACTACAAAATATATTAGCCACATTAAAGGATTAAGGTGCTCAGAATTTATGAATAGCTAGGTTTTGTTTCTACTGGCGATGAAGGCTCGCCCCCAAATAATAGAAATACATAAATATTGCCGGCGTTCCTATACAATGCCTACTTCTTGCAAAAATGCAATTCCTCTCTCCGTTGTGCTAAACCATGCTCATTTCTCCTTGACATATTATGAAATATCCCCTGCACAAGACCTAGGTTTTATATTTATAAGACTTAATTTCTAGTTTTACGAACTACCTTACAACTGTTATTTTTGTTTGTAGACACACTGAATACGCCCCGACATATCTTAAATTATTTATTCATTGACGCCCCCCAGAGTCAATGAGTTTATATATTTTTTCTTATATTAATGTCCGCCTTAATCTATAATTTTAATAATTTATATTTACTAAAAGTACCGATATCATGTGATATATATATAAATAATCATCATAATCATTATCACATCAGTCGAAAGACACCCATCGCCGGACACAGCCCTCCCCCAAGGAGTGCCACAACGCCCCGCGTCTTATACTTCGGGGCAGACACACCGCGCAGCCCCCCGGCAAGCATGTGTCCGCCCCGAGAACCTCTCCGCCCCGACGGCTGTCGGTTCCACATGCAATGTGCAAATATAATCTACTAAAATTATTGTTTTTCAGATGCAGTCCTAAACCTGCCCTAGCGGAGTCCCTAGCTGATAATTGAAAGAAAATAATGAAGAGTCCAACACCTATCAAGCTCACCTCCAACTTCAGGCAACAAACTGTAGCCCGTGAGGGCTACTGAAGATATCCCAGGGAACGGCACCAAACTGTAACAGTTCACCCCCCCGGCTAGAAAACGCTTCCGAAGACCTACAGCTAACGAAGCAGCTTCCCGCTGAAGCTCAAGAAACGCTAAATATTTTGCAATGAATTCTAACTTAATGTAAAACCCTATTCCTTCGTGCTAGACTACTGTAACTTACTCTCTATTTACCTACTTATTAAACCTACTTTTGTTGCGTGCTTTTATTTAAGAATACCTGACGATTTGGCCAAAATGTGATCGCTAGTGGTTGAACCCCGAAGTGTTGTGTACCGTAATAACCCTAGATCCTTTTATGAAAGCTTGACAGGTTTTTGGACTCTCCAATCTCTCCATTCATAATAAAATTAAAGCTAGCTTATCTGTACATAAATTAACCTACTGAAATGCTACTTTTAACTGCTATTTTCCTATTTATGAGCATAACAAAGTCCTAAATCTTGTAGGAATAATAAATTAATTATAAATCACTTTATGATTATAATTACACTGTAGGTTACTTTATGATTATAATTAAAAATTGTTTTTGGTAGAAAAACACCTATCCCCTATTACATGTCCGGTTGAACAAGGAGTAGCCTTCATAAAATCAAGATTATTTATTTAAACCTATTATTATCTAGAAGACTACCCTAAATACTTGTATTTTGGACCAAAGTTCTATCGACGGGTCGTGTGGCAATCTTTTGCTCACACTGGCTACTCTCTTGTTGGAATGGAGTCTGGACATCCTATTCAAGTTACTTACCTAGCTATCCTACGAGTTTAGGACTCAGAGAATGAATCTACCAGTGTCTCAAACCTAGCGGTCAGTTTCGAGAAGATACACCGAGACAAACTCGACTGACATCTTTTAGTATTATTAATCGTTTATATGTATAACTAAGATGGCCTGGACCATTTTATACCGACGGCCGTAGAGTAATGCCGTGGTAAACCGTTCATTACACGCGAGACATTCTACCCAAACCATGCCATGGAGAATTCCCTCTCATGAAAATAAGATACTTTAAATGGAGAGTTCTCTCTCATGATAATAAGATATTTTAAATGGATTTGATGAACTGCTCAGCCTGTCATCAAACCTAGAATTATTTCATCTTTCTGAAACAATCCGGATATCACAATTTCATGAATAATACTATGACCTTTTTAATGATATTTAACAATTGTCTCGTGTTTCACGTGTAACCCACGGCAACCCAACACCACTTGCCGTACTACTCAAACATCACACTGGTTACTCATTAATAATTTTAGTCGTCATTAGATTTTATAAGAATAATAACTTCAATTTTATTAATCCTACCAAACACTTGTAATATTATTGGTGACAGTAGATATAGTTTCAAGCCCTAATACCCCATAACGCGTGAATTTACTCCTAAGCCTACCCCACAGTCCCTATTCTGCTTACTCCTGGAACCATACCTTAGTTCAGAAGCAAGAATGTATCCCTATTGAAGCTGTAATTAGTTCAGTCGGCGAAACTGAGATGACAACCCTCTAACAGCCTGTGTAATTCATCTCCCCTCGCTGTGCCCGAAGGCTAAAGGGAAAACAGCGAGTAAGATGCACTAACTGGACATACGGTATGTTGATATATAAGTATATTTAACACTGAACGACCCCTCAAGCAACCGATCGGTTTCCACGAGCGGAGATATCCTCCTATGCTTTTCGTCACATAAATGCTCAAGCCACGTTTCCACCGTCAGTTGTTTTGAGAGACGTGAGGGCCCCGATTAAAGGGTTTCGTCTCCTATGTTGGTAAAGAGGTAGACGCCAGACCACACCTCAAGTCTGGTAACTACACGGACACGGATTCATCCCCGTTGGCACCGTTAGGTGGGGCTGACTCCGCAGATAACTGATTCTTGACAGTGTTCCGGCTGATTGGACAGTAAGAATTAACCCCAACTAAATTTCGAAAGCAATCGTCAAACATACTCAATCCCAGGGAGTACCCTGGCATAATTAAATATATTTGATTAACTATATAAACCTCCGGACCAACTCCGTTACGGTAAATACAGCTTTGACTGAGTTCCGAAAACACTTGTCAAACATGTCTAATTCTAGGGAGTGGCCGCTAGCAAATTAAACATATTTGATTTAACCATATAAACCTCCCGGAGTAACTCCGATAAAGTAAATATAGCTTAGGCCCTAATACCCCTTTAAATATACAATTAACTTGTAAAATTAGGAAAGTAAAAGACTCATAATTATGAAGAGAGATTCCTCACAATAACAAGCCATTCACCAAAACACAATAGAGGTAACACACACCAATAATTTCACAGCCCACAACCAGAGACACTGCCAGTCCGAACGATGAGAAATGAATCATCCCCCATACTACTTCGGCATTCCCTTTTATACTCTTCACGAGGGTCAATAGGGTCACGAGGGTCAATAGGGTCACAGTGCCACGAGGGTCAATAGGGTCACGAGGGTCAATAGGGTCACGAGGCCAGACGTTGGTGGTATCATCAATAATTTCAACCCATTAACAACCTTAACTCTTTAGCAATAAGGTTCAAATCAGATTTGTAGTATTAAAGCGCTAACGTAAACACATTGCCTTACCACAAAAAGTCGTACTATTCATTTTCATTTAGCTTCTAATGTTCCAGCTATTACGATTGAAATTCGTATGTCACCCTACGCCTCCAGCCATGTCCATTACCAAAGCAGGAATTCTATTTAGGTATCGATATATGAAATGATTCATACAATATCCGTAGATGAAATAAGTCACCGTTACAGACTGTTTATACGATTGTATATTAACTTTATTGTCTTCCTTCTCCCCTTCATTTATCTAATCAATTTTCTAACTTTGGGTATGAAATAAAAGTATGTCATTCTCTCTCTCTCTCTTCATATAACAATACACACAGAAATCCGCCAGCGAGCATGCCCACTCTATTACAAGCGGACTCCCGCAACCTTTACCAGGTCATCAGTCCACCTTGTCGGGGGCCTACCCACGCCACGCTGCGCCTTCCGGTACTGAATATGATATCATTATTTATTTGATGGGTATTTATTAATCGATATTATTACTGAATTTTCGTGTGGTGTCGGCCCCCGTGTGGTGTCGGGTTGGAATAGCACCACCCCTTTCTTCCTGTGGGTGTCGTAAGAGTCGACTAAGGGAACAGGGTTGAAGTGTGTTGTGGGCGATGGGCTAGCAACATGTCACAGCGATATCACATTTTGTCGATCTTTTATACCCACATTTATGCTAAAAGTGGTATACTGGAACACAAGTTTCATGTGCTTTGCCTACCCCTTTTAGGGATAAAGGTGGATGTATGTATGTATCTAATTACATAGAAAATTTAAGAACTTCGGGCACAGTTCGCCTGCGCACAAACTCTATAGAGTTCTAGAGTACTATCTTTGGAGAGACTGGGGGTACAGGGCCATGTGGAAGGCAAGAGAGCACGCGGCCGAGACCAACTCGCTGGACAGATCTAAACCAAAAAAAATACCGAGCTACTCCGGGCCAATGCGAAAGCGGAAGCACATTGAAGCTCTCGATAATGACACCTGATCCATTATAACTCCAACCACACCTGGCCCCGTATCATGGTCTTGTCACTTATCGCGTGATAAGGCCGACCATGATACGGGGCCTGTAAAAACACGACCACTCTGCTGAGAGTGCTTGAAGAAGATTGAAATTACGTACTAGTTTTTTTTTATATTTCTATAGGCTCCACAGGGCAACGGCCATTTAAGTATTAATATATTTCATTTAATCTACGATAGCCTTGTGGTTCAGGCATGAGCTACGGTAGCCTAGTGGTTCAGACATGCGACTATCTCAAGCGGCTGTCGTTGCATCCCGGCTCGTACCAATGAGTTTTTCGGAACTTATGTACGAAATATTTACCTACCCTTAGCTTTTCGGCGAAGGAAAGAATCGTGAGGAAACCGGTCTAATCCAAGTCGTTTTCGTAAAACTAGTGCATACATGCCAAATCTTTGATGGGCCCAGGTGCGTCAAACCATCCGGGAATAACGGTAGGTGGATGATATGAATTTTTATTGCACAGAATAATAATTTATCATAGTAGAAAAGGCGGGCTAAAAAGCATTAATTGCTATGACTGTGCTAACCCCGTGTACACTAAAAAAACTATTCGAATTTAACAGTCATCCTATCTGATTCACTAAACGATTAAATCAGCTTACGTCAAACATATTCTTTTAATCCAAGTAAAACCAAACTCTGACATTTTTATTCACTTAAAATTAGGTAGCCTACACAAATGAGTGCAAGCTCTCAACAGTCGCACCTAAAAAGAAGGGTGAATTTGAAATGCTAATGTCTGCCATATGCAGAACTGAGTGGAGGTTGCGTTAAGTGTATCGGTTAGTTTTTGCTGAGACTCGTGCGCAGCTACTTACAATAATTCATAATTTAGCATTGAATGCCTGCGTTTAAGAATCGTAAACTTTGAGTACGTATAGTACAAGTAGAAACGGTGGACACTATTACGTTTCTATTTTATGTAACTCGTAAATTACCATCTGACACTGCATGGAAGCTTAGAAGTAAATTTTCATCCACGTCTAGTGGCCGAATGGACGTAAAATTTAGTAACCTGACGTATCTACTACTACTTATATACAGGTTTGGAACAAAAATGGTGGATTTCTTTAAGGCGTTAATAAGATAATAGAAATAAGTAGCAACGTTTTTAGAAAGAGCGAGTTAAGCGAACGAGGTTCTCCATTTGAACGTAAAGGTCGCTTTTTACAATCGATTCTCGTGAAATTTTGCGAGCAGGTTCAATAATAATAGGTTTTTTTGGCAATTCAGTTCAAAAATATCGAAAAACCGGCCGAATGCGAAAGTGTGCCTGTCTGTCTGTTATACCTCTATAAATAAATAAATATAAGGGGACAAATCTTACACAAATCGACCTAGTCCCATAGTAAGCTCAGTAAGGCTTGTGTTACGGGTACTAGACGACGATATATATAATAGATATAAATACTTAAATACATAGAAAATATCCAAGACTCAGAAACAAATATTCATGCTCATCACATAAATGTTTGCCCTTACCGGGATTTGAACCCAGGACCTCTTGCTTCGTAGGCAGGGTCACTACCAACTAGGCTAAAGCGGTCGTCAAAACCTCTATATTATTAATTTTATACCTCTTCACGCTTAAACCGCTTAACCGATTTGGATGGAATTTGGTATAGAGATATTTGAGTCCCGGGAAAGGTTATAGGATAGTTTTTATCCCCTAAATCATCAGGGGATGAAATGGGGGGTGAAAGTTTGTATGGAGCTGCGATATAAACGATTTCCACGTGGACGGAGTCGCGGGCAGAAGCTAGTTATCTATAAACAACTGTCTATCTATCACGGTTCATGAACAATCATGAGATACAGCCTGGTGACAGAAGGACGGACGGACGGACGGACGGACAGCGGAGCCTTAGTAATACCCAAAGGTAGTTCCGTACCCAAAGGGTAAAAACAGGACCCTAAAAACCGCTCGCGAGTTTTACAACTCACATAGAGCCTCTATTTTTAACCGACTTCAAAAAAAGGAGGAGGTTCTCAATTCGGCTGTATTTTTTATTTATTTTTATTATTTTCAATGTTTGTTACCTCAGAACTCCGTCATTTGATGAGCCGATTCGAATTTTTTTTTTTGTTCGTATGTATATACTTCCAGGTGGGTTCCATTTTTTTCAAAATTCAGTAAGATTATGGGATGCATGAGGAATTGAGGGAACTCCTCAATTTTATTAGGCACGCGTGTAGTGATTTTGGTATTTTCTGTTATAACACGTGTATTTACATCCGGAATCATAAATTTGGCGGCGAGCAATTGATGATGGAGACCACAGATGACTTATCGAATTCTTCAATTATGTACTTAAAAGTGCAAAAGTACGTTTCAGTTTCTGATAAGATTCCGTTGGAATAGGAACTAATGAAGTGCCATTGGTGATGATCTTGGGGAATCGATGGAAGTCCTCAAATATTATCGGCCCACATACAGCGATTCGGTTTTATTCTATAGTAATCATCGAATTTGCTATCGGAAATCCGTTCATGTGGTAAATAGTAAAAAGAAATAGGAAATGTTCTCGTGGCTTGGCGGAGTACTAAATTGAAGTCGGTTAAAACTTTGTTTTTAATGTAAATTACGTATTATTCACATCAGGGCTCAGCATATACATATATCGTTTCGTTGTCTAAATAGTGTTATTTGTTGTTTTGGTTTCGTGACGCATTGGTTATTATTATTACTGTAATGTAACGTAAATGTATTTGTCAAAATTAATAAATAAATATCTTGATTACTATCACCTGATTTATAACCAACCTGACACACATCTGATCAAATTGCCGTATATTAAAGTCTTTGCTCGGTGATAGCGGTAGGAGTCAATCATTCCCTCGTGCAAATGACTGCAATTTCAACGTAACGCCGGTTTTAAAACTCGATTAGCCCTGCGAACTACTCCGACATTCGCTTTCCTGATATTAAAATGTATCCTGACTGTTGACAGATTACCTATAGTTAATTTGCAGCCAAGCATTTGAAGTATTTGGACTAATTTCTACTGGTAATACGAGTATGTACGTGTTGTTATATGTATGTACATGTATTGACGGACAAAGTGTGTGGTTAGACTAAAATCAGTCACAGAAAAAAACCAAGCATCGGGCGGTTGGTTTTTTGTTTACAAATATTTTTATTTACATTCCCACTTTACAGGTAGGGAGGTACCTTAAAAATATATTTTCAAGATTTTATACATTCATCATTATGTCGTCGTAATTGATTTATATACCCATGCCGAAATACAGCTTTCTAGTAGTAAGTAACTAACAGACGGACATGGCGAAACTATTAGGGTTCCTTGTTGACTAAAAATGCAGATCCCTTTTCTTTGTCCTCTACCTATTTGTCCTTCATGACCATGTACAGTCGAGTTCAGCAATATGTGAACGGACACATAATCAAAGATACGTGAACTCGACTTTATTGTTAAGGGCGAAAGCTATATTGTGAACCTTTGAGAACTTAACACGACGAACTCGAATGTAACACACATCGTATCGGGGATCAGCTTTCCGTATTTATTTCTTCTCTATTTGTTTTTAGTACCACATTTTCGATCATGTATTACAGCTTGCCCGATGATGAAAAGTTTTAATGTTCCCTCCATTCCTTTAATCCCGGAGCAATGTCAAGTAACGACAATGGGAAGCCGACCCAAAGCAAGTCTTAGGCGGGCAAATCCACGGGTTTGCTGATCTTATCCTGATATTGCACCATTTTCCGCCAGTTTATGGCTTGAAGATCGCACATGTCTGACGACGACGTCGTTCCAACGACATATGTATATGCCCGTTTTGCTTCCTAATGTTCCATCCTTTTGACGTGCCCGAGCTAGCGGAGACGGTGAGCTATCGTTTTTCCAATAATGTCAAGTGTCACACGAATTATTATTCTGTCGCCAGACCAGTTCCAGTTATAATAATATCGTTAAATGTCCACCGTATGTCGGTCAGTCGGGTGGGTCGTTAATAATGCACGGTATCGACTGTGGTCGGTCGATGGGTAATGGGAGGTACATCACGCTATCATGGCGTCTATCTGTTATGTGTTTAATGGAATAATGCGGTTGGGGATATTGAAAAAGATTTTCTAGGTAAGTATGCAAAATGCCCCTGTGTGGTGTCGGGTTAGAATTTCACCACCCCCTTTCTTCCCGTGGGTGCCGTAAAAGTCGACTAAGGGACCAGGATTGAAGTGTGTTGTGGGTGATGTGCTAGCAACCTATCACTGCAATATCACATTTTGTCTATATTTTATACCCACATTTATGCTAAAAGTGGCGCTGGAACATACGTTTCATGTGCTCTGCCTACCCCTTTTGGGAATAAAGGCGTGAATGTATGTATGTATGTATGCAAAATGCAAAAAAATATTTATATACCAGACACCGATTAAGAAACAGGAAATGGTGATATCCTGTTTGTCAATCGCTTATCAGCAGAAATACGTCCCGTTTAGCTCTGTTCGAAACGTGACACGAATTATTAGTCCACCCGAACACCGCCCCACTGAAAAAGGCCGATACAAATGATAAAATACCTGATAATTTAACACTTTCACTGCCAGGAACCCTTCCGCTACATACGAGGAAAATCAAGGGACAGGCTACGAGCGCGTAGCGCGTAGCGATTCTTGACAGAAGAAAAACTAATTTAGTTCTGAATTTCCAAAATGAACTAATTAATAGTTTATTTGTGTATAAAGGGTAAAATAAGTGTTTCATTCTTATGCAATTTCCATCCTTATTTTGCCATGATACAAGGCGTACAAATATTCTAATACAACAATGTTAATAATTATTCATGATTTTCTCAATGACTCGTTTAAATTTGTAATGTAAACTTTAATGTAAGTACCTTGGGTTTGATGGCCCTGCTAAAAATAACTGCAACTATAGCCGAAAATTGTGACCCCATGTGTGACATGCATATTTATGCAAAATATTTTTTTAATAATCATTATTGTTTAATGCGCCCAGCCTGTTTAGATCTACGAGAAGAGAGCTTGAAAATGCAGTTCCCGAACCATGTGGCACCCAGCGAGCCGCAATAAAAAAGACCTTAAAGAAGATTCCATTCATAAAGCTGATCACTTCGCGCCTCGTATGGAAGCCTTACGAGTACGCCCTAGGGAGGCGTGTAGCGACATCTATCTAGATATGTGTTCTAGATAGGCTTCTTTACGGTACCAACGTCTCAAATTATATACTTTCGTACCCTTAAGAAGCCTAAATCTTCTAGGTAGATGTCGCGGCCTCCTTAAGGCGTTGTAAAAAGGAACTGATTGAATTATTTAGTGGCCGAGACAGATTGTTCGGATAATTTAATAGGTTCGTAGCGATGGGCCATGTATGAGCCTGTGGAGAATAAAGAGCTCTGCAACGCTTTAAAACGTTTTGCTTCACAACGCGTTTAACGCAGACTATGTTTAAGGGCCAGTTTACGCATAGTTTAGTGATTAACGCGAGTCCATACATCTTTTGTACGAGTATCTTTTACTCGCACTTGCAGCAAATGTATGAACTCGCACTAATTACTAATCAAAGTTTAAACAGCCCATAATGTGCGAGCAAGAGGCAAGTCGTGCAAGTCGATTGCAAAGGCGCAATTAATTTGAAAGAAACAAAGACAATTATTCCGTATTTTATAACTGTTTTTTTTTTTTTTGTTTTTTGTCGATCTGTATTTGTTTTGAATTTTATGAGATATAGTGTGGGACCGTAGCCACTTGGTATCACCATCAACTTAGTTCATTGTGAAATAAACGCAAGAAAATTAAAAATAATGTTTTTCATTGCTTTCAATAATAAACAAACCCGTTACCTACTGGAAACTGTGTCTAATTTGGCTTGTCCTTATGGAGATCATCATAAATTTAAGAGCTGGGCTCTTGTTGGTGGAGTAATCGCCACTCTGTTCTTCTCTGCCACTAGAGAATAAATTGATTCGCACAATTCATTTAATTCACATATTAATTTCACCCTAAACGATAACCTTCTCCGTTTCGTCGTGGGTAATTAACAGATAATGGATATACTCAGTTTCATTTCAATTCATATGTGTTATTGAGCACTGTACTTCTCCATTTTCTTTCACCAAGCATTTAGTCGTATTTATTTAAACTTTATTGCACAAATGAAAAACTTATCGTTCAAAAGGCAGGCTTAATGCCATATGGCATTCTCTATCAGTCATACCTTAGGGCAAAGCGGAAAAGATGACGGATTTCTCAGATCTGCCAGCAAATATTTTACGGACAGATTTTTTTTAAGATTTTGCTAGAGTCGTTCCTGATCGCATTTCCTGATCGTCACTGGGAAATCGTGATTGGATATTCCATAAATAGTAATGCGAGTACATTGTTTTGTTTATAAAATGACCAGATAGCATTTGCTAGGTACATTGTGGCTGCTGCTTATCTATTCCAGCTAAACATCAAACTACAGCACATAAACCACATCCTGATAAGGTCAACTCATAGTCAGTAACATCGTTGGAGGGAACGGAAGACTGTGTTTATAATATAAATTTATAAACAAATTTGAATAGTAAAAGTGAGAGATAGTTAATGAGGATAAATAAATATGCACAGCGAAGCACCTGAGTTTAAAAGATGTTGTTTCTGCTTGCCTTTGAGGAGAGGATTGCTTGCTTGGGGATATGCGAAGTTGGTAAGTTACCCTGTGACATCATCTATACTTACATATTCTATGTCGTCATCGTTTTGACTCATCTATAGGTACCTCATTCCATATAACATTAGAATTATAACGGGCAAAGTCTACATTTCATCTTTTATCTAGAGTACCAAAGGGAAATATTACTGACTTACTTGACGACCCTATGTCCCCTAGATGGGGCAGATGGCGTCCACAGTGACTCTCCATACAGATCGGTATTGACATTCTCGCTTCATTTCACTCCAAGATTTCCCGATCTTCTTCACCTCGTCGACCACGGTACGCAAAGTACAATATTTCCTCTTCATTTCAAATTGATGCTCTATACTAAAATGTCGCAATGTACGAAAGTCCGACCATAGCCTTCCCAACTAACATTTTGGTATCAGCTAAGGGTTTTATTATAACCTTAATCTTTATAAGTGAATTATATATATCTCAGTTGGAACTAATTGTGTTATAGAGGAGTTACGAAAAAAATTAACTCCTAAAGTGTCACTAGAGCTTTATTGAACGCTGCTAAAAAGGTTTTAGAGTTATAAGAGTGTTACTCAAAGCAATAATACTTAAGATGTTAAAGCTTTAACCTGTTTGTAACGCTTAAACCTTTACAAGAGTGCTCGCTGACGCACATCTCTTATTGCTTTTTAGTTGTTGGAGTGGAGTGTCTTATAAAGCTTAAGGTGTTATATCTGCTATAAGGTGCAGGCAGAGACTTTATAACAGAGTTGGTCAAGAGTGTTGTAACACAAAATACTAGAAGTGTTGAACAACACCGTTATAAAGGCAAAGCCAAGGCAAGCCACAATATTCTTGACTACAGGTGTTTAACTCAATAAGCGTTATAGATGAGTTAACTGGCGCCTAAAGCTTTAATGTAAGTTCGCCATTGTTTCGGTGAACTCTAAACTACAAATTGATTAGGTTTTTCAATATTTGACATCAAAATACTTCACTATTTATCTTACTCTGTCACTTAATTTAACATGCCACTGGCCAAGAAACAGGAATAGAAAATGATAAAAACTTTAGGTGTCTATTTTATTCTTCATAAGTTTTATTAGAAATCTTTAATAAATCCTGGTCGCGTTATAATTGAGATGGGAAACATGGTATACACTTACCGTAAAATCACAAGGTCAGATTGTTTTCATTTAATTTCACATACACATCAAATTTAATACACTTTCAATTAGTACGACTCCTGTCACATATATTAATACCTAATCTTCGCCATTTTGTCGGTAGACTATATTTGTCTCGTAATTTTATAGTAAAGGAAATAGTAAGATGTATGCTCACTTGAAACTGGGTAAGCGAAAGAGTGTTACAAACCCTCTCAGCTAACACCTTAAGCGTTACTACGGTGTTTGTAGAGCGTTGGTTAACACTATGGGTGTCAGATAACACTGCTCTTAAGGCTTTCTAACACCTTAACCTGTAAGACGTGGGCCTCTTTCGTGGTTATATAGATGTAAGAGCATGCTCTAACACCTTTCTTACAGGCATTCTTAACACCTTAACACTTGGCTGGAACCGATATAAGAATGATATAAGGGTTATTTTAACGCTAGTATGCTAGTTGGGTTTCTATTAAAATTTTCATTGTTTTTACTTTGTTAGGTATTCTTTAACTTTGTTAAATCTTGTTCCAGGTGCTCAACCTCATGAGTATCGCTTACTTAGTAGCAACTACTATTCGTATTATGCAGTACACTCGCAGGAATCGAAATCCTCTCTCAGAAGACCCGACGATAATAACGATGTTAACAGTTGTGAGCACTCTCTTACTCATTGATCTCTCCTTTGGTATTCTGTTCATCGTGGCTAGTCATAAGGTAAGTGTTTTTGTTTAATACATATCATGAACATTAAAGCATTAGTCAGAGGGGGCAAGTGCGCCCCCGGGGTAAGTGCACCATTCATCAAACATATCGAGATCTACAGATATTTCACAAATAACGACATCTTACATTCATCTCAAGTTTATTGCATTGATATTGATTTAAATGACTGAATGATGAATGATGCACTTTCCCCCGTAGCGCACACATAAAAAAAAAATGCCACATTTTTTATGATAAGTATTTTTTATGTTAAGTATTTCAACTCAGAACAACTTCTTTCCGTCCATAACATGTAAAAAAAAGTGTCTTAAAATTTACATACATTTTCAAATTTTTATTTCGTGTTATCGCGATGCAATATGGATTTTGGGAAATGGTAACACAGTAGGGGAAAAAATTGGGGCTTTTTTGATCTATAAGGATCGAAATAGCTCGTGACTCTCACAGTTTTTTTTTTTACTCTCCGAAAGTTTTACAATTATGAATAGCGCCTTTTTTGAGAATTACTCAGGTATGACAAATGAAGTATCCCAGTGAACCAATTACGTTAAATTTGATATTCGTTGATTTTAATTGGGAGAAACCATGCTCCATGTGGAGTCACCCATTCGAAGTAACTCTACGGGATCGGGTTGAGATGTATTGTGGGTGATAGACTAGCAGCTTGCCACTGTAATGTTACATTTCCTTGATCTGTAAACCAATAATTCCTAGAATAATTTTTATGTGCTGTGTTTATCCCTACTGGGAACTCGGTCGTGAATGTAGGTATATATGTAAGTACGTATGAAAAATACATTATTCCGTCCGAGTATCGCCCATTTAGGTAACCGATTAAAAATCACATCAGGCCATATTAAATTTATACATGTGTAATATCAGTTACTCTTGATAATGTGTTACTGAGTAGCGAGTTGTTTAACATAGACCAAAAATAAAGTATATTGATACTCTTCTTAACGAAACATATAATTGCATTTTTTTTCGTGTTCATTTAAGGCCTCTGACAGACTGGCACGGCCTGACCGCGACGGTCAAAAGTAAACTTGTCATTACCTGCAAAAAACTATTGTCCGCCACCGCAGGCCGCGCCAGTGTGTTGCAGCCGTTTCAGGCCTAACTTGGAAGTTACCACGATATTATTTTTTTAAATTCATATTTTACTCAGGGGTAAAGACGATGATGGTTTATTTTTCCATTATATATTCATACTTTTAAGATTCTCGTGAAATCAATATTTCAAATAAAAATAAATCAGCCTATACATATACGCCTGATATTATCAATATTGCGAATAAATGATTATGATTATTACGTCTCACTGCTGGGCTCTGGCCTCCTCTCATGGATGGAAGGGAACGGGCAGTAGTCACCATGCTGGCAGTGTGGGTTGGAGACTTCACATATACCTTTTCAATTTCTTCGTAGATGTATGTAGGTTTTCCTTACGATTCTTTTCCTTCAGCGAAAAGCTAACGGTAAACATCAAATGAAATTCCGTATATACCTATAAGTCCACTAGATGCGGGTGGCGCAGGACCGGTCACTTTGGCACTCTTTGGGGGAGGCCTATGTCCAGCAGTGGACGTCTTTCGGCTGATATGATGATGATGAACCGGGATTTGGATCCCCGACCGCCGCTTGACAGCCGTACGTATGCCTGAACCACTATGGCTAACCGTACTTAGTAGTGAAAGCTGTGAAAACTGTAGCTTTCAAGTTTTTTTTTCAGCTTATTTCATAATTAACATTGAAGTTGTGAGCACATCGAGTTTTACCCTCGATATTAAAAAAAAACAATTTTTCACTCCTGCTAGTGGGAAAAGAGTAATTGTTGCATTCAAATCAGGGGTTTCACTTCGTGACAGAAAGTGTGAAATGCAGTACGTGTCACGTCACCCGGTAACAAAATTATTTCCGTCTTGGGCGTACATTTAGATTTAGATTTCTTTATTTCATAAAATAATTTTACAGTATAAGTTAACTTTAAGCTAATTTACACGAATTTACTTAATGACCGTAAAATGATATATATTAATTGAATGAAATTTCACAAGTACAATTACTTAAAGACTTGTATCTTTCGCTTCACTCAGGATTCAACATACCACGGGGGCGTTTCGGAGCAGCGCCGAGCGAAGTTTAGGTTTTTAGCGCTACTCACACAACGATAGAGGCTCGCGCACCGCACACATGCACGTATACACAGTGGGGCGTCGGACTTTGACTCGCCAACAAAATTGTAACTTTGGATTTGGTTACCAAATATAAAAATTGTTATGTCAAATATAGGTATTTCATCTTAATACCTACCAATGTTCGCCCGAACCGAGCGCGCAGCCTATCTAACTATGTGGACAGTTGTTTTGTTCGACCGAACGGCTTATAGTTAAAGCAATGACGCGTAATTAAATGTTGGAGAGGCAACAAGATGGTTAGCGGTATTTGAGCTCCCGAAGTGTTGTGGAACCACCCTGTGCAACCCGAATTGAGCCAACTGTGACTGGTTCGGAAATAGGAGAAGGATTGTAAAAAAAAATGTTGCGTGGCAACCGATTGAAACGCGGTAGCCTGAAAGTGTGTACGCTGTCTATATAGTGGAATTTTTATGCCATCCCTCCGAGTGTGACCGGAGCCGAGTAAACGAGCGAAGAAAAAAAAATAAAATATTGACAGGCAACCGCTTGAATACAAACGCGAAATTCGACAAAATGGGAATACGCCAAGAATACGCGCAATAAAAGGTTTTGCAATCAATTGCCATGGACAATTTTTGCTTGGGAGGGACGGTTGCCTCTCCGACATTGAATTACGCGTCATTGCTCTGAATATTAGGCGAGGGCGATTTTTGCCATATGTATGTAGGAGGGTCGGGCGGAACTGGTGGAGATTCATTATTTTCCCCACTCTCGTTAACCATGATATTTCACGAAATTAAAGTCGATCTACACTCTTTAGGTTTAATCAGTTTGATTAGAATTACAAATAGCACGAAATAATCATAAACCACTCGGATGAAAACAGATTACTAATTCTGTAACACGGAACGTGAGGAGATTCATTATTTCCCCCACTCTCGTTAACCATGATATTTCACGAAATAGAAGTCGATCTACACTCTTTAGGTTTAATCAGATTGGTAAGAATTACAAATAGCGCGAAATAATCATAAACCACTCGGATGAAAACAGATTACTAATTCTGTAACACGGAACGTGAGGAGATTCATTATTTCCCCCACTCTCGTTAACCATGATATTTCACGAAATAGAAGTCGATCTACACTCCTTAGGTTTAATCAGATTGATTAGAATTACAAATAGCGCGAAATAATCATAAACCACTCGGATGAAAACAGATTACTAATTCTGTAATACGGAACGTGATGAAGTCGGCGGAAGGTTGGGAGCACAACCGCACTACAGCTCGCGTCTCATTCCAAAGTGAGTTGCTTGTCAACGTGTTTCCCACTCCACCTCCATGTGACAGCTGTCAGATTATATGATTATAATGTAAGTATGAGAAAAAAATTGTTCGTTTCCGGAACATCGCCGGCCGCTGCCGCTGCACGCTCGCTACGCTCTCTCGGCTCACACCCTGTAGGTTCGCGGTTCTTCCTAACACTCCTCCTCGCTTCGCTCGTCGTTGTACCTACACTGACCTGCCTCAGAATCCAACAAAAAATATTATGCTAACTATACGTTACTAATAATAGTAATTATCAAAATTCCAAAGCAAAGTTTATATTTGCCCAAATGACATTTGACGGTTGGTTTTTTGCCTAAGCAAATCATTTACTTCATAATTATTTGCCACATAAAAGTTTGTTGTAGTATTGCATTATAAAAATGTTGCCAAATAAACATAGTACGAAGTAAAGTTATGCCAACGATTGATTTACCAAATGAAAATTCTGCGAAAATTTGGTTGCGAAGGTGAAGTTTAAAGAAACATATTTCGTCGAAAAGGCAGTAAACCATTTTGGCCCTATAGTTAAAAACTCACTAACAAAATTTCCTGAGAATCTGTTGAGAGATGCGACCTATAGAGTATAATTAGATGTCAATTACATCTAATTATACTCTATAGGTGCTAATTACTACCCAATCCTTTTTTATGATCAAACCGAGGAAGCATGTTGTTAAGTTCTACGTGATTTAAATATGTTAATCAATGAACATAAGAATAATTTTCGTTTGAACCACTGTGTACTCATTTTGTGTAAGTACACGGTTCGATCGCAAGCTGTCAATGCGGCGCCAAGCGACGTGGTCTCGCTCCGGAGGCTCGCGGCCGACTGAACGCGGCCGTTTTTTTTTTTTTTTTTTTTTTTTTTTTGACCCTGACTGTTGCTATAATAGGACGGACCCAATATAGCGGTCGAACTGCGTGGTTGGAGGGTGGCCTGGGGAAAATCCAGGGGAAGCCTCCGGCACGACCACGCGGGGAAGTTTGTACACTGGAATACTCTAAGAGTTTGCGCTCCAGTGAGATTGGTTGAACGGTATCAACCGAATCTGGGGTGTGAGTGGTATCGAACTACTGGGAGTTTTATCGCTGGTTCGCTAAAACCTAGCCTAGCTGAGAAGAGTCCAGCAAGAAACTCAGCTAGGCCCGACTTGCGTCGGACTGACTCTACCCGGTATGCGGCGGTACCGGGACGAAAGCGGACTGTATGTGTCTGTGTTGTCTCGCGGTGGACGTCCCCGCCGGCGGGAACGCTGAAGTGTACGCGATGTGTTGGACGCCGAAAGCGCAGCGTTCCATCTTTCGATGGACGCTGTGATTTCGTCGTCCGGGTCCGTGAGTGTGTGCCTAGGACGCCGGACCGTGCGGCCCCTAATCAGTGAGCGCCGAGTAACGACAGAGGGGGGAGGGATGGGGACGTAGTCAGCAGCCTTCCTAACTAACGGATTCCTATGGTGGGGAGCGTTATCAAAATAACGTCTGGCAGCCTGCTTAAAGAAACCATACATGGTGCTAATCTCCATGTCGTGGTGCAGGCTGAGGTTCGATTGGTACCACGGGGCACCAGTCGCCCTTCGGAGAAAACGATTCTGAATGACCTGAAGCGGCTTGAGCGATGACATAGGCACGTGAGCGAATGCTACACTTGCATATGTCATGATTGGACGAACACAAGTCTTGTAGAGTGTCAGCTTATTCCTAAGTGACATTTTACTAAACTTGTTGATCATCGGCCCTAGCCTTCCTAGCACGAACAACGCGCGGTTGCGTACCCTACGGATGTGGCTACGGAAAGTCAGTCTCCTGTCGAGGGTCACTCCAAGATATTTGGCCTCGTTGACCCAGGGGATGGGTCGGTCAAACATCTGGATCGGAGCCACCCGCCTTTCTGTACTAATGCAGTCCGACGGATGAAAGACTATTGCAGTGCTTTTCTCCGGGTTGACTTCGATACGCCAAAGATTAAACCAACGACCTAGGTCGGAGATTGCCTCTTGGAGGTATCGCCGGATAGTAGCGTACTTACAATGAGTCGTAAAGAGCGCGGTGTCATCCGCAAACAACCCCAGTTGCACCTTAGGGTGCCTGGGAATGTCGTTTGTGAATAACGAGTAGAGAGTGGGAGAGAGCACGGAGCCTTGCGGGACTCCGGCCCGGATGGGGTGTGGGTCCGAATACGTTCCCTCCAGTCGGTATCGAAAGCTTCGGTCACTGAGAAAATCTCGTATTGTGAGTACGAGTCTGTCCGGCATTCCGAGCTGGTATAACTTGTATACAAGCCCGTTATGCCAGACCTTGTCAAAGGCTTTCGCTACGTCGAGAAAGATCGCACCGGTCTTGAGCCCCTGGAATCGAGAGAAACCATCCAACACGTGCTCCGTGACGCGGTGCACCTGTTGGACGCATGAGTGTCCGGATCTAAAACCGAACTGCTCATCGATGAGGAGGTTATTCTCAGCCGTAAATCTGAGAATTCTCGTGAGAAGGATCCGCTCATATAGCTTTCCAAGGGAGCTAAGTAAGCTGATCGGCCTATAAGAGGCAGGCGAGGTCCGGGGTTTGCCGGGCTTCGCTATCCCTATGACCGTTGCACATTTCCACGCGGCTGGAAAGTGAGCATTGGTCAGTGCGGCATTGAAGATGCCGACCAAAAGGAGGAGGAGGGTTTCGGGGAGAAGTTTCAGGATGCGATTGGATAGACCATCCGCACCCGGAGCCTTCCTAATACGGAGACGCCTGACAAGGTCACTGACTTCCTTAACCGACACCGGTAAAATGGGTGAAGTTACGGGGAGACGCGATCTCCTGTCCACCTCGGAATCGACCCTACTAATGTGGGCTTCGTCGGTGTTGAGGAGGTTGGGCGAACATTGGGACTCTAAACTACTCGCAAGGCATTCGGCTTTCTCACTGTCCTCGAACGCGGGGGTTGAGTGATCCGGTCGATCCAAGGGAGGGATGGTCCAACAGGCATCGGATTTGAGAGATCTCGCTAGTTTCCAGTAAGCCAGGTGACTAGGCGTTATCTCCCCCATCAGATCCCTGAACGAGTTCTCCCGAAATTCGGCAATTCTCTGTTTGGACTCGTTAGACAAGTCCCTCAGGATTTGCCGATTTTCGGCAGAAGGGTGATTTGAATAGGTACGTATGGCGCGATTTTTCCTTGTCACCAACTCTCTCAGTTCCGTAGGTAGAGGTCGGTTTTGGATGTCCTCCGCCGACACCTCCCTTGAGGCTTCGCTTCGAACAGCGTTGAGGTAGTTGGTGAAAGAATCGATCGCTTGGTCTGTCTGTTCGGTTGTAGTTATATTGTCTGGGATATCTCTAAGCAGGGGGGAGTCCGTCTGTAGGAGACCTGATTGTACCTTGTCCCAGTCCACGAGTGTCCTGGTTCGAGGAGTACTATTGGGGTGAGGGCCTAGTCTCAAGAGGACTGGCCTATGATCCGAGTCTAGTTCGTGTAGCACTTCTATAGAACGCAGAGTTAACGCTACGTTCTTTAGTAGAGCTATGTCGAGTATGTCAGGTCGGTGGTCTACGTTATGAGGGAAGTGAGTCGGCTCTAAGGGAGCGAGGAGATCGAAAGGGAGGCTATCGATCAAAAGGTGATGAAGCCGATTGCCGTTGGGATTGGATGCTACGCATCCCCAGCTGATATGCTTACTATTTAGGTCCCCGGCCACGATGACCGAAGGACCTAGGGAGGCTAAAGAGTTGAGGTCAGTCAGAAGTAAGTCTCGTTGAGGTGAAAGGTAGGTTGACGCAATCGATATCGGGGGGTGCCCCTCCATCGAGATGCGACAGACCGACACTTCCATATTAGTCAGGGGCGGTGGATTGAGACTTATGCAATGTAAGTTACGTTTGTAGAAAATGAGCGTGCCCCCGAATGGCCTACCATCTTGCCTATCATCTCTAATCTGAACGTATCCAGGGACGCGAAAGGCTCTAATGCCGGGACGATAAAAGGTCTCTTGGACCAGAAGTAAATCTACTGAGTGATCGCGAAGGAAGTTCATCACCTGGTCCTTCATACCCCTTAGACCATTGGCATTATAAATGCCAATGGTAATCGAAGCAGGTTTAAGCTTCTGGGATGTACTATCCATACTAATAGGCACCGTTAACCTGGCTGCCGCTTGGTGCGGCGAGATAGCGAGTAGCTGATGCGAATATGTGGGTAGACAGGCCGCTCGCCACCTCCGGTGGGAGTACCTGTACTAACTGCATAAACGCATAGAGTGGGTCCATAGCGGGCCGGCCCGCTTGACTGGCGGCGGGTCCCCATACAGAGGGGCCCGCCTGGGATTGGGGTGCAGAAGGCACCGGGCGGGGACCTACGGCCGCTGAAGGCGGCGGGTTCCTAGGGGCTCCTAACCCTACGGCCGGAAGGGCGGGGAAGTTTTGCTGAGTGCTATGGGGAGCACCCCGGCCCGCGCTTTGCTTGCGCCCAGAGGGAGGCGAGGACTTCGACTTTGCCCCGGTGTCGCGACTCTTTGGGCGGCAAGGGCATCCCCCATAATTGGCAGTATGCCCATGGGGGAGCTTGCGACCCAAACAGTTGCAGCACCGTATGCCGTTCGGGTCCTTGCAGCCTTTTGGGCGCTCGCAATCGCGAGTCGCGTGATCCCCAGCGCACTTGACGCAACGGGGGGGAGAGTGGCAGCCACGGGCGCCGTGGCCAAACCGCTGGCAGTTGTGGCACTGTGAGAGGTGGGTCCTCTTTTTGGGAGTCTCCACTCTCACCGCCATTTTAAGGACCTCCTTAAGGGAGTGGACGGCTTTGCGCTGGTTCGGGTCGGTGACTATTAGTACGATATCGTACTTCCCTACTTGCTTATTGTAGAGGCGATGAACCTCCCTGACGGCGATCCCCTTGCGTTTGAGGTCCGCGGCTACCTCGTCCTCCGGGATATCCTTGTGGATTCCCCGGAGGACGGCCCTGTAGCCTTTCTCCTCGACGGTCAGCCTCCGGTTGTAGGCCATCGACAGCTCGTCGAAGAGACGGGTCAGAGCACGGTAGTCCTCGGGTCCCTGGACCGTGATGCGCATCCCTTCCAAGGGCGGTTTCAAAATCTCCGAACCGACCACCCGGATGCCACGCTGACTGGCTATGGCCATGGCAGTGTGGTATCTATGTGTGTCGATCAGGACACATGAATCCGGCTTGTCCGGGTTGCCTACCGGAGTTGGCTTGCTGGGGGCCGAAGACCCGCCGTCCGCTGCCAGAATGGCACTACTGGCCTGAGGGGCCTGCGCAGAGGGCGCCTGGACGGCGGGAGTCCGAAGGGCTTTCTTCGCCGGCGAATCGGCCCTAGGAGACTTCGGCAGCGCACGTTTGCCCTTGCGGCTGCTGCCTACTGTGGTCCAGACTGTCGTGTCCATGGTCATTTCCTCGTTCGAGTAGAGGAGGTCGCGAGTCTGTTCGTCGGTCAGTCTGGTCGTGGAGAGACACCGAAGGAGGGGGTGGGGGGGAGAGCTGGAGCGTGGGACAGTGCGTTCCTCTCGCATGGAGGGTCGCCTCTGGAGGGAGCGAGAACGCGATTGTCTCACGCTTAAATCCGCTTCGGGGGGGGCCTGAAGGGCCGGAGGGCTGGCTGGGGCAGACGCGGCTGCCTTGGCGAGTTTACTTTTGCCCTTACTGGGCGTTTTGGCCTTAGGGGCCTGGGTAGGGGGCGAAGGGGTCGCTGCTGCCGCCGACGGCGGTGGCGGCGGCGGTCCCATGGTGGCCTTAGGGGCTTGGGCGGCCAGAGTGGCCGTCGGAGTGGCCGGACGGGCCTGGAGTTGCAAGTCGAGACTTGTCGGGGGGGGAGGTTGTATGGGAGCCGCCTGGGCAGAGTCGAAGACCTCGCCGCTGAGAGCCAGCTTGAGCTGTTGGTTCTCAGCAGCGAGGCGATCGATTTCGGCCTGCATAGCCCGCATGACTTCCTCCATCCTCGTGATCCTTTCTTGCAGCTCCATCCTACTTGGTTGGTCGGTCGCCGCTAAGCTTTTCCTACGCCTAATATGAACCGAAATGCTATCCTGATGTCGGTGTCGAGTCTTGTCCACTTGTCCGCCGTGTCAGTGTCAGCTATGTGTCCTAACACGAAGGGAAGAGTCGGACTGTACGAATTACTGGGCTTCGTGGTGGTATCCACCCCACACTGTGACTTAGTTGGCACCGTTAGGATCCGTCACTGTGTAGCCACTGCGAGCGTGGTCTTTCTAAGGGACAGAGACCCGGGTCTGACTTGAGAAAGTCTTAACTAACGGGTAGTCACTGACGTGTCTAGCCCACAGCCCCGAAAGACTGCGACCACTACGAGCGTGGATTTCCAGAGGGGCAGGGACACGCGGGTCGACTGGAGACTTGTGAAAGTCTTAACTAACACACCCGATGCTTCCACGTGGTAATTGCGATAATCACCGCGCGGGGGAGCGATAAGAGTGAGCAGGTAGTCGGAGAGGATATTCGGGTTAAAACAACAATAGGGCAAGAGCGCACCGCTAAAGCACGACCTCACTCGACCGCTGCCGTAACCGGAATGAACGCGGCCGCCGCGAGCGGTCGCACTTGTAGTGAGCCGGCCGCTCCATACTAATTCGTATGAAGAATTAGTGCGTAAAAATTGGGCATCTTTGTGATACTTTTACACGAAATAAGTACATATTTGTTAAGAAATGAAGATTGCAAGGATTTAACTATAGTTTTAACTTTATTATTTGATACAATTCATTTAATAATTCTTGATACTTACGACTCAGTTGTTACAATACGGGAGTGCGTTTTACACGTTTTTAGTGTTTTTCTGATTTTTTTTTACACTTACCTATAAGCATTATCTTAAATTCGAATGATTCAAGAGGAAGCAACATTCATTGGCTAGCTGTGTAATATTTTTCAAGGTTGTGGAACATCGTTTACTATATAATTCTCTTACATTCCCGACCCTCGATTGCCCCCTTCCGGCCCTTAAGACGCAATCAATCTATTAATTCACCATGTACACCAATATTCAAAATATTACATGTTTTTTTACAGAAAAGCGTCAAGTTATTGAACGTATCCTACATATACAACTTGGTGTGGCTGGGTCTGGTGATTTTACTGAACTGCTTCCAATTATATGTGAACCTATACTTTACCTATAGAGTTTGGTATATAGAACATTACCGCATGTACTTAGTTTTGAACTTTTTGTTTTGTTCAGGACTTGCATTAAGCACTATATGTGAGTATTGATACGAAAATGCATCAATTTCCTAAAGGTGTGGATATACTTGGGCATTCACGTGTAACACTAATGCTACATTTAGTACGTGTAACAAAATCACATAATAAATATCTATAAAGAGCGCTCTAGCGTGCATTCTAGCGAAACGAAATTAAAGGGTAACAGCCCTGCCCCCTATTCTGTGTTTTAAGCTCACCTCAACGCTCACCCACAAATATAACTTGACACCACAATGTATAGTAACTAAGCGTAGCTAGAAGTCTAGGTGCGTATCGGGTGACCGGCGGAGTGAGCCGCATTAGCGCGTAGCGAATAACAGCCCTGTATGTATGGCGCATCGGCCACTGACGCCAAATTTATTTGCTCTGTTTTGCCGATTTATTTGCTCAGATTTAAGATGCTATTTCACCAAATATGAACTGTGAAATGCTGCAAGTTTCCGAGAAAAAAAAGGAAATAGTTTTTTATTTATTTATTTGTAACTTTACTTTTGGGGTTCATATTTGGTGAAATAGCCTCTTATATATATATGCAAATAAATCGCCAAAACAGCGACCAATTTGGCATCTGGGGCCGATGCGCCATACATACAGGGCTTTTACTTTGGCATTTTTGCCAAGCCGCGACAATTTTGTAATTGTTCCGCCGGCGTCCCGCTCCGCCCACACCTCCCTCACAGGGCTGTGGCAAACTAGAACTCTACCTACGCTTAGTTACTACGCATCGTGGTGTCAAGATATAGTTGTGAGTGAGCGTTGAGGTGAGTTTATAGTACATTACGTAACTAGGGCGGTGAATTTGTGAATGCCCCAGATCGCAGGTGTTTGTGGCCCGAACCGAAGGTGAGGGCCATAAATATGCGCTCTGGGGCTTTACGAAATACCGCCCCTGTTAAGTACAAAATTTTACGTCTTCACCTGGCCACAATGCGAGTTTTCCCGTACGCGAAGCGTGCAGTAAAACTCGCATTATGGCCAGGTGTGACGTAAAACTAGTTACAGAATAGGGGGCTGTATTTACTAGAGCGTTCGGTAGTGGTTCGGAAGAATGATCGTAAAAATATTCGTAGCGATGTTTGGCTCCATCCTTGGCACTGTTCCTTGCTCAGTTCGTTTTTTTATTTCTTTCCATGTACATTTGAATGCTCAAGTACCTATCAGCACCTTTACAAATTTCATAATAAATGTTTATTTTTTTAATATGTAGTTGGTGTATGATGGTCGCCAGTTTATCACTTGTCAGTGAAGATAACACATCCGTCACGTTCTGACGAGGATGCAGATATTGCAAATGCAGTGACGGATGGCTTATCATAGCGATTAGTGGCAAATTGGAAACGATCATACGTCCGCGGGTTGCATATCCAATTAACTAATGGCTTTGAGTTGTCTATACAAAAAACCGTGTTTAAAAATGGCCATGAAAGGGGCTTTTGGGTAAATGTGTTGTCATATTTTTTATGAGCGGCCACTCGTTAAATTGGTATATTATGATAGATCTATTTGAAACAAACATATTTTGTTATGAAATGTAATACTCTAAAATACATCGGAGCCGAGATATTTGCAATACATATTTCCGCAGGTTATATTAAAAAGTTATAAACCAAACTAAAACATCTCGGCTCCGATATTGTTTAACGCGTTTATTTTTATATATATTTGCGTATTAAGAGGTCCTCTAAAAGATTTTTACACAAACATCCGTGGCCGCTGCAAAAAAAATGTCAATTTTTCTCATACAAGGTTACCCAATGCCCTTTGACAGCTGAGACACGTTTAAGGCTATTTTGTTAATCCCGCTCGCTTGCCTGCTGCCACGGGCACCTTGTATATTATAAAGAGGAAAAGTCTGTGAGATTGTAGCTTTGTAAGTTTGTAGGTATATAATAGAAAATCTTCGGAACCACTTATCCGATTAAAAAAATATTACGCTAGCATGTAGATTACACATTCTGCATGTTTATATTTATATGCTATTTACCCCACGGGTACTTTGCAATACGTGGGCGAGGCCGCGCGGGCGCCTAATTTAAAAAAAAACTGTAATTCTTTTAATTTAATTATTATATTGAAATAACTATTATCACAGAATAGAACTCAAACTAACATTTATTCGTGTCAAACATAACAGAAAAAAAAAATAAGATATCCGGTTTTGTCGGATATGGACCCGGCTCAGCATGTTGCTTTACAGCCAGAGCTGGCCTTCCGCAGGGTCCATCCACTGAAAGCACGGTAAATCAGGTTCATCCACACCTCTGTTCTAAAATAAAATTTATCACTTTCTCTAAAACACAAATTTTAAAGTGACAAATATTGATTTGATGAACGTTCATGAAGTCATACATAAGCCTCTAAGGTGCCATTTTTTTTGTTAAATATGTTTATTTTAATTCCAGTTATACAAATATACCTGATACTGCTGATACGCAGCGAGATGACAAAGCTACGGAAGCAGTCACTTGAAATGCAATTTTCGAACCACCTAGCAACGGGCGAGCCGCAGTGCACACTTCATGGTGCGTCTGACGCAGAAGAACTCGAGCGCAAGACGCAAGTCGCGCAAGACTTGCACGGGCAAAATGCAAGTTGTTGCGCGAACGGGGAATGTAATAAAGCGAAAATACGTGTGTGACTCTGCGAACAATAAAAGATGATTACATAGATAAATAACTATATATTATTTAGTATTTTTGTCGCCATTGTAATCGATTACCATTTCAATGGGATACATCATGAAACCCAGTTTTGATTTGAATTAAATACCTCGACTAAGAAATGACTAAATTTAATATAGTCATGGTTACTACACTTTTTGACAGATGTTGCATGGGGAGGGGTTAGTACCATTACCAATTAATACTTACTGTCGAAGATGTCAAAACGACATCTTGTCTCGCATTGCTTGCCAACTTCATTGAACGAAGGAGCGAAGCAAACGATGGTCTCTGCTTCAGCTTGGGGCAAAATTCTTTCGTAGGTCCGTTTCTCCAGCGGTTCTCCACTGCAAGTCTCCTTTCTCAACAGATAATCGTAAAATTTTATGCGCAGGTTGAATACGTAATTAATCTAATTATGGAGAATGCTTTTGTCGGTCCAGATTTTAGAAATGAAATACTACATTTCGATGCTAGTGCGGAAAATATACATCATTATGTCACGATTACCGAGATAGTGAAGAATGACATTTCCGCACGTGTATCGAACGACGTTTTTGATACAGTTGCGAAAAAAATAAGAAAAACAACAAGTAGGTAAGGAATTCGAAACTTTTATATTATTAATTCTGTAACATTGCAATACATTTGAAAAATAATGAATTTAATCAAAAATGTTTTTTAAGTACAGTTCTACCTTATTTAGTTTTTATTGAAATAATTATTATTGGGTACAATTTGTACGTTTTTTCCACATCTCGGGACCCCATGGTCCCGGACTTTTGGAAGGCATACGTGGGGCCGAAGCCAACAGCGCAGAGGCAGCGGAAAGGGATACACATGGCGGATACCATCTCCGAGCGCACAACATGATACACCCGATGATGGTCCCCGCCAGGTGCAAAGACTCTTGCAGTGCAACACTGCCGCGATGGAAACTAAGGTCATGGGTTATTGGGTTGAATGGTGGGTGGTCTGGAAAATGGGTTATGGGAGGCGACTAGCGGACACCTGCCGTGACAATAAGTCTCAAAATTGTGAAAAGGCAGGCGGTGACACGCCAACTCGTTAAGTGGGCCGCACATACGGCTGTAAGGTTGTCGACAGGTGAGTCTGCGGTGCGCCAGATCCCGGTAATCCGTTCAAGGGCCGCCGGCGTCATGACATTTTACACTTCCAATAGGTTCCGCTCTTGCGACTCCACTCTGGCCGGCCGGTTCAGGCAAGCACAGAGGCGAGGGCCAGATTACTCGGGCCCTCTGGAAGTTAGGGGTCACCACTCACCGTCAGCTCGCCACAAGCTGCCCTCGCGGGAGAAATTTGTACTATTATTGAGTGGGAAAAGTGAAAAGCACTAGTTCGCGAAAAGGAAGTTTCCGCACGCTAAACAGCTACTAGCACTTTTTTAGCAACTGTATTAAAAATATTATTTGTAATAAAAGACAGACTTGAGTTCTACAGCTAATATACAGAACCACTGCTCTTACTAGTTTCTATTTATACCAACTAGTCATGAATCTGTTATATTATTTAGTAACCTAGATTGTGACGACCATGTGACGAAACATTCCGGCGCAAACCGAGAAATCTTTTGTTTGAAAACCCTCTGTACTCCGTTAACGAATACAGGGAAATGGCCTTCTAATTGCGTATTTTGTGGCCATAAATTGACATTTATTATTGTTAACATAATATTAACAATGTTATGGACATTATTATTATTATTCTATTATGTTATTGTGTATAATGAACGATGATCCTTTTCGGGAGATAGAGTAATATAATATTTTGTATTTGTAGTTGATACATTAAGTTTTTAATATTATAATTGACGAACATGGTAGAAATTCTTAGAATCTTGACATTTTGTGCAAATTTATATTGTAATTTTTATCGTGTAATAAATAAATCTAAATCTTGTATTTATAATAAATAAATATACTCGTATGATATTGTATAATATCATATTTCATTTAATTATGAACTGGTTTTAACTGAACACAGGCCCTGATTAAGGAAGTGTATGTAATCACTACTAAAGGGGTGAAATGTGGGGTAAAAGTTTGTATGGAGCTACGATATAAACGAGTTCAACGCGGACGGAGTCGCGGGCAGAACTTAGTAGAATGGGTACATATTCTACTGAGTTCTGCGTATTCTAAGATTAGAAAAATCGTACAAAAATAAAGTATTATATTTACGCTACGAGCTACGCTAGTCTCTCTATTAGTGGTTCAGGCATGCAGATGTCGAGCGGCGGTTGTGGGTTCGAATCCCGGCTCGTACCAATGAGTTTTCCGGAACTTATGTACGGAATATATACCGTTAGCTTTTCGGTGAAGGAAAACATCGTGAGGAAACCGGTCTACCCCAATAAGGTCTAGTTTTCCCACTGGGTTGGAAGGTCAGATGGCAGTCGCTTTCGTAAAACTAGTGCCTATGCCAAAGCTTGGGATTAGGTGTCAAAGCGGACCCCGGGCTCCTTGAGGGGCACAACCGGGAATAACGCTAGAAGGACAAACAATTGAAATAAGTATAATAAAAAAAAAAAAAATCGTTTATTTCAGACCATTGATCCATATTTTGTTAGTACAGAGGACCTTAAGAACTATGTTAGGAATATAATAAGCTAAGGCATACAAAAACAACTTACAAAGATAAAATAAAAACAAAAAGTAATAATTAGAAAATGAAAAAAAAAAAAGAAAAAGCATATGGAGGTTAACTAGTGCAATATTTCCCTTTGATACTATCCTAGATAAACGAAGAATAGTTAAAATCGAATATTATATGATACTTATGAGGTATAGATAAGTAAATTCGGTTAGGTTAGGCATCGTGGTAGAATGCTAGCTATCCCTTGATTCCCTTCTCTGTTTGCTTCTTGAAATAAGAAGTCAACATTATTTACGCAGGGTTCATTCTAAAAACCTTTTACGTGATTTATCGGGTTAGACCGCTTTTGCTTTGTCATATCCTGACTCTAAGGAATTATTAAGTGTATAATAATGATGGCGACTGAACAGTCCGTAATGCAGGTGGGCTACGCCATCTGTGAAGCGGCTACTAAACTAACACGAGGGCTAGCTAGGTATAAGGTAGCCATTTCAGTCTAGTTCTAGACTTATTAGTTAACTGGAGCTCCGTTAGGTAGGCTTGCCTCATGGCGGTGCATGCATATGAATCGGGACAAAATAATAAAATTGCAACACTATTAGGTGTTGGTTATCACGATGGTGGTAAACAAGTATACATCGATATGACAAGTATACACGATACGATGGTGGCAGACATCGTAGCCAAAGGACGAGAAACGCGATGTCGACCCTTTGTTCCAGTTCTAGACTATTGCAACTAGAGACAAATATATGTCCCTTACACAAAGGCAAAGTTCTTTATTCGAGATTAGGGACTGCTGGGGGCCTCGCCACCAGGACCAGAAACTTACATATGCCAGTTAGGATGCTCCAAGTAAGAACAAGATAACATTCCGATGTGCCCTGCTGTGGATGTTTTATATAATTACAATTGACAACATTACATATTTTCATGTAGGCCATTTTATGATTTAGTTCGCTAGAAAATGTTTTTTAAGCGACACGTGTTTTTTTATTTCTCCCTTAATTGTAATTTTCATTCAAAACTATCAAATTGAAAAGTAGCGAATTCCAGAAGGTTGTAAGTAAATTATGACGTGAATACTACGACTCTGTATGGCAGTTTGGACACCTTTCATATGGCAGCCATAATACTGACGTCACACACGGTGAAAACCACTTTTATACGTTTTCGCGATTTTCTTAAAAGCGAGCAGGAAAAAAACACAGAAAACTACTTTATTACGTTCAGATAACATAATTACCGAAATGGTTTTCGATTTAGGCGTCGTTACATATTTTGAAATATTGTCAATTTGACAATGACGCGTTATTAGTTTTACGTCACTCTGGGTGGTAAGAGAGATTTACTGCCCACGGGCGTAACGGCAAATCTCACTTCACATCCAGGAGAAGACGTAAAATTGTGTATGCAGTATGCACCACGGTCGGTAATTCGTAAAGCCCCTGATTGCATATTTAACTATTAACAAACACCTGCGATCTGGGGCATTCACAAATTCACCGTCCTAGGTACGTAACGTACTATTTCAATACATTCGTAACGTACCTCTTATGTCGCTTTTAGGCTCATAATCCTGACGAATGGTAAATTACCCTACTAAATTGAGAAGTATCAGTAGATATCAGTCATGTATCAACATTCTTGACGTCCAATGTCGTTTATAATTTAGTCGTGTTATATCGGTGGTGTCAGTTTCAGTACAATATTTTGACAAGTGACAAGCTAAAGCTAGGGACAGGAGATTTGACATTGTATCTCGTTCCCACTTGTGGTATGGTCTATGCTTACATCCTTGTCACTCATCTGTGTATGTGTGTGTGAGTCTAGTCCATTCTTCCTCAATGTTTCCGCTCCATTGAATCTGTGAAACTTGATTCGATGAATTGTCAAACACACTGTACTTATTGTGTATAGTTTTGATGTTATTTTTTTTTTTTGTGTACCAAATTTTTCACGTACCTATATAAAAGAAAAAGATTTGTGTTTATTGATATTGTTTAATTTAAGGCCATAAATATATTTTTTTCTTTCTTTCTTTCTTCGTCAATGCGGAGGTGCGCTAGAGTCTAGTTTAGCCGACGTGGCAAGTAGGCCAGGTTTTACCCATGGCAAGTGCAAAGGCTACGCAACTCAAGGCGGGTAAGGGCGAGGTTCGGTTCCCCGTTTATGCACCTATCGTTGCACAAGGCGCCCTTTACGGTTATTAATGTTACTCCATTGGCACTTGCCTATTGTTCCACTTGTAAAGGTTATCATAAGTCTCGATTATTAACTGTCTGGGAAAACGATTGTGTTCAGCAGGTTGATTACGTAACTTTTCGAACACACGCTATAATTCAACTGTTTTTTCGTTCAGAGTGACATTTAAATCTATCTGATGCATGACCAATTGACCATGCATTCGTTACGTTATCGACCTGCTGTTATAGGTACTAGGATTTAGCATAGTACGTACGTAGCTGACGGTCCAAGGCTCGAATCCCGGTAAGAGCAAATATTTAAGTGAGTCTTGGATGTTTTCTACATACCTATTTAAGTACTTGTATCTATTAATTATGTCGTCGCCATCTATAACACAAGCTTATTATGGGGCTCGTTCGATTTGTGTACGACAGTCCCCTCATATACCTACAGGTCCATTCCTTCGGGAGCTACGATACACTCGCACACACACACTCGCTAAACTTATAACTCCCCCCTTTTTCGTCAGGAATTAAAATCTGCTATACCAACATAAATGCTTGCGTGACAATTTTAAAGCTCATATCGGGTTTTTCGATGTCAACAACCATGATTGCGAATCACCCGTTCCGCATATCAAGCTGGGTCCACAGAGCACCATAGCGCAGTCTGTGGGTATGCACGTCACGTCCTGTGGAAAGTGACCGCGCTGTACACGGCACGGGAGTGTGTTATGCAACCACTCACCCTGCTTACCTCGTATGGAACCTGCGTATGAGATGTTGGTTACGCTTATCCGCTACCTGTTCGGTAGGAAGCTATCGTTCTATTCTAGTTTTTGTGTGGGGCTTGCGAAACGGGTTTACACAGGGGTTATAACGCCTGGGAATAGGGTTGAGAATTGTATAGCAAAGGATTAGATCATGCGTGTAACAGTTAGTTAGTTCCCTTATTAGAGTATGTTATGGATAGGAATTAATAGGAAGGAAATATGCCGTAATATATGGCTATGTAAGTCTGAGTTTTCACCATGATGGTTCACTTGATCATCAAAATGATCATCCTTGTATTAATTATCCCATTTTGAAGCCTGAGTAACATACTCGTAAGCTCGCAATTTCTACTACTATAATGGTGCTCATAACATAAACATAATGCACTCGTTTATGTATTTGTGTAAATATGTTGCAAATAGTAATGCCGTAATGTAACATTTTTTTTGTTGTTACTTGCAATGCCCACAATTTTTTCCGCTTTGCCTCAAGGTTTGACTGGTAGAGAATGCCATATGGCATTAAGTCCGCCTTTTGTACGATAAGTTTTCTTTTGTGCAATAAAGTTTAAATAAATAAATAAATAACCTCTGGTACGTAAGTCTGACGGTTGTTCAACTAATTCCTTTATTAAACCTATGTTACGTCAAAGCGTTAGCCAGAAGGACACTTCAAAGTTATAGAAACCATTCAACTGCGAAATATGTAACTGACTGTAGGTAATATTTTATGGAACAGGCTAGGACTCTGAGCGTGATTCACTCTTACTCGTCATTATTTATTTATGGGTATGGGTTTATTTTCAGATATGTATGGTACTTAGTCACAAATTGGCGAAAAACAACTACTTGTAAAACATAAAAAATGCAAGAAATAATTTAAAAAAAACATTTTTAACCAGTAGGTACCTAAGTGAAAATACATGAGATAATAGTGGTTTTGTGAAATAATATATACAAGTAATAGTTCATACATTTTTATTACAAAAATTCATTCCTTTAATAGTTTTTAGTCGACTGCGGTCGAAATATACTATTACTTCATCCCTATAACTAAGAAGCTATATACAGCAGAGCGGCAACCAGGTACACAATGCAAGCCTTTCCTCTTAACACGAGAAAGAGATCAACGAAAAACGAAATAAAACATGATTCCAATTATGCGCAGGAGTTCTTTTCCTATATTTGACAAGAGTCTAAAACATTATGGCATGGCGGTTGCCAATACAGCACCATATGGCCTATGCACTTGTCGAACAGAGGTTTTTTTACATAGCATTCAATTAAAATGCACATTTTATAAACAAAATTATGTAACGAAGTGACACGACTGACACGGGTAAAATATCAGCTGTCGATACAAAAAAATACAACAATACCTAATTGGCATTTTGGTTTAATGAAGAAAATCGAAAGTTTTTTTTTCCTAACTGAGCAATAAATACTGATTCTGTTTTACAAAAACAAGCAAATACTTAAACAAAACAAAACACTTTAAAAATCAAACTTTTTAAATCTTAATTCCTCTTCTTTTCTGTGCGCAATAAACTCATGATTATATCAATTTATAGCGTTTTCTTTATAAACACAATACAAATAATAGACTCCAACAAGCCCGAATTATATAAAATATATATTGCTTCCACGTCCCATCACCAAATGTCCTGACATATGGCAACACGCATATTTACTTTTATCTTGACTTAGAAATTCTAAAATATAGCTTTATATCTCTCGCTCTCTTTAAACCTATCTTAAACTACATCACAATTCTCGTTCAACCGTTGACTACGCGTGTCCTATATGAAAATGCCATTATTTTTACACATGGTAACTTTAAACACCCGTTTGTTAGGTATTGCATACATTCTTATAACCAGACATCGTACATTTTGAACCATTTCAGGGCAGCGTTCATCATCATTATCATATCAGCCGAAAGTTGTCCACTGCTGGACATAGGCCTCCCCCAAAGCGACAATGACCGTCCCGTGTCACCCGCATCCAGCGGACTCATACGGCCTTTACCAGGTCCACCTTGTGGTGACTACCCACGCTGCGTCTTCCGGTACGTGGTCGTAACTCGAGAACTTTCCGCCCCGACCGCCATCGGTTCTGCGTGCTATGTGCCCCGCCCACTGCCACTTAAGTTTGCCCATTCGGAGAGCTGTATCGGGGCAGCATTAATTGTGTAAACGGAATTGGTAGAGGCAATATCAATCGAAATTGTTAATTAAACAATACGATTGAAATTGTTTTTACCAATTCCGTTAACAACACTACGCTGCTGCACCAAAAATGCTACAAATGTAAAAACCATATAAAATCGAATTCTAATTACAGAGCACTGGCACAATTTAAGCCTCATCGGCTGAATTGGGTCTGAAGAATTTCGATAATCGGGTTTAAAAATCAACGTTTGTTTGAGACGGATATTTGTTCCATAATTTCACCTGTCTCTTTCCTTCTCTCTATACTCGCGAGCTAAGATACTCGCGCGTGGAGTTTACTTTAAAGTCAATTCCTTACAACTCTCAATTGTACTTGGTTCACATATTTAAAGATCGTTTAATCCACGGAAAAGCGCCTCGCTTCTACTAAGATAAATGTCCCAATGTTTGACACCGGAATTCCAATGATTGATCTCAAGTCTTCACTAGAACATTTGCCATAGCGTAGATTTAAGTGGGAAGCTTTTCTTTGATTAAACTATCAATATTTATTTATTTACTTTTCATAATACCTAACAAACGCGACCACCATCTTACCAAAGCTTTCCATGCCCATGGACGTCATATGCTGAGATGCCATGGGAGTATCCGTGGCCGACCAGGCCATGGCCTAGTCCGTATCCGTGGCCTAGGCCGTATGCGTGGCCTAGTCCGTATCCATGGCCGGAGATACCATGACCGATTAGGCCGTGGCCGACGGTCTTGACCACCGGAACGGCGTACGGCTGCGGCACCGGTACGGCTACCGGTCTCGGGACTGCTACCGGGTACGGCTGTGGCACGGGGACGCCGACCTGAAACGTTTTAAAGTATAGTGAACACGTCTGTGAGGAAATTATACACAGGACAGTTGACAATCGACACTGGGATAGCGTTGGGAATATGCGAGAAAATGCCTCTGCCCAGCAAATCACGATGACGATGGAAGCGAGTGAAGATTATTTGTAGTCTAACTCATACTCAAATAATCTTTATTCAAGGAGGTCTCGTAACAAGCACTTTCAAATCATCAGTTAAATTGAAACTTAATCTTAAGCTAATTTCTTAGAGCTGTTTTACCACGATGGTCGTAACTAAGCGTCTGCTTCACGGTAAAGTGGTCTGAAGAGCTAGCTAGCTTACTGGTTCTTTTAGGATTTTAGTAATCAAACTTGTCATTGCGAATGGAAGAGACGCATAATCCTCGTTAAAAAAAAAAGATTTCAGGAAACGGATGTCAAATGCCAGTTTAGACTGGCTTGTGGATTCGTTAAACGGGCCTCTGTTTTGTACCAAATCAACCCGTTATAGAAATGGTACGTTACGCAAACGACACCAAACCCACCCCACTACACACAAAGATTATACCCTAAGGTTCAGTCAATACACAAACCTACACTCAATATTTCATTGTCCATTACTGCCCAGTCAGCGTGTAATGGTTAACAGTAGGTTTGCAATAATCAATGTATGGCTGACTAGCTTCCGCCCGCGACTTCGTCTATATCCTATATGTCAATCCTGGCTATAAACTATCTATGAGTACAAATTCATCAAAATCGGTAGAGCCGTTTAAGCGTGATTGTCCAACGAACATCTAAACATCCAAACTTACGCACTTATAATATTAGTAGGATGATTCGATACTCAGGTTATTCGGCCCAGGTATACATTTTCTTAAATTGTAATGTGACCTTAACTAGAGTTAAGACAGGCCTTCCTTTAAAATACGTCCTACGATAACCATTGCTCACCTAGATGAACACTACTATACAGAGCAAGTAGTAGTGTTATTATGGCTGTGGTCTTCTGCAAGGCAGAGGTACTTCCTTAGTTGGGCTGCTCCACATTGAAGCGGGATGACATTTCACTGTGCCCTACTACCCCAGGAAAATTACGTTTTTTTCAAACATTAATTTATAACAGCGTTTTTTTTTGTTTGTTTAATTTTCAAATGTTATTCTAAGATGCCTTATCCAAGAATCCACCAAACATTCCATCGGGAAGTAAATATATAAAAGTAAATGACACATCCATTATGTTTTTTGTGTGATTTATTTATTATTCTTGAAGAGCTTCTGGAAATTAACCAAAACAAAAATTAAAATATCTATTACAATTTTTCCTCTTCTTTTAGGAATTGGTTAAATATCGATTTTTTGATGACTAATATTTTGATGGATTTTGAGTCTACGTAATTACTAAAATGATAATATATCAGTTGCACACAAAAAAACTGCTGTTATGAATTATTTCTAAATTTCCATTTTTTTCCATACTAATGAAAATAAAGTGCTTGGGCTATACCTCACTTAAATGTAAACGTTCCGTTGTCGCCACCCGTCCAAATTGCGCGGGAAACAGAATGCCAATCATGAATAGGCGAAATGTGTAACACAGTCTAGACTCGGCATTGTGTACTGCGAATCATTATTTTAATCGTGCAGTCACCCACTCGTCGGATGGGAGAATGTTAGAGATGGGCCTTGTATTTTATTGTTTACGGTAGCTCTACTAGAAGTGGGTGGCTACATTCTAATGGCGTCACTGAACTCCCAGCCCCGGTTTTCCCAAGGGAATGTTTGGGGTTCTTCAAGAAAATAATGTACAGGTATTTAAAGGTTTTTGAACGCCCACGCTCGTCCTCTTGAGTTGCCGGCAACCTTAAGCTACGGCAACCGCTTATCGGCGCGCTTCTTTGCCACCGAAGAGTTAGTAATGAAAACTCTTATTATAGTGATATAAATGTTACCTGTTTAATGACGGGTACCGGAACGGCATGCGGCACCGGCACGGGAACCGGACGGTCAACCGGAACGGCTACCGGTCTGTCCACGGCTACCGGGTACGGCCGCGGCACCGGCACGGCGTACGGGCGGTCTACCGGCACGGCAACTGCTACCTGGGGAAACAAGTACGAGATATATTTTATATGCATCTGCACTATGGCTATCAAACATGTGGCGCAGAGCGTACCAAGAAAGCCTAATCGTGGCCGTGAATGGTGAAGCTTTTCGTGGTTCGACTCATCTTTAGTTGCGTGTGATTGTATGTGTGCGTGCGCTAATAACTATGCAGGTATTGTGTGACTGCATGGAACGGCGTTCGACAGTTACAGGTGCCCGAACATTAATGTACCGCCTCAGAGGTGAGATCACCAATTCATGCATTTGAGTAACATTCGAATTTTATATTCATTAATTACAAGCCATATCATGCCTGTTAATAACACTGACAATTTATGCACAACATGCCTATTTATACCCACAGGCAATATCCTGCTTATGGTGAACATAAGCTCTTATACCTATCACCTGACTAACATCCCTCACTGGCTCGCTCATCACTTTCCGTTTTTGGGTGATTAAACACCAGTTGTGCGAGGCGGCAGTGCGATGTCACATCTCTTAATTGTTTCAGTTATTCACGCGGGTGCGCCTGTCTATAACTGAAGCTATTATACGTCCAATAAAGGAAAACTTACTTTAACCGGATACGGCACCGGCCGGTCGACCGCCACCGGATACGGCGCGGGCACCGGCACGCCTATATGCTTCGTCACCGTTGTATGCACGTCCGCGCCCACCACGGTTCCATGTCCCAAGCCTATACCCCCGAGGGCGTAGCCTGAGGGTATACCAGGCCCTAGGCCTACTCCATGGCTGAGGCCTAGTCCGTATCCATGGCCTAACGCTGGCGCTCCATAGTGACCGACTAGGCCACTCCGCTTCTGGACGACTTTGCTGGGCTCGGCTAGAACCGAGGTCACGAGGAGGATTGATAGCTGGAATTAGAGAAACTCAAATAATTACCGAAGATTTCATCATCGTCGTATAAGCCGAAAGATGTCCACTGCTGAACATGGGTCACATTCTTTGGGAAACTATTTCGTGCCAATACGATCGGTCCTGCGAGGTGGCATATCCAGCGGACTCCCGCGACCTTTACCACCGGGTACAGAACGAAGTTTTTTCAAGAAGAATTCTATACTAAGTACTTATTAAGTAAGTAAATATTTTAAGCATTAAATGGGTTATCGAAAACGGCTCCAAAGCAAAACTTAGAAATCTAGTCTGTTTATCGGGATTTTATTCACGGTGGCGAGCTAAACACAGGTATTATTTATGTTAAATAATGTTATTATTGACGACCGCTTTAGCCTAGTTGGTAGTGACCCTGCCTGCGAAGCAAGAGGTCCTGGGTTCGAATCCCGGTAAGGGCATTTATTTGTGTGATGAGCACGAATATTTATTCCTGAGTCATGGATGTTTTATATGTATTTAAGTATTTATTTATCTATTATATATATCGTCGTCTAGTACCCATAACACAAGCCTTACTGAGCTTACTATGGGACTGGGTCGATTTGTGTAAGATTGTCCCCTTATATATATATATTTTTTTTATTACTATAACCATTTGCACCTCAACTTAAAGGGATAAGGGACTTGTTTCCTGATTTCCAAAAAAATGCTCGCGTAGAGTTACCATGATCGACAATGTTATTTGTTTCACTCGGAAAATGTCATGCTTCAACCTATTTAAAGCATTTTAAAATGCATACAGATCAAAAAATACGGTCAGAATGTTAGGTGAACTAATATTAAAAGAAGGGACAAAATTTTGAGGGCTAATAACTGAAATGACGCCCAATGACCGTTCCGGCACTGGTGACAGGATACCGGCTACAATCGCCAACAATATTTAGCATGTGCCGATACGGTTTTAATTCGCGACTAAGCCCTTGCGTAGCAAACTCACACGATCACTGCCAAAAGCCCGTGTCCAAATCTGAATACAATGAACACTTTTACTAGTTACGCGGCGTGACTCCACTCGCGATGTCCAGCTACGAAATGTTTATACGTGCCACGAATAACAAGAAGGCCCTTTACTGATTAGCTAACGATTTCGTGTTATCATTGATACTTTTTATTAGCTTGCTTGCTTGATAATACCTAGATTAAAAGTTTGTTTCATCAACATTATTGTCAGTTGAACTCTTATGTCAAGGCATCGACCTTAAGCGGCTGGATGTCTTTAACTGGCTTGCCTTCATTTGAGGGAATCCAAAGCTCTGTTTGGCTTGGTTCTGCTGGTGGGCTTACGCAAACGAAAATGACTGCCAGTTGCAAGGGTGCAAAGTGGTAAGAATTTGATTTCTAATAGTAGGCACCTAAATTGTGCTGTAGAGTTACATTGTCATTCTGAAAAAACTCTTTTAAGAAAGGTACTTAATAAAAAAGTCATCATCATATGTTAATAGCTTGGCTCTTGTTTGATAAACATCATCTTAACATAATTTAAGCTGAAGTTTAATAAGAGCTTGGTCCTTGGTGGATTAAATGCCAATTCTTCAGGGGGACAATTAATTGCTCGCGTCCGCAAGATTTATCTACAAGCCTGCACATGTCCCCTGGGTGCTAAATGGTCGACAACACTTTCGGCGAAATCGGCGCTCCTTAAAAAATATCACATAGATATTCTACAGATCGCCATACGATTAAATAAATAACTAGTCGACAATCCGACTTCACACTCATTTAAGTAGTTGAAGCTGTTAGAGATTGGTGCACTTTAATGGCACTCTTATTTCGTATCTTCGACCTTTTGCCACTCACAATGTATTATTACTCCAAAAGAAAGAAGGCAAAAACAATATCTAAAGATGAAAATTCGACGTAACGGCACTCGAACGATATTGTAAAATGACGATCGTTTCATATAAGTTGCGTTAAGCTGCGTTTTGCGGTGAAGGGACCGAATATACCACCCCTTAAAACTTCGCTTACTTAAAATTAAAACTTACTTCATTATTCTCCATTTTACTGAAGATTGAATACTTGTTGGAGAATATACAATTATTTATTATTTTATTTAGTGTTAACATACCTATTGTCCAATGCTAGGCGAACACTATTAATAGGATGCTCTACCATAATATTTATTAATTATAATAAGCGACTCATAATGTTTAATAATTACTGTATCAACCAATACCTACTTGACACAATCGTGGACAGGAAACCTGTGATGTCTAATCCTGCATATATTTAGTTTGTGGCCGGCTTATTTTATAAATAAATAAATATTAAATAGGGGACAATCTTACACAAATCGAACTAGGCCCATAGTACTTAAGATCAACAAGGCGTGTATTATAGCCGTTATAGGTACCAAACGACAATATAATCCATAGATATGTAGACAAAAATAACTAAAATATCCTTACCGGGATATGAATCCAGGACCGCAGGCAGGGTTACCTAACCACTGTGCTAAATTAGAACCAATATTAGGAACTGGGTATAGGTAACCGATTTTTGAGAATTATTTAGTCTATTGGACCCTGGAATAAAGACTCTGAGTATGTATAGTAGGTATAATTATTATATGATTTATCTAATCTAGGAATAAACCGTATTTCTAGTTTTCATTCAAAACCGATAATCTTTATAAAACCGGGCCTAACTTTCCATCAACGGCTTCGCTCGCGTCTTGTAGAGAATTCGGGCAATCCCTCGGGATAGACCTATTTGAGACGGGCCTATTTGGTTATTAGAAATGAATGGTTTCAGAAATAACATTCTACACTCAGCTGAAAGGTTTTTTTAAAACGGTTCCGAGATTACAGTAAGAAGACTTTTCCTCTTTACAATATCAGTATAGATACTCGTAAACGAATGGAATCCGATATTTTGATTTGGCTTGTCGTAACAATAAACAAAACACTTACGAAAGCCTTCATTGCACACACAGCACAAACTTCAGTACACTTCACTGACGAGTGCCGAGACCCGTGCGCGGGAGTTTATATAAGGAGGGTAGCCCCACTGCGAATAGTCGCGTTTTGCGACACGCTTTTGGTAAAATGGTTTAGATCCCGAATTTGTGAAAGGAGTATTTTGTCCGTGTTTGTTTATTGTAGGGTAAAGTCGACAGCAAATATAGATGATCATTTGACTAGTTTGTCGCACTTAACGTGACAATTATATACTAACAATAAGTTGGGATGCGTCAAATTAGTGAAGGTACTAAAATGATAGATTTTTTTGTCTGCTTACTAACAACAACGAAAACATTAGAATTTTACCGCACCAATTAGTCTATGTTACTACGTTGATCAAGGATCTAGGATATCATAGCGATATATTGTACTTGTTTTACTTGCTTGCTTGTAATGAATGTACTATGTACTGTTTCATTTCAACACAACCTTGTGAGGGCACTGCAACAGAATATACTTAACAAATAAAATATAAAGAAAAAATATAAATAAAGTTCAATTAATAATTTTAATAATGTGAATTCGTGAATGCCCCAGATCGCAGGTGTTTGTGGCCCGAACCGAAGGTGAGGGCCATAAATATGCGCTCTGGGGCTTTACCAATTACCGCCCGTGTTGAGTACAAAATTTTACGTCTTCACCTGGCCACAATGCGAGTTTTCCCGTACGCGCAGCGTGCAGTAAAACTCGCATTATGGCCAGGTGTGACGTAAATAATATTTACCATGCATTTACACTTATCAATTGTAATATAGGTACATACATAAACCTACATACACATACAATAACTAAATGTCATAGAATAGAAACAGTACCTTTTTTCTTCGACACCTAAATTTTCGGCTCAGAAAGTGGGATACATCCTACGAGTCAATGTGCAGCCGTCACCATCTTCTGAGCCTTGAAAGTAGGCGCTTCTCGCTTGATATGTCGGTTTTGCATGACATCTTATTTGGACGCATTGACAGTTCCGAGCTACTTGCGGAAATTAAATTCTCCGTTCCAGCAATTCGAACTCGGCACACTGAACGCAGTCTGTTCAGTATACCAGTTGTGCACACAAATTATGCTCAGAACTCGCCTCTAATTAGTATGTTAGGAAATTACGAGTATAATAAAAAGTTTAATAGTATCGACTTATTCAATTGCACCAAAACTACCCTTAAGACGCGTGTTAATTTGTTATTAAAGGATAAAGGATAAGGATCACAGCAGAAGAAAGATTTTATATTCCGACACACACAACACACATACACACACCTACACATGTTACACACATTTACTGACACATTTACCGAGTAATGTTTCAATGTTTTAATTTTAGTTCTGTGTTTACGTTCTTTTTCCATTTACTGTATTTCGGTGGACATCTATGACTGGCTTTGTTGTTAGCTATTGAGCTTTGTATTATTTTCTTGTAATGCTGTTGATGCCCTAAATAAATAAAATAAAATAAAATAAAAAATATGACTTTTCCGTACCCGCCACTGCACGTATTAAGTTTTTGGAAATTTAAAAAACAAAAAAGTTTTCCCGCTATGATGTCGGTCCCCGTGTGGTGTCGGGTTAGAATAGCGCCACTCCCTTTCTTCCTGTGGGTGTCATTAGAATCGACTAAGAGCATAGGGTTGAAGTGTGTTGTGGGCTATGGGCTAGCAACCTGTCACTGCCATATCACATATTGTCTATCTTTTATACCCACATTTATGCTACAAGTGGTATTTGAACAACTCAAGTTTCATGTTCTCTGCCTACCCCTTTTAAGGATAAAGGCGTGAATGTATGTATAAAAAAAACTTAAATTCCCTGAACTGAAAATCAACAGGGTATTGATATTAAGTCTGTCCAAACACGCTTATACCTGGGATGGGAGGAAAAATGAAACGGAAAATTATTGAGCTTGTAAGCAATTATTTTCAGGTGGTTTTCATTAAATAAAAACTTCATTGTTTTTTTTTCTTTCTTTAAAGTAAGTTTACGTGTATTTTTTACTCTTCTTGGGTGACAATAGTAGTTATTTTAATTTTAAAGACACACAAATATAGCAAAAATATCATTTGAAAACTTTGCCTGCTGTGCCATGATCTCGTGGTGCCAAGATACATTACTTGGAGGTTTTGTTTTGTTTTGACGCTTAGAGACCGTATACATCTCTATTAAGAACATTAGAATAATTATTAATTGTATTTGGACGCTCAGAGACCTTATACATCTCTGTAATACTGTATTAATATCATTAACTTCTTGTATTGCTGATACAGACCTTATATCGAATGTAATGGTCTAATGGCCATATTTAACAATTTTGTTTTGTTTTCGTTTACTTAGTGACATTTGGTTTGAAATTTTGTCCGTTTATATCGGTCCTTAATTTGCAAATTTTGAATTATTATTGTGTAAGATTATTATTATTTTATTGCAAATTACCGTTTGACATGTAAATTTGCCCTGATGGCCTATTTGCAGAATAAATAATTGATTTTGATTTAGGTTTTTTGAAGAGTAAGAATAATAGAGGAATCTTTATCTAAACTATACTAAAAACCGGAGTTTCTGGATCACCGAGGGTTATATTTTTATGATTTTATTACAAATATATGTTTTCAGTTTTTTTCTCTGTACAAGAAGAATTTTGGTATCCCTATTTTTTATGTGTCTATTATTTTATCGTCATTAGAATTATGTATAAGTGTCACTTTTATATCCAATCCGGGATTCGAACCCAGGACTCTGGCAACGTAGGCAGGGTTACTAATAACTAGGCTACGTAGAGACCCTGCCTATGAAGCCGGAGGTCCCGGGTTCGAATCCCGGTAAGGGCATTTATTTGTGCGATGAGCTCAAATATTCGTCCTTGACTCATGGATGTTTTCTATGTATATTTAGGTATTTATTTATCTATTTAAGAGGGGGCGTACCGCCAGGGAAAAATCAGAAATCACCCGCGCGCCCCGCACCTGCCGCGCTGATGCGTCTATTGCTGCCCCGCTCCTTCTCGCATAGTATATGCCCCGACAGTCAGATGAAACATGATGAATACATATGAATAATAGGCATGATGACTCATGTTCAAATTGATAACGTAGTGATGCTAAATGTATAGTAAACCATCAAATTACCGTATAAATAATAAAATATAATTAAAATCGTAAAAAGATATGAACCTTGAAAGTTTAGAAAGTAAATTTAAAGGTACCAATAGAATCCTTAGGCTTTTATAGAAACAAAATTGTACAACAATTATGTACTTAAAGGCAGTATTCCGCGAATGAAACAACAATTTAAGAACCTGATTTTCCATACGACGATACATGTAGGTACTTTGTATTAACAAATGTCGGCTGTGACGTCACGCCTGTCTGTCTTTCAGTATTAAGCGTTTTGCTCTGCCGCCAGCGAGGTCAATCTTTGTCTCAAATTTTTGGGTATTTATGTTCTTTAATTGTAGTTCCTCCAATACAAACATTTGTTCCTGTCCAAAAACTGGTTCAAATGACATCATAAAAAAATTTAGTCATCATCCCTATTATAAAAAGTGGGAAGCAAGACAAAATCTGTACCTATATTTGAAGATATTATTTTCGCTATTAAGTCAGAGTTTCGAGAGCTATAACAGAAATATGACCTTCCGTTTTTTAGGGTTCCGTACCCAAAAGGTAAAAACGGGACCCTATTACTAAGACTTCTCTGTCCGTCTGTCTGTCTGTCACCAGGCTGTAACTCAAGCACCGTGATAGCTAGATAGTTGAAATTTTCACAGATGATGTATTTCCGTTGCCGCTATAACAACAAATACTAAAAAACAGAATAAAATAAATATTTAAGGGGGGCTCCCATACAATAAACTTTTTTTTACTGTTTTATATATAATGGTACGGAACCCTTCGTGCGCGAGTCTGACTCGCACTTGGCCGGTTTTTTATTTACTAAATCACGTAAGGGTTATAATGGCTAGTAAAAACCTAAAGCAAAAAAAAGCCATAATCGAATTAAAACTTTTGTGAACATGTCTAAAATACTACTAATAAAACCACGGTTAAATTCACGTATTACATGTCACGACAGGCGACATGTTTCGAACTCTTCGGGAGTTCTTCTTCAAAACAATCATCGAAAACACTCATCCTGAAGAAGAACTCCCGAAGAGTTCGAAACATGTCGCCTGTCATGCCATTGAATACTTACGTGAATTTAATTATGAATTTATAAGTAGCATTAAAAAAACTGTTATATATTATGAAACCTTCGATCATGTCTATGAAAGTCAGATTTTCAGGCCACATTCCTTCATCATTCTTCAATTCTGATCTCGGATTCCTGCTTGGAGACAATGGAGACGCTCTGGCCCTTTAGTTATCAATTTTGAACATACTGGTAGGTACTAAAGAAAAACTGCTTAATTGTGTTCACTTTTTTTAATATAAAAATGACCTAGTTCGCAGGCAATGATTGTTGGAATCTGCACCCTCGATAACCCTAAAAGCGACACCCGTGATGACTTTCAAGAAAAACAATGTCAATAATGTCACTACGGGCGACATGTTTCGAAATCTTCGGGAGTTCTTTTTCAGGATGAATGCTTTCGCGGCGGTGTTGCTTGAATCACGACAAGATTCAAGCGAAACCACCGCGAAAACACTCATCCTGATGAACCCCCGCAGAGTTCCAAACATGTCGCCCGTAGTGACATTTAATACGCGAGTTGAACCTTGTATTAGTATTATTTCAACATGTCTCACGAAAGTTTAAATTCGAAAAACAATGTCCGCCATCTTGGAATTCAAAATGGACATCATTTCTCGAAAAGCCTGAAAACGTATGTTGTTCTTTAAAAAAAAACGCGCATCGTAATTTACAACAAATATTTCAAAAACGAAAATAATGCGACCACTTTTTGAATTATTTCCGACTTCGAATTCGTATTTAGAGACCGAGAGGACATCGATTTTGAAATTAACCGGATTTATTCTCAACTAGCGATCCGCCCTGGCTTCGCTCGGATACTATATTAAATTATATTATACATATAAACCTTCCTCTTGAATCACTCTATCTGTTAAAAAAAACCGCATCTAAATCCGTTGCGTAGTTTTAAAGATCTACGCATTCATAGGGGCAGACAGCGGGAAGCGACTTTGTTTTATGCGAGTACTATGTTGTAGTGATAGTGATAATCTTTCATAAAGTAAATACACGCTTAACAGAAAAAATGATCGTGTAGTTTTGCATGTACTGCACAAATTATTCTAAGAAGCCGGTCGCCGGCCGATCGCTGCGTAATCTTATGGTTGTATTTTGAACTTTAAGGTCTACATGTTAAGGTCGACTTTTAAATATATTATTTCAAAATATACCAAAATATCTACTGGAATGTAATGATACATTCATTCACTGGACGAATATACTGGGTCACAATATTATTGAATTAATTATGTTCACCGTGCTGTCGTGAGAGCACAGAACGTAGTCCTCTCGTCTCAGCGGAGCGATTGCGATTGACTCCGCCCGCGAACGGCAACAGAAGATATACCAAACGGCACGAAACACGCGACGGGAGAAACAGTATCGCGCTAAATAAAAAAGACCTATACGCCAAATACGTTATACCTCAATACGTCTGAAAAGGGACTACATAAAAAAACGCCGCTCGTCAAATCACTAGGCAATATCAAGAGCTATTATACACGAAATTTTTACGTAAATTATATGCACGGGAACGGCACACAATTGAAATTAGGTAAAAATAAGACATGTTTTGGCGATTGTTTTCTATCGAGGCAATTTTGGTTTTGTATGGTTTTTTTCAGACAAATAGATTGTAAATATGATGTAGTTTCTGTATGTTCATTTTCCTGGCATTCGCTTTAGTTTGTCATAGGTAAATATTCAAATCTAAGAACTCCGATTTCGCGGAGCGCCCCCTCTTAAGTATGTTTATCATTGTTTAGTGCCCATAGTATACAAGCTTTGGTTAGTTTCGAACTAGGTCGATTTGTGAGGGATTGTCCGTAAATATTTATTTATTTATGTATACTTAGTTGTTATTGTTTCACCATGTTTGTCATACGATTAAATATATAAGGCATAAACTTTCAAATGACAGGTGTAAGTGTAAGTAAATAATTCGATAGTTCCCTTAAGTACTAAGGGAGAAAACTAAACAAAGGATCTGACTTATGAAAATACGAGTGGACAACCCGACTTGAAGTACACAAACACAACACAGTCAATATTAATAATAAGAATTGACAATAGCGTTAAGAAAAATATAGACATAGTAGCTAGAGGCATTAACTTACATTTTTCATCGAGGGATTAAGCCAAATTGAACCTTACCGTCCGTGAAAAACCACCCTCTGGAGTTGTCTGGATTCGCCGCTAGATCGCGCTGTGCTTATCGTAAACTGGGTAACGACGTGTCTCCACAGTGTGTCCAAGAGACATCGAGTTGAGATCATATAAGTACGGTCGTATGGTGTACAAAGTGTGCTGATTGACGACTGGCTCTATTAGTTTATAAGAGTTAGCCTCTCGGATTTTTGGAAACGGGACTCAGGATTCTGAGCACCCCGTTCAATATACAACTCCAAAGAATGTTTCTCATAGAACACATTCCAGGGCAGCTGCTTGTTTGCATAACGCATTGTACGCACGTTTAGACAAATGGCAAATAAATCAAAACAACAGTCGATTTGTCCTAACGCACTTTCGATAAGTTCCTGAGGGCTAATCACGTAACGTTTCGAAAACGCGTTAAGAGGTATTTATTCCATATAAAAATTGACATATATAGATCTACCTAAGGGGGAGTCGGCATTAGGGGGACGGTAGTAATTTTATTAGGCGGGGAGGATCCATTTTAGGAATTAACAATATGATTTTAGGGGGTCGGGGGGTCAAAAAATTATGACTAGCCCCCTAGCTAGACTTTCACAGGAGGTTAACACATACATACGAAGGTTTCGCTACCTCAGACAAGTTGTCAAAGTAATTTCAAAATCGTCCTCTTTACGTCTTTCCCAATGGCGAAACGATCAACTGACATTAAAGATACAGTAATAAATGCGGACATTAATTAAACCATTGCCTTATAACTTATAACATGCAAATATCGATATAAACTAAATAGGATAGTCCTTGGAGTCCGCCGTTACGGAAAGTAGAGCATCTAGGCATTCTTCGTACGTCAACTGTTTTTAACACTTTATCAAAGGCAGTTAAAGTTTGTATTGCTTTTGTTCTCTAGATGGTGTTTAGGCTGTTTTGTAAAAGTATTTTAATCTAAATCTAAGGAGCTGTGGGAACCGGTGTCCCTTTCAAATTGATAGTTATTTATGGGATCGGTTAGTGATAGATAAGTACGGTGGATGTGCGATAGAATTGTAGTGAACCGTCGATTGGACAGTCAGGTTGAATTTTAATTGGGGTAAGAGGAACACACTTAGTGACGCAATTAGATATATAGTAATTGTTTGTTCAATTTAATTTGTGCATATGTCGTTGTTGCCCTGAATGGACCCTGCGGAAGGCCAGCGCTGGTTGTAAAGCTAGCAACTGATATGGGTGGGCGTGACAAGTTTTTTTTTCGAAGCCCACACACAGAGTGTCCCACTGCTGGGCAAAGGCCTCCCCTCTCGACTTCCACTCGTCCCGGATTTGAGAAATCTCTGGCCAATAGCTATAAAATGCGTCCAGGTCGTCCCGCCATCTCCGTCTCGGCCTGCCACGTCGCCGCCGCCCATCGTGTAGCATCCACTCCGTGGCTATTTTCATCCCCTCTGTGGATGCATGCGGCAGAAGTGGCCAGCCCATTCCCATTTCAGCTTAGCGGTCTTAACCCCAACGTCGGCAATGCGGGTTTTTGAGCGCAGCGTAGAGTTTCGGACACGGTCGATCTGTTTCACTCCCAGCCCAGTATGTTACGCTCCATAGCCCGTTGGCAAACTTTCAATTTGGTCTTTTGTGCCTCGGTGAGTGCGACAAGGCCTTATGTGCTTTAATTTATTTATTTTACTGTGTTATTTTTGTCACGAATAAATGTTCGAGTTCTTTGTGGGTTAAAGATGAGTTGCGTAGAGTGTTCAAGTTTTTCTCGGAAATATCCTGAAACTTTCACGAGAAAGATTTTTATTTTGGGAAAGTACAAATATCAATTCATGGGGAATGTACAAAGATCATTTCATGGGGAATGTCTCCAATTTATTTTTATTTATTTAGGACACTAACAATCGCATAAACAAATATATATGGGGTACACATAGAGTACCAACAGACATATAGAATAAAGATCTGTAGGTTCATTAATATAACTACGATATGTTAAAAAAACCGGCCAAGTACGAGTCAGACTCGCGCACCGAGGGTTCCATACTACACATCTATAACAAGCAAAAGTTGTTGTATGTTTATTACTAAATGATAAATGAAAATGGAATCTGAGGGAGCATAAATTTAAACAGGGTCACTTTATCAATTTAGTAATCATCCTTTAGGCCTTGATTTATTCCTTGCGAGTAGTTGCGAACGCCAAAATAAGCGGATTACTTATATTGCTGTTTCTTTTTATTGCGTTGATATAAAACTGAGTTCACGGGAAAGTAGATTAAGGTTTAGATACCCTTACGTATACCTACGCTGGCCCAGTGCGGGTTGGAGACTTCACATACACCCTTTTCAGTTTTAAATTATGCGACTTATATTGCTATTTCTTATGATTGCGTGGACTTGTAAAACTTTCGTTTTGCTACAGCTGAAAGGTATTATAGACATGAGTATTTGACATGAATTTCAATTTAATACCTCTACGCATTTACGAGGAAAAAGGTAGTAAGTTTAAAATTTCAAAAAATGATTTTTGTATGATTTTAATACAAATGTCTTCTTTTCGTAATTTTTCCTTTGTCTGTGCTATATGAAGTTTCTTCGTGCCAAGTTTCAAGTTTCCGAGTTAACGGGAAGTACCCTTTAGGTTTTGAGTTTGTTGTGAGTACTCAGTTTCAAAATATGCGACTTAAATTGCAATTTCTTTTGATTGCGTTGACATAAAAGTTTGGTTTTGCTACATCTGAAAGGTCCTATAACCCTGAGTATTTGAAATGATTTTCAATTTAATACCTCTACGCATTTACGAGGAAAAAGGTAGTAAGTTTAAAATTTCAAAAAAATGATATTTGTATGATTTTAATACAAATGTCTTCTTTTCGTAATTTTTCCTTTGTCTGTGCTATATGAAGTTTCTTCGTGCCAAGTTTCAAGTTTCTGAGTAAACGGGAAGTACCCTTTAGGTTTTGAGTTTGTTGTGAGTACTCAGTTTCAAAATATGCGACTTAAATTGCAATTTCTTTTGATTGCGTTGACGTAAAAGTTTGGTTTTGCTACACCTGAAAGGTCCTATAGCTCTGAGTATTTGACATGAATTTCAATTCAATACCTCAACACGTTTACGAGGAAAAAGGTGTTAAGTTTAAAATTTAAAAAAGCATTTTTTTGTATGATTTTACTAAAAATGTCTACATTTCGTAATTTTTCCTTTGTCTGTGATATATGACGTTGCTTCATGTCAAATTTCAAGTTTCTGAGTTCACGGGAAGTACCCCGTAGGTTTTGCGAGTGTCGAAAAACTCAAAAATTTGCAGCATAAACGATTGTATCTTTTGATTGCGTTGGCTTTTAAGTTTGATTTTTTCACAGCTTCAAGGGACAATAGTCTTGAGTATTTTATATAAATTTCAGCTTGATACCTCTACTCGTTCCTGAGAAAAAGGGTCTTGACAGACAGACAGACAGACAGACAGACAGACAGACGGACAACAAAGTGATCCTATAAGGGTTCCGTTTTTTCCTTTTGAGGTACGGAACCCTAAAAATAACCTAATCATGATACAAAAAGCTAAAGCAATTTTGGAAACTTTCCGTCGGTTATCACGCTTCGCCGGACGCTGCCGCGTCACGCTCGCTTCGCTCACTCGGCTCGCCCGCTTTAGGGTCGCAGTTCACCTAATAACCTAGCCGTTTTTTTCCCCTGGGGGATCAGGCTAGGGGTTTCTAGTGGACAACAGCGTGATTTCAAACAATACAATAATAATAATATAGATCAAAGTCGATTTTGGGCTCGTTGAGTAGTCGATGTCCAAAGTAAAGTAATCGCAAACAAAAATACGTCTCTAAGATATCATCATCATCATCATCATCATATCAGCCGAAAGACGTCCACTGCTGGACATAGGCCTCCCCCAAAGAGTGCCAAAGTGACCGATCCCGCGGCACCCGCATCCAGCGGACTCCCGCAACCTTTACCAGGTCATCAGTCCACCTTGTCGGGGGCCTACCCACGCTGCGCCTTCCGGTACGTGGTCGCCACTCGAGAACCTTTCCGCCCCAACGGCCATCGGTTCTACGTGCTATGTGCCCCGCCCACTGCCACTTAAGTTTAGCGATCCGGAGGGCTATATCGGTTACCTTGGTTCTGCTGCGGATAGCCTCATTTCTGATGCGGTCACGCAGCGAAACTCCCAACATGGCCCTCTCCATTGCCCTTTGGGTGATATAATAACTAATCCGGCAATGGTTGCTTTTAAGTCGTAGCACGACGTTTGATCATTCCCAACTAACCTCATGTTCATACGAACGCACCCTCAACGGTACTTGTTAGTCCACCTACAGACATTCCGATGTTGCCCCACCGCAGTCCTGCAGACAATCGCAGGCTATCGCGATCCGAGACATCGGCGAGTGTGTCGCAAGGTTCACGCGCGTTCGACGAGCGATGGTGCGACTTATCTTACGCGTATATTTTCTCGAAAAAGGATTAAAAATGTAGTCAAATGGAGAAAAAATCAACGCAAGGGGATAAATAATAACGAAGGAGTGTCCAAAGTTTTAAGAAGGGGTATTTTCCCTCCCTTTTTCGCGAAATCCAACTTCGTATGTAACGATGACGCTTGTAGATTGTGACGTCCGTAGACGGCAACGTGCCGCGCCCCATCGTGTTCGGTGCCGCCGTCGACGCGGTCAGCCTCGCATATTGTGACGTCACACACTGTTTGCTTTTTCTCTCTCTAACAAGCAATATTAAAACGGCTGTAGCTTCGTAATTCTTTGAGATATTTTCGTCACTAGGCATTTTTTTCCTTCTTTCATTTGGAACAATAATCATTTTCGAGTCTGCATCCGTATTGACTAAAATAAAGACAATGTACCTAATGGACTCAAAGTGAGGCTGACACAAGTTGCCACCACTTGCCGCGATCTTGTGCCATTTCTCACCTGATCATTCTCAGATATGCCAAACGGGCATATCTATTAAGACGGCAGGTTACTTCCAGTAAGCCAAGCGCCTACGTTTCCGCTCCTTGGCAAGACTCTCCATACAATATAACGAAAACCGCGTATTATCGGGTACAAGCACAGCGCTACGAAATGCTTGGCAGTGAATGTACTCTTTCAATGTACGGTTTACTTCAGGGCCCTATTTCAACAACTTGACAATTGTCACATGACCAAGACAATTATCCGCACATTGCTAGTTCCACAAGTAACCTATATCAACTTAACTTCTAGAACAAGCAATGTATGGCGAATTGTAAGTGTCAAGTTGGTGAAATACGAGCCAGTTGTGGTTCATTCAAGTTTATTTTTGGCATCAAATATAATGACCACCAAAAAATGCTTTGATACCCTAAGATCTTTTACCAAAAAAATATACTGAACACCAAGAATAATAATTCTACCATTACAATAGTACTACCTGTTTTAATAAAAAGTGCACATTAAAATTTATTCGAACACCAAATTGACTAAATGATCACCAAATCTTTGCGACCAAATTAATACAATACTTCTACCTAAATAACCCACTATGATTGCCATAAAATATATGAGTATTACCAAATAAAGTATAATGATGCCAAAACAAGTGATACCAAAACCCGAATCAGCACACGCTACTTCCACGTGGACTTTTCTGTCCTACCCCTGGAGTGTATATGTCGTCGGCCGATCGTAAAATCCGCCAGATCACGAAATTCCTAGGCATATCGTAAAACGCTGCCATTTCATGATATGCCTAAAAGTTGGCCAGGCTTATCACGATGTGCCTGATAAACAATACAGCAGATCGATGAGAGCAACGCATTTGTCGATATTCCTAGCTCTATACCGGGCACATTGTGTTTATTGGGAGCCAATAATCAGGGCGGACAAAAATGGCTTGTCATAAGCGAACTTTGTCTTAGGTCGGTTAGGTTAGGGTTCACTTGTGCCCCTCGAACCAGTGGGGTGGCGTCTACTCGCTGGAGATTATCAGTCCGCACTCCTTATTTTTTCATTATCTACTTCAATTTTGGACACCCTACTTACGTATAACGTACGTGTAACGTACTTACGTATTGAACGATATGGCGGCGTTTCATGATATGCCTAGGAATTTCATGATCAGCCTATACGTCACTGGCTTAGCCAAATCATGAAATGCCGGCGTTTCATGATATGCCTAGGAAGTTCATGATCGGCCTAAACGTCTATAGGCAAATCGTTAAATGGTGAATTTTGAACGATATGGCGTATGTCACTCAGCCAAATCATGAAAGGGCGGCGTTTCACGATATGCCTAGGAATTTCATGATCTGGCGACATATATAAAAGTTCGCGGAGCCAGAAGCTGGATTTTCTGGCGGGAGCCCGGGCGGACGGCGGGAGACTGAGTCCTAGAAACGAAAGCGGGGATGCGTCGAATTTAGGAAATTATTTTGCTATTTCTAATTTAGCAACGATTTATTACGATATCATTTTCTTTAATAGGATAGTAAGATGTTATAATTTGGGTTATGTTTTCATATTAATAGGAGATACAATTTTGGTGATCACTTACTATTTTTGGGTTAGCAATGATTTTTTAGGATAGCGTTTTTTTAAATAGGATAGTAAGATGTTATTATTTGGGTCATTATTTGACATTAATAGGAGATAAAAATTTGGTGATCACTTAACTATTTTTGGATTAGCAATGATTTATTTGGATAGCATTTTCTTTAATAGGGTAGTAAGACGTTATAATTTGGGTTACATTTCACATTAAAATGGAGATAAAATTTTGGTGATCATTTAGTCTTTTTGGCAGTAAAAAGTATTTTTTTGGCGTTATATTTTACTATATCTGGTGGTCCGTTAAACATATGCCTTTATTTTTCCTTTTTTGTTTTTAAGCAGTAACGCTGCTGATTGAGGGATTTGGTGCCCGAACCGGATTGTTCCGATAGCTCAGTTGGTTAGTAGCGACGGGCCATGAATGCCTGTGGTCGCCGGTTCAAATCCGAGTCGGAGCATTAAATTTTTAAGTTTTTCCTTTGATTTAAAAATTTATTTTTCCTTTCCTGAGTTCCTAAGTTGGGGCTCAGTCAAGTGTAAAAATAATGCGAGCTCCTTACAAATTTCTACCCAAACACGTGGCTAAAACTCGGTACGCGTATGTTCGAAGTAAACAGCAGCCTGGCTTCGTTTTGACACCCCGCCCCCAATTCCGCATTATTTATTTATTTATTGATTGACAAATACATTTACGTGACATTGCAGCAATAACCTATGCGTCACGAAACCAAAAAAATAAAAAATACTATTTAGGTGACGAAACGGCGTGGCCCCGTTGCATCGTCGTCTCCGGTGTAGGATTCGGCAAATTGCCCCGGAACCGTCGAAACACTACACCCTTCGGCCAGAAGTCAGCACATGCGACGGTCTCCTGCAGCGGCCGCGGCACGCGCACCACAAACGAGCTGCAGTGCACATAGTGGCGCGAACGCAGCTCGAACACCCTCAGCGAGAAGCCGGTCTTCTGACGAACGTACTCCGCCACATCATCAGCCGTGGCGGAGTAATGCAGGCGCGATACATATAGCGCCTTGCTCGGTGTGGCAACCCGAAGACCGGAACCAATCGGTTCTGCAGTACCACACTGACTCTTGCGCGGCTTGCGCTTCCTCGACAATAGCACCCATAATGGCAATAGCACCCATTCTGTGAAGCCATTTTGCGCCACCACTTAGCTTCTATGGTTTTTTCGTCCGCTGGGTGCATACAACTTACTCATAAATATGTCCCATCGCCCTTATGTCAGCGGATTAAGGTTCCGGTACATATTAATGAGAGGATTAAATCGATAAGTCGCGCTATAGTATAGTGAACGCGCGCGCCAAGAGCTCCTTTAAATCTCGGGCACGTTACGGCGTTGCAGAATTGCCGATACACCGTTCTGCTAACTATAATTCATTAAATGCCATTTGTCATTGTATACAGTAGAGTGCGGTCAGCTAGTTAGTTAAAACTGAAACTGTTGGTCGATTGCGTGAACGTTTGTTCGTAATTATTTATAGGTACCTATAATTTACAGACATTATACATTGATTGATACCCACAATGATACTTTATGAATAGCTTAAAAAAGTAGCTAGACTAAGAAAGTAGGATTTACTACATATATACAAGATACTCGTTTATTGTCCTATACTGTTCACCTCTGTTCAAATAGCTTAATAGCTAACATGACATCAAAAGCAAGTGCTCACAGCATGACCAAGAAGTTAGCAAGTCAGCTTAAGTTAATTAAAGGTAAAAGATAATGAAGGGGTAATATGGTAAATTAGTTTGTTAACAAGTTTTGCCATTTCTATAGAACTTCACTTTAAGTACACTTTTTACGTTGGGGGAATGCTTTGGCGCACCGTACGCCCGGTCAGGGGGGACCAAACAGATATTGGGGTCTCCCAGACAGAAAGCCCACTAAACCCCCAACGATTGACCAACCATGTCGCTGCCAAGGAGGACCAAAGGTTCGCTTGACGCATACCTACGTTTACATCGGCCGAAACCTGGACATAGATCCCCCTCCCCCCCAAAGTGCGACAATGACCGGTCCTGCTCTATACGCATCCAGCGGACTCCCGCGACCTTTACCAGGTCATCGGTCCACCTGTACGTGGTCGCCCCTCGAGAACCTTATATTTAAATCTTAAGTTAAGTTTAGCGAGGAGAGCGGAGAGCTAAGTGTAAGTTGGTATTTACCTACCAATATACCAATTACCTATTTATAATTAGTATACAGACAAACAACTTTCCACTGAGACAAATCAGTACAAACATGGCGTCACTTTATTTCCCGACTGCATCAGCAATCAGTAAATAACATACAGGGTGTAGCCGATGAGCTACTTTCAGTGACATAATCTGGTTAGGTCTTAAACCAGACTTGTACGCGACTGGTATAGGATGTTTACTGATACTGAAGCTGCAAAAAATGTAGAACGATTCCATGTTGGTATATTTCACATACTTGTTTTAGTTTGTATACGAGTATGTTTGTGTGCCTGTGGCATAATGTGTAGGCTGAGAGAGACTCTCCATCCATTATATTTGAAGTAAACTTTGGAAGTATGAAAATTCAGTTACAGAAGAAAAATAAAACTTGATGACCAAGAGACATTGCCAATTTTCCAGTCTCCAGAAGAATGCATTGCCAGGAATACTGCCTGTGTTTCTGGCAATTTTGCTTCCGTCACTGAAGTCCGCTTTAGCCTAATTGGTAGTGACCCTGCCTACGAAGCAAGAGTTCCTGGGTTTGAATCCCGGTAAGGGAATTTATTTGTGTGATGAGCACGAATATTTGTTACTGAGTCATATGGGTGTTTTCTAAGTATTTAAGTAGTTATATTTTTATATAAGTATGTTTATCGTCGTCTAGTACTCACAGGTAGTACAAGCTTTGCTTAGTTTGGGACTAGCTCGATTTGTGTAAGATTGTTATTATATTTATTTTATTATAGTTCTCATTGCAATTTGCATCATTTGAGATAAGATTGGTAACGATTATGCATGATTGGAGGTCAAGCTTATTCCTTGGTCATCATAACTATATACTCAAAGTTAAGGACTATAACGCCTATCTTTTTGTACGTCCCTTTCCCTTACAAAATCCGAATTTTGACCACAGTACTTAAACTGTTTTTTATTTCACTCTGCATGATCCTGGTAGGTTCTTGCAATAATTGCGTGACGCGAACATGAGCATAATTTATCGACGATTACTTACCACAGCACGCCATAGGCAGTCAAACCACAAAGTTGGTTCAAGAGTGCACTTAATTTATAAGACGATAGGGTCTACTTTTGAGGTTTAACTGATAACAAGCTCTGTGCTTCCGGTCCATCTCGTTACATTTCGCGTGGGCTACACTCGTGCTAGTGCCTCGGTCAAGTCAAGTTACTGGGACAAGTCGGTGAAGAGTCGTCACGTCCAAAAGGTCGCCTCCTCCAAAGAGTGCCACAGTGACCACTCCTGCGCCACCCGGATCCAGCGGACTCCCGCGACCTTTACCAGTTCAAAAGTTGAGCAAGGCATCTTTAATATATCAGTGAATTGGGAAATTATGGCATTTAAATTACATCAATAATTTTATAATAATATAGGTAAATTCACTCGCATCTGCCACGGGTGCTGTCGATCAGCGGCGGGGCTAGCACAACGGACGCCGCGACGCGACGCGACGCGACGCGAGATTAGTAAAATCTATCCCTTATTGTTATTGGGATTAGACCGGTTTCCTTGCGATGTTTTCCTCAGGCGTAGTGATTGTGTATGACTAACAGATAAAAATAATCGTTTCCATATAACAATTGACACATAGCGATGACCTGGTGAGGTCATCCACCATGTGCCAATTGCAACTATTATACCACTGTTACAAAATGATATCGATTGAAATGCAAGCCATCGAGCGGTTTATGATGGAGAAAGCGGCTTAGATTATATCTACGGATAAAGATAAATCCTGGTTGATGCATGTGTGCTTCTGGTTAGGGTTGCTGGAAATCATTATTAACTTAATCTGAGTGATTTATATATGTGTGGCTTATTTTGTTTTGTCGTCATTAAATACTTATGAATATATTTTTTTATTTCAAGTCTTCATTGACCAAAGATGTGTTGTGATGTAACTAACACCTAGTTAAATTTTAAACTAATTATTAGGTTAGGTTAGGTACACAATACAAAACTTACATATAATGCCATTGCCTATACCACTTCAAAAATGATTAGACAATGATTATTAATTGAGTTATTTTTTGCTATTTTGAGGATTACTTGGAGCAACAATACCAATGTTTCTTTTCTCTGATTATATGTATGATTCTGAAAGTGCTAAATAAACAACTTACTCTGTCATGACAAAACAATGAAAGGTCGACGTACAATTCAGTCAAATAATTGACACCCGCTGGCCTACTTTAATAATATGAATAATTGAAATTACCAACTATTGGAGCACTGTCGAAGACTGGGACGTATACCTTATACGGGAAATAAATGCGCTTTTTTGTAACTGTAGCAAAAAAGCGCTCCATTTCTTCTCATTGCGCACCTACGGTAATTTGCACAATTTATTTTCGATCGTGGAGTACATAACCCACTTTGCGAGATTCAAAAGATACCACGCAACGCCATGCTGAGGATATGGGGCACAGGAGTGCCCCCGCCAAGACAAGGCAAAGGTCACTTACCTCCCATTTCTCGAAACGTTTCTTTATATGCACAAGATAACGTGTCCTTGGCAACCTCAAAGTTTTAGGGTCATTTCGCCGGTTAGCGAGCACCTAATTTCATGTGCCGGTTGGCGACCACTTAGCGGAGTTGGTGAACTAAAAGGATATTTTCTCGGTTTTTTAGTTAGATTTCTATTCTGAGACAACAAAAAATGCATGTACAACTAACTGTTTCAATAGGGTCTGTAGAATTGATGTTATCTTCAATAGAAAAAACCTTCTCCTTCAGGTGGTCGCTAACCGAAGGTGGTCGCGTAACCCAGCCTAATGACCCTCTATATCTAGCTTTTAGAGGTACTTACTTTAGATTTTATTGTTACCTAAAATACACAGACTATGTGTACTTTTCGGTAGGTACTATCGACAACACAGTTAACTGACCATCCGTGCACTTTATGTGCAATGTAATAAGGTTCAATATAAATACAAGATGGTTAGTTAACAGTGTTGGCGTTTGTACTATCTGACTTTTTGAAAACCAGCTTGACTCAACAACCCTCCACAAAGAGAGGTGCAAGACAGAAGTAAATAATAATTAAATTGCTTCAAATACTTCCCAAAGCCCTAATGAGCTGAGATTTTGTATGCTGGCTAAGATTAGCATACCAACCTTATTAAAAGATCTGATATTTATAGACCCGTCCTCCCCCCTTTAAAGGTGAGGCATGACAATGAAAACTTCTTTGCTTGAGCTTTCATGCTAGAAATCAACTTGCAAAAAAGGTGAGACCCACTAAAGACATTTCATGTTAAGTGATTGCTAAGCCGTTAGCTGACAGCATTAAAATGTTTTCGAATTACAAGTAGCGCCAAGCTTCCTACTCCACACGGCAAGTCTACCAACCCCTCTCCACAAATTCTACATCTTGGCTCTTATCTCGTGGGATCAATTTGACTTGCGCTTGGTCACAATGAAATCACCCAAAGTGTCTCATACCCAAGATGGGTCGTGTGGTGTATCACAAATTGTTAAAGTCACAGTTCAGGTTTTGCTCAGTTGACGGGGCGCAAGCAACATCTCCTGACAGCATCTCCTGATGATGCCTCGTAGAGAGGCGAAACACGACCGTGTCCAGGTTTTTTCATTATTGGTGTTGGCTTGCTGTAATAATTTACATGTTTACACGTCCGGAGGGAGGTTGGGCGCATTAATCGCATGCAAATAGACTCTAATAGGTGTCACATCATCGCTAAAAGACCTGCACGTTTTATAGCGGAATAGCAAAGAAATATTGTTCACATACACAGTTTAGGTTTTGTTCATTGCGTAAGTCTGTGACGATCGATGGCACATTTTTTTATATCACCCTCAAATATCAAGATGACATAATAAGGAAGCTCTAAAGCTCCGTAATTATCACTTGCCCGGCGCAAAAACTGGCAGCGTGCAGAGCGATAGAACCACATTCTGCGCGCGCGCAACACTCCGTACAAGTCTGCGATTCTTTACATAAATATTAGGCGGGGGCTTTTTTATGAATTGAGGCTCCTTTGGCCGTTTCAGAATACAACTCAGTGCAATAAGGTAACCATTTCAGTAAAGGCACCTGTAATTAGCCTTGTGAGTGTTTTACATTCTTTTTCTACACTAGCTGGCCGTACGGTTCCGTCCGAGTATAACACAGGCGGCGCCACGGGATGAAATAAAGCCTATGTCCATCCTGAAAGTCCATTTTACATACTGGTATTTTTTTATCAGATCAGTAGTTCTCCCTACATACCTACAAACTTAGGTCACGAAGCTAAATAAACACTCACAATATACCTCTTTATTCTTTTAGTACCTATATAGGTACTCATCATTATCCTCCTAGCGTTATTCACGGTCGTGTCCTAAACGGGCCCGGGTTCCGTTTTGACTATAGATATTAGATTGTTAATTTAATTCTATAACAAATGCTCAACGCCCGCTCCTATTTTTAGCAAGGGCCGCGATTCCGTTTGTTCGACAGAAAAGTCATCACTGGGTTCATCATCATCAGCCTATATACGTCCCACTGCTGGGCACAGGCCTCCTCTCATGTATGAGAGTGAACGGGCAGTAGTCCCCACGCTGGCCCAGTGCGGATTGGGGACTTCACATACACCTTTGAATTTCTTCGCAGATGTATGCAGGTTTCCTCACGATGTTTTTCCTTCACCGAAAAGCTAACGGTAAATATCAAATCATAGTCCGTACATAAGTTCCGAAAAACTCATTGGTACGAGCCGGAATTCGAACCCACCCATCACTGGGTTATCGCTATTGTTTCATGTCTCTGTGATCTTATCTAGGTCATACAGATTTTTAAAGATTGAGACATCCCACACATACATGACATGCCAGGTACCTACGTCATATTTTAACATGACGAAAAAGGGGTAGGTACTTTACCTTCTCATCGTTCGTGTTTTTTTTTTTTTTGACAGGTTCTACTGCAGCAGCCAGAAGGCTTTGGCTGCTCGTCGTTGCTGGCCTGTGGGCAGACTCCACTACGGGGCTGCCCGACTGCCGAAGAAAATCGTTCGTGTATGTGAGTGAGTTACTTTATTCCACCAGAACTACCAATTATATTAAACGATTGAATTATGTAAGATATCTTTAGAATCCTTAAGTTATCCTGGGTAACATGGGACCTACTACTAGGATGAAAAGTGGGCTCATCATCGGATGATTCCTAGCGTTATTCCCGGTTGTGCAGTAAAAGAGTCCGGGGTCCGCTTTGACACCTAATCCCAAGATTTGGCATAGGCATTCGTTTTTACGAAAGCACCTGCCAGGCTGCCATCTCATCTTCCAACCCAGAGGAAAGACTAGACCTTATTAGGCGATTAGACCGTTTCCTCACGATGTTTACCTTCACGGAAACGTGTGAAGAGAATTAGGAAAATCTATTTTATAATTGTTAAAAGCGCTTACAGTTTGTGAATAATCGCCAGACCTTAATTGTACGAATAACCTATAGTACCAACTCAAGCTGGAATTGTAACCGCCTCGCCTCCACAATCTTAGGCAACAGTAAACTAAAACGTCAACTACTTAGCGAAACAATATTGTTTCCGGCATTATAATAGCGTGTATTATGGTTTAACTACAATAATACAGTTCAGCGGAGCGTCTGAATTTGCACAATGCTCTAGTTACGTAGCATAGTGCTTTAGCCACCTGTTTTGTCTGTCTGTGACTACAGGTAGACCCCCTTAACTCGAGGCGCGAGGCGCGCCGGTGCGGGAGTATGACGGTAACGGGGCGCGAACGGCTCCTGCACGTCGCGCGCCTTGCAGGTGAGGAGGACCCAGCCGAGATCTTTTTAACTGACTTAAAAAAGGAGCCAGTTTCATGTGCCAGTGCATTTTTTTTGTAATTTTTAGGTTTTTTTTAGTTATAATTATTTTTCTCACTGAAAATCAGCGCCACGACCTCCGTGACAGCATACTGAATGAGTGTCCTAATTACTTAGCACATTATATTCTGTTCCTATATTTTATCAATATATGTTTTTTTTTACTTTGTGTGCTTTATAACAGCCAACCTGACCGCGTGGAAGGGCTCCCATGCGATGGACAGACCAGATCAAATCTGCTGTTGGCGGACAATTGTTAGAGTGTACCAGAAGGACCGAGAATCGATCGAAACGGCAAGAAATCGTGAGGCGAGTGACGTCTGCTCGCCACTCATAACGACCACGCCCGTTCTGACAAGAACGTATCGACCAAGAAGAAGTGCTTGATAAATACATTCTTATTCTAATCAGACCCCGTCGGATGATGATCAGATCGTTTCGCCAGTGATGGACGCTCTATCTTGTCACTTATCGTGTGATAAGGCCGACCATGATACGGGGTCACTTATATTGGTTTACTTGTGACTAATCAGGACTTTCAGGAGAGGAGTCCTAAGCTGACAATGGGGTAGTTTCCTCATGTTAATATGTATAAAATAGTATGTACTGAATACCATCAAATTAGAACAACGATATGCCAAATCAAAATGTTAAACAGATTTCAAAAGGTTTCGAAAATCGCTATTATTTATCGATTAAACGATAATTAAACGCTGCAATCCGAATTCGTAACACGTTTTAATGAACAATACAGTGTATGACAAGTGACAACTGTAATATTTATATATATCTATTTTTTTTATTTATTTATCCAAGTTACTTAAAACTATTACATTGTGGTTTCGAACAGCGAGCGAAAATCGCTTACGGTTTATCTGTCGCTATTTATCGCTCGTTTTATTACAATTTTTTGTTGTGATTTAGAAAGGGTAGATTCCCTAGTTGTTACATTGTACATCGTTCAACGTTGTTGTGTGTTGTTACATCATACAAAAGCCAATTTTAAATATCAAACGATTCCGTGGACGAATTGTGAAAATAACTTTGGTACTGGTTGCTGTTGGTTTTGGCTTGCTTGGTTTGCTTGAGCTTATCGTAGCTGTTGCCAATTAATGAAATATATTGAAGTGAGACACCGACCAGATCATCCAAAGCGATTATAGTGATTATAGTGTAAAATAACAGAAAGCCCAGTTAGCAATAATTCATTTACCATTGCTACATCGCATCCGCTGAAAGTTATCGTGGCTGCATTGCGATCATTCCTTTGCCCAACGTCTTAAAGTGCCCTCCCGAAGCATTAGACATACCACAGTAGATAATATATTATGATTACAAGCAGTTAAATAAATCCATACAAACGTCCGACGCGCCGCAATCACAAAGGCACGTGTCGTAACAGAAAACTTAAGTGCAAGTTGGGGTAGGCGCCGGCACATCAGCCCACGTGCGCCTAATAGAACTAGTTTTAAAAGGAGTGCATATGTAGGTAGGTTGTAGAGGCTGACAAGAACAAATTTTGTTGAAATCGATGTTATTTTAAGCAGTTTTTTGAGAAAAACGATTTGTTCTAGCACATCAAAAAACATATTTCATCATATTTTAAAGAACGTGGACGGACTCGATACATAATGGACGAAATCGGCTCGATAGAAAATAATTGCAAAGATTGGTCGTAAAATCCTCATTAAACGGTTCTATGTCTTTATTTTTTTGACGAATGGGCCTGCAATTAAAAACATAAAGTCAACATATTCATACCTAAACGAGTCATACTTCACAAATAATCCACACTTTTCTTATGCCCGCCCAGTAACACTCGCTCTCGTTTACTCCGATACAAATAGACAGTGTGCGCCGTATCCCGAATCCTCAAGGGCATTTTGATGTTGACAGCGTCTTAAGTGACGCTATAGTATCCGCAAAACCGAGTGGCGAGTCAGGGAATAAAAATCAGTCCTATTGTTGCACGGGCCGCTCCATAAGGCAATGCAGGTGCGTGAGAGATAGCATGATCCAATTATTTATGACCTGACTCGCCACTTGGTTTTGCGGATACTATAGTTGAACTGCTTTAGCTACCTAAACCTAATACAACGTGTTTTTTTAACCGTCTTAGAGCCGAAGCCCACTGAAAGTATCCAAAAGGTACTATCCATTCGTGAAAAAAAAAAATAGTTAAGTTTTTAGTTATAAAAGGTAATTAAGTTTGAAAAATTCTCTATGGCGCACGGAGCGAAGTTCATTCACCCGGTTAGAGTTCGTACCTATCTACATAAGATGGCGGCTAGCGGAGACTGCGGTCACTCAGCTGGATGATTAAAATTAATATTAATACCAAAAAAAACAATAATTTATGCATAAAAAGAAAACTAAAAAAATAAAAACTAAAAAAAAAACATTTTTTTAAGTTTTTTGTGATGTATACATTAACTGGGCTTCGGCTCTAAGACGGTTAAAAAAACACCGTGTATATTAACCGTGGACATACCCAGGCAAGTAGGTTTGCCCAGGGAAGCAATAAGTCGAAGTGGTTTAGCTAAAACAATTTGATAATCGCACCTTACGTAAACTATTACGTCTAAGTGTCTGGATAGCCCCGTTTATACCTAAATCGGACGACATACAAGTATGTGAGTAGGCAGTGGACGCGTTATGGATTGGATGTATAAAGAGCTGATATTGTCTATTTCATTAGATAGTCGGGATCCGAATCGGTAAAATTAAAACCATTTTTTTAAGAAAGTCTATTAAAATACGACTCCATTAATGACATTCTACGTCTAGGTCGTATCATCGTGTCTGTTGTGAGTGTGGTGGTCCCTTAGTGGGTGGGTGATGCTGCCTGTGAAGCTGAAGAGCCTGGGTTCGAATCCCGCTAAGGGAAAATATTTTTGTGATGACTGATGAGCATGAATATTTGTTTCTAGTTTCCATAACACACGCCTCATTGAGCATACTATGGGAGCAGTTCGCTTTATGTTAGATTGTCCCTTAATATGTATTATTACAAGAACGTTGTTTCACTAAATTGATCTTGAAACAAAAACCTATCGCTTCGCCGGACCCGAAACGTAATAATTGGATAACGAGGAACATAATACGTCTTTGCATAGTTTTAGAAAAGCGTTTTATTTTTCACAATAGCTGTGAGGGTGTCTATCAGCTCTCTGCCATCCAGAGCAGCTTTCATACAGGGCGTGCAGGTTCCGCGCATACCGTACACCACACTTGACATTATATATACCCTGCTTTCCTTCTTGCGACCACTTTCTTTGCCCGCCTCGCTTGCGACACATCGAGGAAAATGTCACGAATATGTTGTGTAAGTTTATTTATCATCCCGTTAATTAGAACAGTTGGTTAACCAGGAAGGCTATTGAAATTAGCTGATTAATCATGTAGTCCAACATTCCACTGATGGTATTGGAATTCATAAGGTACAATTACAGTAAAGTAATTTGTTTTTACCACGACTATAAAGCTCGGTACCAGCTTTAGATTAATTTCAATTTACGAAATACCTTCATCACCCATTTGATTTGAATAGTGTGTTCAACTATTGTTAAAAAGATATAGAGGTGATCGCTATTAATCCGGAACTCCGGCGAAAAATGTGATGGCATGGATATTTATGATGATTCTTATTTTCCAGATACTTCTACTCTTGAGCGTCAACAAAGCATTTTCCGCTGAACACACAAAACGCAGCCTCGTGAACTCTCTGACCGTCCCCGCCGGCTTCCCAGCGCGCCACTCCGTCACCGAGCTTCACAACCGAGTAGCTATACCCATCCCCCAGCCCATACCCATATCCATCCCTCGCCCTGTCCCGTACCCGGTAGGCGTTGGTGTACCCGTTGACCATCCCAGACCAGTGCCAGTGATCGTACCCCATCCAGTCGCGCATATAATACTGAGGCCTATAGCGGTACCCGTTGACAGGCCGTTCCCGTATCCCGTTGCCCATCCAGTTCCAGTTACTGTCACGCAAGGGGTACACATTCCTGTTCCGCAGCCGTACGCGGTTGGCGTGCCAGCGCCGGTAGCTGTACGAGTGCCGCAACCGGTTCCGGTGGCTGTCAATCCGGTTGGTCCGGTGCAACAGTTTGTGCGACCGGTGGCGCAGTATGGAGGAGTCTTTGAGGCACATGGTCAGTCAATAGTGCATCCGTACTGACTGGCGGATAAAAGGTTATCTCGACTTATCAGAGGACATCAGCATCATTACGTATGAAGGTCTTTATAATATTTATGATAAGGCATATTTGCAAAGGAAAGACTGGTATTTACTTCCTAGAAATTAACTATCATTATGGTATTGTATTGTATTTCAGTCTGGTTTTTAGAAATGGTGAAGAAAAGAGTAGATACAGACATATTTTCAAGTGCCTTACTTTTGTAACAATGTTACTGAGTTCTTTAATAACATGGTAGTAATATCTGCACTTTAAGTACTTTGTCAAGACTAAATAGAACTAAGTGTAAGTAGAATACGTATATACAGGTAACAGTGCATCCTTCGGTGGTATTTAGGTAGGGTGAATATCTCACACGTGCCAACTAAATACCGTTAGTTCAATTTAAACAGGACCCTTGGAAAACGTCTTTTTCGAAATCAGCATACATAGGTGATGGACGCATTGTTTAGGCCATAAGGCATCGGCGAAGATCTGTAACTGCAGCGTTTGGGTGAATGCAGTTTGTATACTAGATGCAATGAATAGGTGAAGCTACGGTGGCCTAGTGGTTCAGGCATACGGGTGTCAAGCGGTAGTCGTGGTTTCGAATCCCGGTTCTTAACAGTGAGTTTTTCGGAACTTCATGAACGGAATATTTACCGTTATCATTTAGGCGAAAGAAAACATCGTGAGGGAACCAGTCCCAATAAGGTCTAGTTTTCCCTCTAGATTGAAAGGTCATATGGCAATCGCTTTCGTAAAACTAGTGCCTATACCAAATGTTGGGATAGGGTGTCAAAGCAGACCCCGGGGTCCTTTATGCAATGTATAGTCGACTGTTTGTATACAAACGGACTGGCATTCTCAACGCTTGCGGAGATTCTCTATTCTAACCACTATAAGTTGGACCTCTCATGTCGTGTAATGGTTAGGAATCTTGGGATCAACTTATGTTGGAGAAAGAATACAAATAAGTTATGAATGGTGTAGATGTAAGTTCAACCCTGTGTTGATAACCGGGCCTTGTCTACACGTGAGATAACTCTGATAAGAATGTACCTATCCATACCAAATATATGTAAGTGTGCATAATGTTTTGACATAATGATCCATTGTTTGTGTGTAAGTGTGTTTATTAGATTTGTTTTTATTTTTAAAACTGTATACCTAGTATCTACCTACTACATACTAATCCAGACCTTAAATTTGATATGCGCATAGAGGTAAAAGTAATATCTGAGATAGTTAAAGAGAGCTTTAATTGTTGTATAACTTATCTAGTACCTATAATAAACGTTACAAACATTGTTTTGTTTTCATTTTCAAATACTAACTTCGTCTGTGATGACGTCATAATTGACAAGGGTTTTGTCGAACGACAAACCAGCATTTTTAATGCACGCCGCACACCCAAATTGCGCGACCTGATTGGACACAGGCCGTATAGAAACACTTTTCGTTAAAATCTGTCATTCCCATACATTTTATTAGTTTTCTATTGGCGTTAGCGCTTGTCGAGTGTAACCTTGTCTAGGCTCCCATGGATAGATGTGCCTTTTTTATATGGCAACGGTAATATTAATATCATTGTTAAAATGTGCCAAACGTCTTAAATTTGTATGATGTCCTAATCTTCATACCTACTTGATATGGGAATTAAGAAAGTAACTTTTCCATACTTCCATATCAAATTTGACTGGTGGCTTACTGCTAATATTTTATTCATATTGAAGAATATAGTAAAAAGTTCAATATTATGTCCCGTCTTTTTTTTTATTTTAGTCTCAAAGTAAGCCAAGCTTGTACTATGGGTACTAGACGACGATATGCATACTTATATGGATAAATAAATACTTAAATACATAGAAATCACTATATTATCATAATTATTTTATCGCGCTAAAGTGTCGCAAAACGCACCATTTTGAAAATTTGCAATCCTTTATAGGCTCATCTTTCCCTAGCCATACTCTAGTTTGTTTTACTTAAAATGAGAAAAAGGCACTTGGTAGAAATGGATTTGACTATTTCTTTTGTTGCTGAAGATGAAAGGAAAAGATAACAAAGAGACGTCTTAAACCTGACCGAAGTGTGGCTCGTGTACGGGAGTAGCTACTGTTGTTCTATTGTATTCTACATGATTACCTAGTTTTGTATAATATATAAATATATAAGTATAATATAATAATCTAAGTATTTGTCGTCTTTAGTTTCCATCTTATCAGGATACTTGTGTCATTATTCTGAACGCGTGAAATGGAGTTATAGCCTCGCAAACCTAGCATAGCAGTTTTATAATAATGACGTACCTATAAATATAACAAAGACATGTTACTTACAACGGAACGTATATATAAAAATTAATTCTGTGCGATTTAAGGCCTGCCACACACTGGAGCGGCCTGCGGTGGCGGACAATAGTAAATTCAAGTAAATTTGACAGCGGCGGACAAGTTTACTATTGCCCGCCGCGACCAGGCCGCGCCAGTGTGATGTAGGCCTTACGCTGTACAGCTCTAGCTAGACGTCCGCAGGAGGTTACCACAGATTAATAATCGTTTCGCGCCAAAAATGACAGGCCTGGTGCAAGTGAGAGCGTAAAGTAGGCCCATGCATTATCGATCATGGTAGAACATGTTACCTTTCTATGTAATTTTAATTGTGAAATAAATGAATCTGCATCTGTATTTGTAGGTCGTTCTTCCAGTAACAAAAAACAAAACGCTTGTAAACTATCCACGTAAACAGCTCAAAAACGCCACAAAACGTGTAATCAAATTTCGTGTGTCCGTTATCAAAGCTAATCCGATGTATCGACTGATAGCATATCGAGTTCGTGATTATAACACTCGCCGGAACGGCTGTCAACGCGCGCGCGCGCCTTGAAGCAAATATAATCCTTCGGAGAATAGTGCACAGGTGGGACAATGTATAAACGTGAGTGTTACTTTAATACGATGCGCCCTTGTGCGACAAATAGTGTTTACTTCGCGTTGTTGAAGATTTTCGCTGGCACTGTTGTTTTCGAATAATTGATGCTTATTTATTTGAACAGATTGATGCATTGAAGTGTTTTTATTATAAACAGGTGGTTTTATACACCTTTACAAAACGATTCGGATAGTTACCTAACTACGTCGTTTACAGACTAAAATGTGCAATAACAGTGACGATGTAGTAATGAATCATCATATGATTATTATTATTGATGGGTGAAAATATTATGGAACTATACGTGATCTTTTCTATTTCTGCTTTCAGCGACAAAATGTCAAGACGTAGAATGAACTGTCAATTGTCAGTGAAGCCACTGTTTTTTTTTTAAAGTGTTACCAAGACAAAAAATTATAATTATGTTTTTGTAATGAGCGCGAAAGACCTAGGCCTGATACGACTTACAATCTTTGACATTTTACATTTCTATTAAACCCTCAGGAGATTTTTTGCCATTAAAATTGGAGTTTCTAAATAATTACCTATATGCAATTTATCATTCAAGCGACGATAAGAAAACATTGACATTGCAACTGTGACTGTTGTTGTTTTTGCTCGCTAGTTACTTACTAATGGATTATGTGAATGGTTTACGCCTTTCAGATTTCCCGTTTTCAATGGAGAGCATTCCGAGACACTCAAGCTTCGGCTGCCTGTCACTCAAGTTTGGGACCATCTTGTCGGCGCTACTAATTATTGTAAGTACCTAAATAAAACGGGGTCCCTTTGTTTCCCATAAACTTATTGTTTCGAATTTCGATAGTCAGAAATTGATATCCATATAATTTATAGACATAAACATCAGTAGTCATAATCTTTGTTAAGTACCTATAACGTTTTGTAGTTCTAACATTAATGACCCATAATATTAAGTATTATAATCACAAAAGTCAGAAATTGATGTCCATAACGATCAAAGGTCTATCGATAATTATTCATAAATATTCTAAGGCATATATTTCAACGTACTAATGATTGCTATTCATATCGTTTTAATGCCTAAAGTGAATAACGTCTAAGAGACCAACTTTATAACATCCAAAGTCATATAGATAATTACTCAGAAACATTTCTAGACATACATTTGAAAGGGGTACTAGGTACTACTGCGCGAAGGGTTTATGACTGTTTCGTAAATAATACGTTTAAATAAGCATGTTTTATTAGAAACTCTTTCTCTGAAATTAAAAATGGCCAAGATATTGGACTTCTAAGGCAGGTCGGTGTAGGTACGACGACGAGCGAAGCGAGGAGGAGTGTTAGTTGTACCGTGACCCTAAGCGCGCGAGCCGAGCGAGCGAAGCGAGCGTGCCGCGGCAGCGGCCGGCGAAGCGCCAGAACCAATAACGACACAATATTCATCGAAATGTTGACAAGTACATATTTTTTCTAACTTTCGGGTCAATTATTTCGGCCATTTTTGATGTTGGAGAAAAAAGTTTCAAAACAAAACATACTTATTTTAACGTATTCTGACCACTAAACAAAACAGTGAGCGGCATAAATATCTTTCTATCGCATCACTCTTTATTTTTGCCAAAGTACCCACATTAATTATAATTAATGGGTATGTGGGTATGTTATAAAGCAGTCTGGAAGAACGCGTTCAGTAACGTTCTGTAGGAAAAAAACATGTATTTTATTATTTTTCTGGGAGTGTGTTTATGGGCTTTAACATTATGAAGAGTGACACCACCGTGAAATTGAATGATATGACTAACTAATTAGATGACTACCAATCATTATGACTCGCGAAAAAATACCTTACAATAATTATTACAGACTAGATTATTGCCTGTAAAATTATGTAATTGCATACCACCGGGACATTGAACGTTATGGCTAACCAATTTTTATGACTAACAATAATGATGACCTGCAAAAATCGGAACTCCAATGTATATTGTAAAATTTTATGACTTTCGACAATATGACTAGAAAAAATTATGGTGGAAAACGTTATGGACTGAAAAAATCGGATCTTAAATTTTATGGGAAACAATAGAGACCCAAATAAAACACTGCAATTACTGGAATACCTTGCCGACCTCTGTAGCCTAGTTGGTAGTGACCCTGCCTACGAAGCCGGAGGTCTCGGGTTCGAATTCCGCTAAGGGCATTTATTTGGGTTATGAGCACGAACATTTTTTCCTGAGTCATGGATGTTTTCTTTGTATATATTTATCTATATGAGTATGTATAATATCGTCGTCTTATACCCATAGTACAAGCTTTGCTTAGTTTGGAACTAGGTCGATTAGTGTAAGATGGTTTCAACATTTTTATTGTTTTATTTATATTTTACTTATTTGTAATACTAGCGGTTCCAGCTGGCAGTAGAACCCCTGCCACCTTATCCCCTTAGTCCTTACTAAAACCAAACCTCAGCCAGGGTTACTGCATATGGTTGTATCTGGCGTTACTTCGCGGAAGTCCATTATATGTTATGTAGGTACAGTCATTATATCCAAAAAACCGACCCTACCCGTGAATAATTAGTTCTTGGATTTTTTTTTGGTAGGTCCCTCGAGGGGTCATTGGGAGTGTAAATTAAAAAAGTAGACTGAATCAGGCTCCTGCGTATATTCGAAAAACGGTTTTTCTTGAATAACATGATTTTACAGTAAAACTGTGAGGACACAAATTGTAGGAAATTTGATTCTCTACAAGTTTGGTCCTGACAATATTTCTTCTAGGATCGATATTTTGGAAATTAAACCTGAAAAACACGACAAATTCAAAATATTATCATTATCTCCTGTTCGACGTTTTACGGCATGAATGAAGAAAAACAAAGTTGTAGAGAATCAAATTCGGAACAATTTTGGTTCCCACCTTTTTTCCCCCAAAATCTATATTTTGGAAATTAAACCTGAAAAATTGTATTGACCAAATTTGTAGAGAATCAAATTTCCTACAATTTTTGTAGTCACGGTTTTACTGTAAAATCAAAAATGGCCGAGTTATTCAAGAAAAACCGTTTTTCGAATATACGCAGGAGCCTGATTCAGTCTACTTTTTTAATTGACACTCTCAATGACCCCCCGAGGGACCTACGAAAAAAAAATCCAAGAACTAATTATTCACGGGTCAAAATCTATAATGACTGTACTATTACGAGAACAATGTTCCTTTGCTATTCTGCAAAAAAAAGTGCTTTTTGCGCCACGTCCACTAAGCAAATGTTTTGCTGATCCTGCGTGGTGCCTCGTAGAGACAATAAGAAACACGTGTCGAGGTTTTGTCATTATTGGTGGTGGTTTGCTGTAATTGTTTGCATGCGTGAGGTGTTCGCATTTACCGCATGAAAGACCAGCACGTTTTTTAGCGGAATAGCAAACGAATATTGTTCTCGTAACAGGTCCAGTGCATCTAAAACGGAGTCAAGTCAAGGCACCTCTCCAAATCAAAATCCTGAATCCACCGCTACTTAGGTATTTGTGATATTAATGAACTCGAATCTAGATCAACCTCTTTTGATATGACAAGTTAAAATGCTCCTCTTTACTTTAGCTGATGAAGTCGTTACAAACTATATTTACTCGCAGGCGTTATATTACTATATTTTAATCGGCCAAGAAATAGGTGTATTATTTGTCCATCGACATCACCTCGACAATGTCGGGTGACTTACCTCCCCACGGATTTTATAGGACTGTGTCATATGCAGGGTACCTAATTCAATTCGTGAGTTTGTGTCATACGTACATACGTACATACCCAAACAAGATAACTTAAAGAAAATAACTTAAGCAGCATAACGCGAGTCCTTTCACTAGTCTCGTAATGCAACGTGTTTAAAAAATAACGCAAAACCGTTTAAGGGCATAACAGGAATCATGCTCTGATAAGAAAAAACCGGCCAAGTGCGAGTCGGACTCGCGCACCGAGGGTTCCGTAGAAACCATAAGAAGCAAAAGTTGTAGTATGTTTATTACTAAATGATAAATGAAAATGGAATCTGTAACATTACAATGTGCGAAGCTGGGGGAGCATAAATTTAAACAAGGTCTCTTTATCAATTTAGTAATCCTAAAAAAAAATAAAAAAAAAAAAAAAAATAAGAACCACATCATTTATCTCTCACTTATAATAAATCTCTAAATTAAAAAAAGAATCAGCCAGTATCAAACTAACCATTTAAAAATCAGAGTGACAGATAAAGACGAACGAATCTTAACGGCATTTCAACTAAAATGGGTTTATTCCACGTTTTACTTGATAGGCTAAATGAGAACTGCATGTGTCCTATGTCCAAGAGAAGAAATGCGTTAACTCCCACCACATTACCATGCAAACGAAGTCACAGGTACAGCTAGTTTTATAATAAAACTGAAATACCTGAAATACCTACACTAGATTTGCAGCAGCCTGGCAAAACTTCTTTTATCAAAGTGGTTTATTTACAAAGTTTTTAGTCACTATCTTTTTATAAATCCGGTTCAAAATACTAATTAACTGTTAAATTTGAAAAAAATTAACCAGACCTGTAAAATGTTGACTGAAAAAGGTATGAATAGTACCACATTGAAAATTGAAGTTTGAAAAAACTAACTTAATTAACTTAACTTACTTAACTTATTAACGGAAACATGTTTAGGGATGAAAAATATGTGGAAATTCCATTTTGGGGATTCATTCTAAAATCGATATTGAAGTCTCCCACAACAATCAAACGGGAACACGGGGTATAGCCCCTTTGGGGTTGCTGCCGTATATTGTTGTATTTATGCATTCAATTGCAACATTAATTTGACATTGTGGTGACCTATATTATATATATAGATACAGTTATCACTCTGCCTGACATCAAACATTTCAAAATGCAAGCATTCACAATGGCCGTTTGCAGCACCTGGGTTATTTAAAAAAAAATATCTTGTACATGATGCATCTGGGATGGCATCCTTTAGATTGCGACGTACATAAGCGATAGATCCCCAACCTGGATTTGCTTTAGATATAGCTGGACTTTCTACTCTGCACACCTCATAAAAACCATCAAGTTTAAAAGTGTCTCTACTACATCCCAGTTTTAAATTATGCGACTTATATTGCTATTTCTTATGATTGCGTGGACATAAAAGTTTCGTTTTGCTACAGCTGAAAGGTATTATAGACCTGAGTATTTGATATGAATTTCAATTAAATACCTCTACGCGTTTACGAGGAAAAAGGTAGTGAGTTTAAAATTTATAAAAATATATTTGTATGATTTTACTATAAATGTATACTTTTCGTAATTTTTCCATTGTCTGTGCTATATGAAGTTTCTTGGTGCCAAGTTTCAAGTTTCTGTGTTAACGGGAAGTACCCTTTAGGTTTTGAGTTTCTTGCGAGTACCCAATTTCAAAATATGTGACTTAATTTGCTATTTCTTTTGATTGCGTTGACATAAAAGTTTGGGTTTGCTACATCTGAAAGGTCCTGTAGACATGACTTATTTGACATGAATTTCAATTTAAAATCTCAACACGTTTACGAGGAATAATTGTATGATTTTACTAAAAATGTCTACTTTTCTTAATTTTTCCTTTGTCTGTGATATATGAAGTTGCTTCGTGCCAAATTTCAAGTTTCTGAGTTCACGGGAAGTACCCCGTAGGTTTTGCGAGTGTCGAAAAACTCAATTTTTGCAGCATAAACGACTGTATCTTTTAATTGCGTTGGCTTTTAAGTTTGATTTTTTCACAGCTCCAAGGGACAATAGACCTGAGTATTCGATATAAATTTCAGCTTGATACCTCCAAGAGTTCCTGAGAAAAATGGTCTTGACAGACAGACAGACAGACAGACAGACGGACAACAAAGTGATCCTATAAGGGTTCCGTTTTTTCCTTTTGAGGTACGGAACCCTAAAAAGTAATAAATCATTTTTTTGACACGTTTTTTTTTACATTTGTACGGAGTATGGGGCGACCAAACAGCAGTGAAAAGGTTAATTCCTTGTGTAGGTATATATATGTGGCATATCGTTATATGTCTGTACGTATACTGTATTCACTCGATGTGTTATGTAAGCACGTAAATAGCCAATATTTTTTATAACGACGTGACATTTTTAGGGTTTATTGACAGACTAGACGGCTATATAATAAAAAAGTATATCAGAAGGGTTTATACAAAAAAAAATCCTAAGAGCACACTATCAAGATCAGGTTATACAGAGTTCGTTCCAAGTAGCACTACACGTATATCATGAGACGGCCGCGACATACTCTCGATTTTTCTCGCACTATCCGTCCATCATCATCACATCATCAGCCTATATACGTCCCACTGCTGGGCACAGGCCTCCTCTCATGTATAAGAGGGAACGGGCAGTAGTCCCCACGCTGGCCCAGTGCGGATTGGGGACTTCACATACACCTTTGAATTTCTTCGCAGATGTATGCAGGTTTCCTCACGATGTTTTTCCTTCACCGAAAAGCTAACGGTAAATATCAAATCATATTCCGTACATAAGTTCCGTAAAACTCATTGGTACGAGCCGGGATTCGAACCCACGACCGCCGTTTGACAGCCGCATGCCTGAACCACTGGGCTACCGTAGCTTTTTGCGTAAAGCTTTACAAGTATCTGTTAACAAAGTGTTTCTCCCATTCCTAACCGACCCGAAACAGATACCGACGGATAACATTAAAACAATCCACTAAAAATTACGTATATGTTTCAGTTATACTCAGTCCTGGGTCTAGCACAATGCCTAGCAGTCATCAGCTGGTCGCCCCAGCATGATGAGGAGGACGGCGCCATGATGGAGTACGCGATAATCTTGATCGTTGCCATCGTGCACAGCATCACGTTGTTCCTGTCCGCCATCATGCTGGTCGGAGCGCTGAGGGTAAAGGCTTCATATATTCTTCAGCTGTCGGCCTTGGCTCTACAATGCCTCGCGACCATCGACTGCTCTCCTGATCCTCAACGAGGAAGATGGCACCATGATGGAGTACGCGATAATCGTGATCGGTGCCATCGTGCATAGCATCACGGTGTTCCTTTCCGTCACCATGCTGGTCGGAGCGCTGAGGGTAAAAGCTTCATATATATTCTTCAGCTGTCGGCCTTGGCTCTACAATGCCTCGCGACCATCGACTGCTCGCCTGATCCTCAACGAGGAAGACGGCACCATGATGGAGTACGGGATAATCGTGCTTATGTTATCACGCTGTTCCTGTCAGCCATCATGCTCGTCGGAGCGCTGAGGTTTTCATATACCGGGTGGAAAGGCACGACGATCCTTTCCGCAAAAGAGGCTTAGTTTAAGTGATGGAGAATCGATTCGTAGGTAACCTTTAGATTTTTGTTACGAACAATTAGTAAAAATATTAAAATTAATAAATGTTTTGCTTAGTGACAACCCTACTATTACTACGTACTAATAATTGTATTATACGTATTGATAAAGGTCACTGACCCTTGTGTTATTGTTAAAATGTTACTGAACCCAATGAGGGTTGTCACTAGCAGTTTTTTGCATGAAACGTTAACTGCCTATAACTTCAAAACGCTTACGAATAGGAGCCTAGTTTCTTTAGAGGAAATACAGTACTCAACCTAAACAATCCCCCTTTTGCGGGAAGGATCGTCGTGCCTTTCCACCCGGTATACTTCAGCTGTACTCGGCCTGCCAACCAAACTTGGAGAACCACGGCGCCATGATATTGTACAATGAGATGTACGCTGCTATGTGGACAGACCGATCTATAATAGTAGTTTATGCAATCGTTATATAATGTATGCTTTTTCAGTGGAGTACCACGTTTAGGCCACGAAGCTTGCGGAGTGGCCTAATTAAAGTACGAGAGTTAAAAACCTAATAATATAACTATTGCATACAATACTTTTTCTGCGAGTTAACGAAGATAGTTACAGTTTTACGATACAAGTGCCGAAAATAGGAAATTCGCAACGAGTGGTGATAAATTAAAACACGACCGAAGGGAGCGTTTTAAATAGACACGAGTTGCGAATTACCTATTCGCACGTGTATCGTACAACGTTTTACTGTACATATGGCTCTTTAAAATTTCGACATATGCATGAAAAGTGCTCTTTTCCGCACTAGTGCGGGAAAGTAGCATCAAATGTACTGTAATAATAATTTATTAAACAAGCTTGGAAATCGCCCTGCTGAAACGAAGTGCAGCCAACCGCTTTTTTATTTTTGCGCGTTGATGTCTTCTGGAAATCGAGCCTCGTGGTTGGTCAAAATTCATTTTAGTTCTGTACACAGTTATCTTATGAGCCCAAGTCAAAAATGAAGTTGATTTAGACATCGTTGTCAATCATTGAATTGACGAATAGAATCTGAAGTGCTCGAGTAGAAAAATATTTTTATAACATCACTGAGGACCTCAAATTAATTTGATTCCAAGATTGAACCGCCAGTATCCTTTGGGCTCGTGATAAAAGAAAAATAATTATATCCAATGATTTACGGATGAAATGATAATAATTAATGCCTAATCCGTTTATTAATAACTATCCTGTAACGTAAAGTCAAAGATATGTAAACATTTTTGCACTTTGTTGCATTTTGTAAGGCGAAAAATGTATACCAATCTTTGACCGACGATATCTATGTCTTCACAGGAGGACTTTCGACTAATGAAGCCCTGGGTGGTCTGGACGTCGCTGCAGGTGATGACGTACGTCCTTATGTTCGTCTTCTTCACCACCATCAACATGATCAACAACTTCTCAGACAGCAGCCTGCCAGTCTACGTCATGGAGTGCCTGAGTTTAAGTGAGTTATGTTGAGTTGTTAGTTTGAGAGAGACTTTTTACAATTACTAATGGGTTTTGTGGGTCATGTTACGAAATTCAACATTGTTTTGCCTTGATTTGACTGTGACATTGACATATCACCCTCATTTATAATGTAACAGCTGAAAATTAATATGAAAACAACCAGAGCTCCATCCTTAAAGGCCGGCAACGCACTCACAACACCTCTGGTGTTGCAGGTGTCCATGGGCGGCGGTAATCGCTTACCATCAGGTGATCCGTGTACTCGTTTGCCTCCTATAACCTAAAAAAAAACCGGTCAAGTGCGAGTCTGACTCGCGCACCGAGGGTTCCGTGCAAACTAACAATTAACTCAAGGTAAAGTAAAAGTCCCAATATAATTGTTAAATTACTTATTTTAACCCAACACAATAGAATTCAATTTCAAACAATGAGTAACTTTTACACCAAGACAATGGAATCGCGATCTTTTTTGACCTGCTATTGAAAATAAATATACGCGTCCCAATCCCAACCCCATTAATTCTAGAAAAATCTTAACAGCGCGAATGGGGTCAGCGGCATCTATCGGCCCCATTTGGTACTAACGTGCAAGGGCAATCGGCTTAGTGTGTATGTTGGTCTTTTAGCGATTATTGTTTATCACGTGAACTGATCTCGATTATTATTGTTTTATTTGATAGAGAGTACTTCTATTTATAGTTTTATAGGAATTTCAAAACAAAAAAAAACTTATAAAGTTGATTAAATTGCAAATCTAACTAGGAAATGATTTTTGAAAATAAAACAAAAAATATGCTAGATACAGACAAAAGAAAACTTTTCCCGTAATATATATGTTTATCTTAATCGCTAGTAATTATTTCAAATTTTTCGCTTCAGTAACTTCGGAGATGGGGGGGGAATGGTATTTTTTTTTACATTTTCCTTCATAGATCAAAATTTTCCGAGTGTAGAAAAAAAAGAAAAGCTGCTTCAAAAAGTGCAACTCAAGCCCTTTCGAATGATACCCCACTTGACCCTATAGTTGAATTTTTTTTTTGCCCCCTCCTCATATTCGTAAGTTTTTATAGAAAAATTAAATGTATATTTAAATTTTTCATTTTCCATGCACGCGGATAACTCTCATTTATAACCATTCCAAATTTCAAGTTGATAGCTTGAGTAGTTCGTGAGATATTTCACTTTGTGACAGACAGACAGACGGACGGAGTCGCACCATAAGGGTTCCTTTATTACCATTTTTGGTACGGAACCCTAAAAACAAATTCCACGGTCAAAATATTAATGCATTTATTAATGTCCTATTAAAAGGAAGACTTAAAAAAACTTTAGATTAATTTTCAATTGTGCCGGGACTCTCGTTGGATTTAAAAGGTTCAACAACATGAAGAAATCTGTCATTCGGTTTGTGATGAGACATAATTCGATGACTCACGCGACTCGAAACGTGTTATCTAGTTGCGTTAGCCACCATCATCATCATTTGCTTGCCAATTCCTATATTTATTTATTTATCATTATTTATTTAAGGCGGTGCTAGGTTTCATTAGATCAAGTAAATTATGGATGATGACCTGAAGTGCCTAGTAAACTAAACAGTATTTGACCGATGACAAAATCTGCAACTTTTTATGGAACGACAAAATCGCTCTGTGAGTATTTATACATGGATTTTTTTATCTGTGTCCATGGATTCTTTGATCGTGTCCATGGTGAGGTTATCTTAGACAACCTACGTGTTACTTTATGGCCCATTTGTTTTATTTCCCAGTTATTCGCTGCTACATGCTGATCCTGGTGGCCAGCTACTACAAACAGCTGGCGGAAGAGCGAGACGAAAGACTAAAGAGTCTCATCAGCAAGGACATTTGGCATGACAATGCGTGAGACTGATGCTTTAAGATAAGTTCAGATGATCGCGCGGCGACGCGCGCTTGACCGCGACAAATCAATGTTGTTGTGTACATGACCGCGCGTTACCGCGCGTGCCCGTGATCGCGCGGTCATATACACAACAACCAACATTGATTTTAATTTTGAACATTGAAGCACTCGGCCATAGCAATTACATATACAATACCTTTACTATTTACGTATAAAATCGTTTGGTCGTCAGTGGGAACCTAGAAAAATTACGTACCATTTAATTTATTATTTAAGCTAAGATTTTTTATTGTAGAGCGTGATCTTATTTAACAAGACTCGTATTTTTAAATAAAAATATTGTTGTAATCATGATCGTTTTATTGTGATATTAACATTTTTTGGCATAAAACTTAGAACATAAACAATAATAATCCTACTTACTGTCTTTGCTTCTCAAAATGTACAAAAAATAACATTGGTAATTGTTCGAAAAAAACATCTAGATATATTAACATAGGTATTTAGTTTTTATAGCAAAAATAACGTTTATTTTTACAAAATTTACATCTTACTTACGCTACTTGAAAAACTTATTTTATGTTTAAGGTACCTTTTTATGTTTAAGGTACCTAAACGTCATAGTCCTCGACAGTGTACTACTAACATGGCTTAAATTCGAATGAAGGAAAAATCCTTTTAGTTCGATTTTATACCACATTGATTTGACATAAAGTGCTCATGTCATGTACTAGTACACTGTCGAGGACTAGGACGTTTACCTCATATGGTCTTGGTTTTCGTATAAAGGTAATTATATTTATATTGCATAGGTATACAGGTATAATATCCAGGTTATATTTAAAGCTGTACTTACCTACTCAATTCTGTAAATATATAATTATAAAGGTCAGGAGTCTTGCTAATCTAGCTATATCTATTTGTAGGTATCCAACTTATAAGGCACTTTGCTCACAATTATAGATAGGTACAGTATGTAAAGCAACGAAAGGTCAAAATTTAAAGCAGATAAAGTTTAGGTGAAAAGGAGTCTATTTTCACTATTAAAATGAGGTTAGAACGTTAAACTAGTTATAGGCGGTATGGGTACAGTGTGAAGTGCACATAGCGAGAGCGGGTATAGCGTGGATCCTTCTTCTAGATCGAATTCACTTGTTCTGGTGTCTTGTATACACTTCGATTGTGTTTCATTGTGAAGTGGTAAACAATGCGATTGTCTTTCATTGTTAAGCGGTAAACAAAGGGATTGTCTTTCATTGTTAAGTGGTAAACAATGCGATTGTCTTTCATTGTTAAGTGGTACCTAAATTATTGTTAAGAGTAACCGCTTATTGATACTGTAAAATAAACGCATCAACACTTTGTCAACCAAAAGGCGGTTATGGTTAAAGAAAGGAACATAATAAAGTAATACTACTTAGCAATGCTTTAAAACAAAAGACTAATCTAACAATATAGTCGCTATTTCATTAACGTATTTATGAAACATATCCTCTTAATTTCGAAGTGTCTGCGGCACGTGGCTATTCTGGCTAGTCAAATGCTTTGTTGGACCGATGGGTCTTAAGATAAGATCCGGTATAGAAAGAGGATCCGCACTATAAAAGGATAAGCGGCTTCTCATTCCGGAGACTGATATTGTGACTGGGTGATAAAGTTTTATCTTATCACAATACAACCTTTTTACTTCCCATACTGTAACAGATTAGTGTTGACTTTTCATAGTTTTACATACTGTATTATTAACTCAATATGTATAATAGTGACACAGCTATCAAAACGTCAAACATGGACTAATTCCAGCTCATAATATATAAATACAGAGTTTATAGAACATTTTGATAGCTCTGTTTAATAAAATTTACTCGCTATATACATAAAACATAAAGGCACACATACCAGTCATCACATTTCAACTTATATGTACTTGAGATTACATACGTTGGCCGAATTTCATCAAAGTAGCCCATTCAAAAAGCAACTCTACCGCCCTGAGAAGAAGATTAAAATTCCAATGACAGTTTTGTAAAAAGTCAGCCACATGAAATAATCTCAAATATACATGGCTGTGCAACGTAAAACGAAAATGAATCTAGAGTTATTTGGGATCCAGCCACCTTTCGATAGGTCATGGTCAAAAAATTGCGAGCGCGTCATTGGGTAAGGACCAAATTCTTGGCCAGCCTAAAGCCGGATTCACATTTGTCTGTCGTGTTGTGTTGTGGTTGTGACACATAAGAACGGTATCTGTTTCATACATTTAATATGCCGTCGTCGTCAGAGAAATGTAAACGCAACTATATTAAATGTATGAAACCGATCTCCGTAACGATGCGTCACAGCACAACACGACAGACAAATGTGTCCTGCGCTTAACTCACTCAATTAAGAGTCCGCAGTAAGCTCGATTCTCCACACATACGTAGTTACGCTCTCATTTTAAAACTACGTGTTGGATTGTAACGAAACTTTGCATGGACAATGATATGAGGTATATCTATGTCTCTAATTAGTTTATGTAGCTTCACATACTATAGTAAAAAAAATACAGCGAATTTAAGTTTTTCATACAAAACTTGTTTTTGCGGTATCTCATTTGTTTTATAAACTTGAACCATAGAAACTAATTACAGACATAGATATACCTCATGTCATTCTATATGCAAAGTTTCGTCACAATCCAACGAGTAGTTTTAAAATGAGAGCGTAACTACGTTTGTATGGGAAGGTGAAATTCGGCCGAGCTTACTGCGGCCTCTTAACTCACTCAATTAAACTTTCTATGAAATTTCTCCGTTGAGATGAGATACGAAACTTAACCATACAATTATATAAGGTTAATTATTGTGTCACAATCACAACTTTGTTCACTTCTTCAGTTTATATGGCTAACTACTGACTAACCAGGTTGACTCCTGGCCTAGAATTGGGTCCTCAAACTAATACTGATATTTCGAATAAATGCGCACGCAGTTCAATTGACGATCCTTCATTGGATGTATTAAACTGTGACGCGTATAGCCTCCCACAGGCGCAGCCTGCGGTCCGAGGCCCGTGGCCAAATCATCGGATGTGGATTTATAATGTTAGGGAGCTTCCTCAGGCGCTCACGGCCTCTGGCCAGGGGGTCCCTCGGGCTGGGGGCCCGTGGTATTTCACCCGCTCTGCCACCCTAGTTACGTCTGGTAGTAAACTATACAATAATTGCATACTACTGAGCGCCACCGTAGGCCGCCCCAGTCAGAGGCTTAAGGCAAGGCGAGAAGACATCGGTGTAAAAAACGATCTTAAAATTTGTAATACAAAAGTCATCTATTTTAAAAGTATATATCCTTCTCGCTACATCCAATTTGTTCACAATTCTTCTTAATGGATCCGTTACATCCCTCATATTTTCTCATTTTAGTTCCACAGGACGTATTGGTAATCAAATTCTCACTTATACGATGGCTTTACGCCTTGTCTCTATAATTCGCCATCGGTGCGAGAGAGACGCACGTGGAATGAAGCCGACCGCGCGCGTTAGACGTCCCGCTCTCTCGTGTACTTGACAGTGCCGTCTCGCTCCATCTTGACTATGGAACTCCAGATTAAGATCACTAGGTAGATTTGGAGCACTGTAAATAAAAAAAATAAGAAAATGGTTAAGTTTAGGCGGTAATGGGTTACCTATGGCAATCACTAAATTTTACATCCCAACTGTGATGACAATGTCTGAATTTTAATTTCGTTGAAAAGCCGTTTTTCTCTGAAACTATGAAAATTTGAGGATTATTATTAAACAAAACTAACCAACGAATGGGCTCTACATGATAGGCGAAATGAAAAAGAATCAAAAAAAATTCAGTCTTCGAGAAAACTGGCTTTTTGTCTAAATTAATACTTGGACTAACGATAGGTACAGTTAAGAAATGACAGGGAGCGACATTCTCTTTTAACGACAAAGCTCCTAAAAATAATAATGAGAGTGATCGTGAAAGGATACCGCTCTGTAATGTACCTAGTGCAGCGTGAACGTGCAGAAGTCGCTTTTACGGCTCCTGTTTAAGGTTACGGCAGTTGGTTTAATTCCGCGCCATCTAGTAAACTAATGCTGAATCTCGAAAGTTAGATTACAGCTCAAGTCGTACTTTTGACGGGCCGCAGTCTTTCCGCGTTTGTTATGGTTTCAAGGGTTGCTCATAGAGGGCGTAATCGTCGTGTCGAACGTATGTGTCTCCCTTTATACACAACCTCGCATATGGCTCTACCGGGTCTGATTCTGTCTGGTTAGAAGTTTTTAAGAATGAAATTTAAGTTTTAATTATTTAAAATTTGAATTTGATTTTTCCAAGATTCTTTTCCTAGTCTGTCAGAATGACAAAAACAAATTATGGATGAATCATTCATGATTGTAAAGCTGAAGAGTAGACATCCATTAAAAGTCCTCATTTTGCAGTTTGCAGGCAGTTTTGTTGTTGTGCTTTTGAGTGCCTCTCTGTGCCACAAGTGGCCAGTTAATTTCCCAGCCAAGGTTGTCGCTGGGGGGTTCGATTGTCGATGCTGTTGCTGCGACTAAGTTTATTAATGGGACGCAGCCTGAAGGTGTTGTTCTTTTAAACCAACGAAAAGCCGGACGTCGTTTTAGCGATCTGGGTAAGCTAGGTTTCTTAATATCACGATCTATTAGCTTTTAGTCAAACCAGTGGTGGTAGTAGTCCTCACGTATTCTATATTTATTTCGTAGCTCCCGGGTTCGGGGCGTGAAAGCAGAGTCACGTGAAGCGGAACGTCTGCTCCCGCGTTCGGTAGAACGAGTTCTGTGGAAGCATTCGAACGGTGGCCCTCGCAGTGGAAGTGGATCCTTTTTCCTGGAAACCGCAGCTCAAGCTCCCGCCTAACGTCTGTAGCTAAGTTTTCTTATGTGGTAGGCCCTTGCTATGCGGTTTATGTAGTAGTTAGACTCCCCGTCAATTAACCTACCACTAGGCGTCATATTGCGAATGTTATATCCAAGCTCCCGCCTAACGTCTGTAACTAAGTTTTCCTATATGGTAGGCCCTTGCTATGCGATTGATGTAGTAACTAGACTGTCCGTTAATTAACTTGCTACCAGGCGTCATTTTGCGAATGGTATAGCTCAAGTTTTGCTCGGGATTGCGATTATCGTTAAATAATTCCCTAAATTTAGAAAGGCAATTTACCGCCAACGTCTTATATTTATTTGGTTACCTCCTAGGCCTACATTCATCCATCTGTCGCATCACTTTCATTTCATGTCATCATCACCACCACTTCCTATTGTACCTTTGGTTAGCATGACCCCTCCTTTTTTTATAGTAGATCTGCCTTACTAACGAGCTCAACTTTTGCGGTCCAAACTGACGGCATTTGGTTAGCGTGTGGACAATTAGTTCTGTTTAAGTCAACCCGGCGGTAGCTGTATGTGAAAACCAGGCAATTTTAAAACATCCGTGTGGCTTTGCCTCATTTTTCTGTTCGCGGACCTGGTTAATCTGTAATCTTAGACTGTGAAATAGTAACCTATAGTAATACATTAATTTACCGGTTTGGACTTCCTGTTTGAAGTGCGGATCTCGTGTTTTATCAAGTGTTCGGAAAGTTAATATAAATAAATAAATTGCTATCGTGATCTTTTATTTTATTTTTCACTACACTAGGCAGAACACCTCTCTGTTGGGCGTTAGATACCATGACACGTTATGTTGTTCTGACGCTCGATCGAAAAGTGACGCAATTTGCCCTCTATATATATGATAGGAATATCCTTAAATAAATAAGCAAAGCGCGTTGACCTATAAAGACTATGGGATTTTCTCCTCATGTTTGAAAAAAACACTTATTTTTAAAACGCCCACTGATAAACAATTTGACAGCGCAAATTATGGTGATCCTTATAGCCTTGTAAGCCAGAGTTTGATTCCCAATTTAGGACACATTTTTATGCATTCTTTTCCACAAATACAATTAGCCATACCATAGCTTAACATTGCGTGGTTCCTATTTGAAATCTAATAGCGACGATAACAAAGAAGAATTAATAATTGTGCCTAAAAAAAGTTCCCTCTATTTTTCCAGAATATATTCATACGATCTTGGCCTGATGACCATATGTGACCATATGGAAAGGGTATATTTCCAAATCAGCCCAGGCGCCTTTGAGTCCCTTTGAGTCATCGGGATCGGGGTTAAAAAGAATACTTACTCAGTTGGAACAGTATAAGGAATAGCTCGCTTGCGGTCTCTTTCGTCATAAAGGCGAGGCTGTACGTGAAGCCGATGATTGAGAACACTATTTCGAAGTACAGGTACACTTTCATCAGCAGCACGTGTTTCTGGAAACGACAATTTAAATGTATTAACGACAAGTCCGCAGCAGAACTGGGGAACGCAGCGTTCCAAATCGCTAAATCTAAGATGCAGTGGGCGGGGCACATTGCACGCAGAATCGGATGGTCGTTGAGGCAGAAAGGCGCGAACCGGAAGACCCCCCAAAAGATCGACTGATGACCTGGTAAAGGTCGTGGCAGTCCACTGGATGCTGGTGGCACAGGACCGATCGCTTTGGTACTCTTTGGGAGAGTGGGCGTCTTTCGGTTGATATGATGATGATGTTTCAAGACCGCTTACAGATAGTACGGTCTGGAACCTACGTCTAAGTTAGACCATTGTTGAATCACTGGCAACCAGCGTAGGCATTGCGGTTTGTCTTCAATTCACCACTTCACTCGCAGAGGCGTCCATCCTCTCCGCTTGGAGCCGAGATGGTCACCTATGGTTTGGCAAAAGTTATTCTTATTCTTATTCAATTGATAGTTCCGCGTTTTATCGAGCCAAGGAAGTCATCATCATCATATCATTCGAAAGACGTCTACTGCTGGACGTAGGCCTCTCCCAAAGAGTGCCACAGTGATCGATCCTGCGCCTCAGCCGTCGCATCAGCCACCACCACCAGCACCTTGCCAAAAATTGGTAATTACCGCCTACTACCTTTGCGCAAAATCCCACTACCTAGCCACGGGGAGAGATAAAATTTTGTAAGTATTCCTAAGTGCGGTAATTAAGAAAGCCTTAAATTGCGTATTTTACGCCCAAGCCGAAGGCAAGGGACCTGCAATCTTAGACACTTTTTGTTTTATCGCCCTAGGTGAGAAATATACAACAGCGCAACATCCACAATGCTACTAGTATTTCTTCTGTAACTTGAGCTGTCAACAGCCAGATAGCATTACAGTGGAGTTGAAATAGGTAAGAAAATACGCGCTCTTAGCGAAGGCCGTTGGGGCTACCTTGACCCAGTGAATGAAACACTGGCAGGAAACACGAAGACACACAGCTTAGAGAGTTAATTAGGAGACCTCACTCTTTGTAAAACGGTTTGTAATGGAATGTGCGAATGAATTTACTCTCTTGACTCCTGAGGGGTAATCAGTAATCACGAACGTTCCGAACGCGCATTAGGACAATTTAACTGTCATTTTTCCATAGAAGTGACATTTAGATCTATCTGACGCGCGTAAAATGCGTTACGTGACCGACCTGCTGCATTGTTTTTTTTATAGCTGTGTTGACAACGAATCCTCAAATCAATAAATGGTCGATAGCGCGCTTGTGATTCTTCCGATGCCGCAAATGTCTATAGGTAATATATATATTGCTTGCCATCAGGGTTTGTTTCGTAAACCTGTGAACCAGATGTCCAGTCGTCAGGTGATAGCTAGGTTTTACGATTCTCATCTCAGCTTCGGGCTAAATGTCACTTTTTATATGGAAAAATAACTGTTGAATTGTCCCAACGCGCGTTCGAAACATTACGTGGTTATCCCTCAGGTCCCACACTGGACACAGCACACCCTCGGGAGCTCTGGCGACCTTACTCATCACCAGGAACACGACACCAAATACCCACTAAGCAAGTAGTTGTGTTATTATCGGTCTTCAGTAAGTTAGAGAGAGATAGGTGGAGGTTTGTCAACCTACCTTATGTAACGCAACAATGAATGACACCGTCATGACGGTCTCGAGCACCAGCGCCGTGGTGTCTGCGATGAGCCTGGGGTACTCCGAGGGGTCTGTGATGCCGGCGTTCCGTAGGTATGAGATGTAGAACGACAGGAACCCCGTCACCACTAGTGTTAGGATCTGGAATGGAGAAAATCAACGTTAAAGTTTAACGTTTTCGAGTAAGATACTTTACTTAGATTTTACAAGCTGTTCACAAACGTGTATGATTAAATAAAAGGTTCGATTTACTAATAATCAGTACAAAAGCTGACTACGCTTTAGCTATGGCATAAAATTACTATTAAAGATAAATCTATACACTATTAATTCAACTAACTTAATCATTTTAGCATTTTAGCCAGTAGTTGGAGGCTAATTTGTGAGAAATGCAAAAACCTTTGTGAAGCGATGGATGACCGTCCGTCCTCAGTTAGTTATTAAGATTGTTGTTATGTGTACTTTCTGTCCTAAATTTCGCAGTGCATTAGTATTTACTGTAATGCTGTGTAATTTCTTTTGTACCAATAAATAAATAAATAAATAATTTTTATGTCATAGCTAAAGCTTAGTCAACTTTTGTACTGATTTTTACAAGCTAGGTTTCTTAGATTGTATATTAACTGGCTTTAGTTCGTCTATTCGTCCGTATGGTAGTAAAGTGTGGCTCAAATTTTGCAAACCAAGAGTAACTTTCCGACGTCTTAATTATAGTGAAGGCGATATCTAGGTGAGTTCTTTGCTTTTCACTTACGAGTAAGTCCTGGAAGTTTTCTCTATGTGTCGGTTAGATGGATAGTTTTGTTATGAAATTAGAGAGATTTTCAAAGTGACGCTTTTAGGATGCTTATCTATGGTTAGCAAAGGGTGCATTTTCTGTGTAGGTATTTAGGAGATATGGGTATTTAGTGTCGGTTTTTCAGGAGCGTTAATAGCAACGTAATTGATTTACTAATTTATGCGAATGTTAGGGATAAATTATTCTCATTAGTGTGCAAATTTTGTGTCTATTTTCAGGAATGCACTGCAAAGTGCAGGCCGCTTTTCAAGACATGCGAGTGACATGCGACACTCAATGACATAATCCGCTGGTCGCTTGCCACCGTCAATGTGCCTGCTCTTCTTGTGCCGCCTGGCATTGTTAGAGATGATGGCAATAGACCTGATGGAGTCTCTGGTTACGTGGAATTTGTATAGGGAAATGGCAGTTGAGTTATCTTGACGCCCGTTTGAATAGTTACGCAACTACCCCTGAGAACTGTTGTATGTAGAATGAGTGTCGGCTACCATACAATACTGCATACATCCGAGTCATTCGACTTAAATGTTTGTCTTCCCTTGTAAGAGGGCTCGGCTGAGATTTTCGTGCCTGACGTCTCTCGTTACTTCATAGCAAGTATTTATCGGATGTGTGCAAAGTCCCTTTAGTGTGGCAACGCACTCGCCGTTTGCGCCATGCGTTTCATCACTTTCCGACACCGAGTAAAAGTTGTTTACACTGCACGTACTACGTACTACAGGGAAGGTCAGTGACACCTTGTGGTCGCGTTTGTCGCGGTGTTAATTGCGCTTCCACTAAAGATGAGCTCTCTAGCGGTTCCGCGGGAGGGAGGTTTAAAGTAAATCCCCACTTAGAAGCATGCTGAGTCCTAACTAAAATGCGAAGACGGCCGCGTCTTACTCTCGATTTCTCTCGCACTTGTTCTAAGTGATCTAATAAGAAAGAGATAGTGCGAGACAAATCGAGAGAGCTCGCGCGCAGTCGCATGATAGCCGTGCAGGCTTTCACTCTCGACCCAAGGTAAAGAAGCAATAATATCATATGTAATAGGTTAATGTTTTGATTGACGCCTTAATTAACTACACCTGTGCGTATTTTGTTATGGTGTCCGCCCAAAGGAAAGTAAAAAAATGTCGGCCCAAAGGAAAACGGCCGGTTGGCCGGCCCAGATACCGCTGTAGTGACGAAGCCCTCAAAGATCTAACCACGGTGGGCGGATAATAGAGAAGAGTGGCGTGCTCTAGTGTCAGAGGCCAAGATCCTCTTTTGGTCATCGAGCTAGCGTAGCAAGTAAAAAAGAACAAATATAAAAGGACCTTACGCCTTCCCGTAAACACTTCTGGGCAACACTAAATCGAATTTAAAGTCAAAGTCAAAATGATTTATTGATAATCTATTTTGAATGTCAAGTTTTTACACACTGATTTTAGAGGTTACTTAAGTAATGGCACAGTTCATATTTGACCATATATCTTTATCCGTTTAATATGCGTCAAATCTGTACTTAATCCGTTCTTTTTTCAATTTGCTTTACATTAGACTAATAAATTGGCAGACATTATAACAAATCAACTGTATTTTTTTATATGATAAAAATAACATATTTATAGATAGATCTACCTAACGTGTGTGTACACATTACGCAATCGGCCAACTTATTGTAGTAGCGTGTACAGACAGACCTCTAAATATTTATTTACCTTATGAACGTCACATCGTTTGCGAAATAGCTCTCGTTTCTTCAAAACTTTCTGAATATTTCCATAAATATACTGCCTTGGCACGGTCATATTCCCGATTGTTTTAAATAATTAACTTCAGCAGTAACGGCTATTCAAAACATGTTACGCTCGTATTGCACGTTTTTAGGGTTCCGTAGTCCACAAGGAACCATTATAGTTTCGCCATGGCCGTCTGACCGTCCGTCCGTTCGTCTGTACGTTCGTCTTCAGCTTAGCTCAGTAACCATTACTAGTTACTAGAAAACTGTTATTCGGCATGGGTATATAAATCAATCACATCGACAAACAAGAAGAATAAAATCTTGAAAAAAAAAATCCCGTCTCCCCTACACCTAAAGCGGGGATGTATTTTTTTTCCTCGTCAAGCTCTTAGTGTGCGGTATCTAGTTATTCGTTTGCGAGATACTGGGATTTAAAGTCCAAATTTTTGTTCGAGTCATATATCGCCCCCCTCCCCTGCCGGCTAAATGACTGCTACTGAAAATGTCAAAACAATCGTGGCAGTATAGTATTAGCAGTAGTGGCGTGTAAGTATACTAATAATAATGGTTAAAGTGACTTATTAATTGTGAGGTAACAGGTGGCGAAATTATCGGCAGTTATAGATTCTTAAATTATTGTTCAGGTTGAGTGTCCTCGCGACCGCATAAAGAACGCACCATGTGACGACCACTTTAGCCTAGTTGGTAGTGACCCTGCCTACGAAGCAAGAAGTCCTGGGTTCGAATCCCGGTAAGTGCATTTATTTGTGTGATGAACACGAATGTTTGTTCCTGAGGTCATGGATGTTTTCTATGTATTATTTATGTATTTATCTATATAAGTATATTTATCGTCGTCTAGTACTCATAGTACAAGCTTTGCTTAGTTTGGGACTAGGTCGATTTGTCTAAGATTGTCTCATAATATATTTTAAAAAAATGTTTGTTTGGGTAACTTCCGACTCGGCTGCGGTTGTGTCGACGCACGTGTTGCGTGTCTTTTGTTTCTTGTGACTTAAGGGAACGACCTCACCGGTACGTAACGCTGCGTATACGTCACGTTTTCACACATTTGGAAATTTGGATGCGCTTACGGATCGTCAGCGTGGTTTGAGCAGCGTACTAGTTTTTTACATAATTTTCTTAAAATATCGTGTATATGGTCGTCGAACCACCTCAAAGAAATATGTTAAGGTTTAAAATATCATTTTATTGTAGTTTAGAATACTGTTGTCAAACAGTGAGAATTATTAATTCTCTTTTTAATATTCTTTTTTTAATATTAGGGGACAATCTTACACAAATCGACCTAGTCCCAAACTAAGCAAAGCTTGTACTATGGGTACTAGACCTAACTACTACTACTACTACTACTACTACTAACTACTACTACTACTACTACTAACTACTACTACTACTACTACTACTACTAACTACTACTACTACTAACTACTACTACTACTACTACTACTACTACTACTAACTACTACTACTACTACTAACTACTACTACTACTAACTACTACTACTACTAACTACTACTACTACTACTACTAACTACTACTACTACTACTACTAACTACTACTACTACTACTACTAACTACTACTACTACTACTAACTACTACTACTACTACTACTAACTACTACTACTACTACTACTACTACTACTACTAACTACTACTACTACTACTAACTACTACTACTGCTACGTCTACGAACTACTACTACTACTACTATGGGTACTAGAATTAATTGTTTTTTTCATTAGCAGTAGATAAACATTCCATAAATACTCGGAAAGTATCAATCATTCGTTTATGTTTGCTGTAAAAAAAAACATAAAAACTAACACTAAGGATGTTGTTTGATTATGACATCACAAGCAAGTATTAGGTAATCCTTGCAAATTCCATACGAATGGTGCGTTTTTGACGTTTCGAAGCTGATACACTGAAAATAAAATAACATTAAGACTAGATGTAAAATTAAAACTAAAACTAAATTAAAAATAACCTACCAAAATCAATTTTTTTTTATAAATTTGGACCCTATGACAGGGTACCCATCACACATGCAGCATTCCCGCGATGACTTGCGATTGCAAGTATTTGCGCGAGCATAAGCTGCCCGCGATAGGGATCAAGCGTTTGCTTGCTGAGCGGCCCGTATACGTATATGTATATATGTAATATATGTATCTATGTAATTATATGTTCTTACCAGGTTTCCATAAGCGAAGGCGATAAGTCCTTTCCGTAGAGGGAAGCAGAAGCAGCAACGTGTGAGAATAGGGATTTCGACCGAGTCCACCACCTTCTGTCTGGAAATGAGGAAAATCGTACTCTTAGATGTATTTTCTTGAGAGAATTACATGAAGGTATAGTTGCGAAACGCTTTTAACGACGTCTGTTTACTTCAGCGTCCACCTATACTAATCATAAACAGGTAAGTAATGCGTTTGTAGCTTTGTGAGTTTGTAATGTATGAAGTACCTTCCTATCTCTGAAACAACTAATCGGTTCAATAAACAATAGCATATAAAACGGGCCTTTGTGATGGATAAAGATATGATATGGTATTCCTTGTCTTCGCTTTCGTTTTTTGTAATACGCGTTCGTAGCTTAGTATTGAATAAATCAAGTTTATTACAGTAGTACATACATACATACATACATTCACGCCTTTATTCCCAAAGGGGGTAGGCAGAGCACATGAAACGTATGTTCCAGCGCCACTTTTAGCATAAATGTGGGTATAAAATATCGACAAAATGTGATATTGCAGTGATAGGTTGCTAGACTTGCTAGCCCATCGCCCACAACACACTTCAACCCTGGTCCCTTAGTCGACTTTTACCTACGACACCCACGGGAAGAAAGGGGGTGGTGAAATTCTAACCCGACACCACACGGGCATTACAGTAGTACCACAAATTAATATAAGTTACATCGGCAATCTTCCTCCACGCCGACGAGTGCTGACAAGTACCGGATGAAATCGAACGTAAGACCATTTCAATAAAAACCTTGTAGCCTTATACGTAAGGTACAATATGGAATGACAGATGATCACGTGCTTTCCTGCTCATGGTGCCAGAAAAATTTGCGGGCGCCGAAGCTGCCGGCGTCACGCGCAAAATTTCGGCCAATGGGCGTTGAACATTTTACCCGAGCAAACTTGCTGCCTCATGATTGGTTTAATGTTTTCAAAAAATGTTTTCTGCGCAGCGCAGGTACCTACATACATAGTTGTTACTAATATTTGTGGTACAACTGTACACCTTTTTTTACCTGTGATGCGTTATTATACTTTAGATTATTTGAGCTGGACGAATTGCATCAAAGTAGTCTATTAAAGTTGATTACATTCATTTGTTTCGACCATACCAATAAATTATGTAGGTATATGTCTGCAGTCGTCGTCATAAATCCTAGATTCAAAATGAAACCACGCTTAACCCGATGATACTATACTTAGGTAGAGAGCACATAGATCATCCCAGACTCAAGAACAAATATTAGTGCTCGTCACACAAATATTTGCTTTGACCTACTAGGCTACTGACTGACATACGTCATAGAAAGTTGCAACTAACGAGGATGAAGAACAATTAAATCAGAAATAAACAGTTTTTTTTTCATTAGTTACAGGCTGCGATGGGATCAAAGACGGAACAATTGTCTAATAAGACAAATGTAAAGTTAGGTAAATGTTTGAGTATTGAAATTTGCTTATTAAGAAAATATGGATGTAAGTTCGCATTCTATAGCATATATAATGTCTTTGAAATACAAGTCTGTAGCTTTGTAAGGTTGTAAGTAGGGGTTAATCTCTGGAATAGAATAATATAATATAATGGATCTTTAGGTTGGATATAGGCATATTATTCCGCTAGGCTTGCCTGAAGTTTTCTTTGGAATAGGCGGGTAAAGCCGCGCGGGTAACTATTATAGCAGGTGATAAAGACCATCATTTTTGATAACGGAGCACCTGTTGAAATTAGACTGCATATATAATGTAATTATGCTTTACACAAGCGCGTGTAATAATGTCTCCAAATGTCACGTGCCAGGCAGATGTTTATATTGCAACACATATAATGTTTAGACGTGCTACGAACTGTGTTCTAATTTAGGGCAACAATTTGCAACTTGCAACCAACCAAAGATTCTTCACGTTACGATGTAGATAGATAGAACGTCGGCAATGCGGGTTTTTGAGCGCAGCGCAGCGTAGAGTTTCGGACATGTTACCAGAAAAATATTCCTTAAACGAATAACTGAAAACTATGCCTACCTACTAATGATACAACTATTGATATTAATTGACTACTACTAACTACAAGTTGAAATAATGCATTTATAACGGTATCTTTCTAAGTTGTCAGCATTTTTGCCAAATTCATTTGGCATTAGGTATTTGTTTAATGGGGTGGACACCTGTTAGATCCTTAAATAATCAGCCCACTAAAGTGGTAGAGTATTAGTGGTGACCTATTTATTCAATCATAAATTACTTGACGAAGCACAAATCACAATTATAAGACACCCCACATGAGCGGCACCAATTGGAAACCACTACGTGAGAGTTATTAGAGATTTATTACCTTTTAACTATAAAATTGAGACTTAAGTACGTTTAACAAACGGAAATAGCCTAACTAGC